>CAWUDS030006658.1:3017681-3088834 GCA_963859935.3 Lathyrus sativus
TTGAGTGCCCACAGGGGGATTTCTCTCCTAACTTGAGGTGTATTGAAGATCATCAACAGGGAATGTGAATTTGAGGTGTGTATGGATATCATGGGATGCCTAGAGGGCCCTATTGAAGCTTAGACAAGTCATTGTATCAAGTTCAAGAGCCATGGTTGAGGTGTGTACAAGTAGGGTTTCATCTAGGTAACCCTAGGTCAAGGAGAGAAAAGAAAGGGAATCAAGACCTAGCTCTAGGTCATGGAAGTCATGGATTGATATGTTGAAGCATGTGTGTGGATGAGCCAATATCAAGTTCAAAAGAATCAAGAGTGGTTGGAGGTGTTTGAGACAGGGTTCTTAGGGTAAAATCCCCTATATAGCACTGGACTTCCAAGCCACATAAGTAAAAATACAAGTTTCAAATGGATCTTTGGCCAACATTAAACTTGTAGAGCTTATCAATACCTTCAATTTGAGTACTATAAGTCTTCAAGAAGATTTGTAGAACTCAAGTTATGGTTCTTGCAAGTTACAAGTCACCAGAGGACACTGAAATTTATCTATGAAAGTCACTTGACTTCCAAGCAACTTTTTCCCCTCAAGGAGTTTTCAAATGGATTCTTGGCCAACATAAGAGTTGTAGGTCTTGATCTTAGCTTTAATTTGAGTACTATAAGTCCTCAATAAGATTTGTGGAACTCAAGTTATGATCTTGGCAATCCAGGGGTATTTTGGGAAAGTTAAATTATAGGTCATTTTCAAGAATGTGCCAAAATCTCCATCTTCCACTCCTCAAATGAAAAATTGTTCAACATGAGATGTGCTTAAAATGATGTTTTTAGGTCATATGTGAAGTCATGGTGAGTTGGATTGGCTTATTTCACAAAGTGCTTCAAAATGGCCTAAAAAGAAGGATTTTTCAAATGATTCAAAAGAGGGAAAAATAATTTTTTGAGTTGTAGGTACTAAACATGTCATATGAGTAGTCATTTTGACCAGGAATTGCATTTTAGAGACATTGGCATTGGCACAATTTTGAGATGAGCCCTAATTTCATGAGTTGCTTTGTAAAGTAGTTACTTCAATTACAAGTCATTGATCCAAAGCAAGAATCAGGGCAATTCAGGCTGAGCTAGCTATCCAAACATATCCCAAATTCAATTTGCAGTTGAATAGAACATTCTGGAATGAGAAATGAGGGAGAATTCATGACTGTAGCTTTGGAATTTCATGGCCATGACAGAATTTTGGATCAACTGAATTGGGCCTTAATTTGGACTTAGAAGCCCATGAGAAGCTTCTATATATTCATTTCAATGATTTCAGATTGAGGTTGGTGATGATTTCGTGGAGAGAGTGAAGATTGAAGTCGAGCTTTCAAGGTTTCTAACTGAAAACGGTTTTGAAGTTCAAGGCAAATTCAGACCAAATTGAGGTTGCAAGAAGCTCTTATTATCATCAGTGAAGGATTCTGGAGGATCTTGGAGCTTAATTCGAGCCAGAATCATCCTCAATTGAAGCTTGAAACCAGGTTTTCATTCTTCAACTTTCCTCTTTAATTATGATGATTCAAAGCCTTAGAAATATGTGGTTAGGTTCCCTATGATTGGTAGAACGATTTAGGTTTGGTTTGGCATCATTTGGTGATGATCAAGGGAGTGCACCAATTTCTGTTTGGATTCAGTTACATGTGATCTTGAGGAATTAACATGATTTTGATAGCTTAGGATGATCAGTGTAACGTGAGGAGTAGATCTATGGATTTAGATTTGAGTTTGGTGTAGATCTAGAAGGATTTGAGAAAATCTGAGGCCAGATTCATGATCTGCATGGGATTTTGAGTGAGATAGGTATAGATCTTTGTGATTTCTGGTCACCTGCAAGTGGACCTTCACCGGAGAAGACGATGGTTTCCACCGTCTGAGAATCAGCTCAGGTCACCTGAATTGTGAGGAAGACGAGTCCTTGGCCATTAGATCTCACGTTGACTGAAGACCAAGCCAAGAATCTAACGGTTGTGTTTTAATCTGAGTTTGGATCCAAAGCGCAGCGTTTCATTAATGTGACTCAGCTTGTGAGTCAGCTGCCACTCATCTCTCATGTGGACACGCTCTGATGCTCAGATCTGATTACCCCAGTCTCATGATACTACGCTCCCTGTTTTATTCAGCATTTTATTTTCTTTTTTATTCTTTTTGGATTTATTTTAATTCATTTGATTTCTAAAATCCATATTAAATCCAATATTGATCCAAAAAATATTTTAAAAATATCCCCATGATCCTGGATTTAATTGTGATTTTCTGAAATCAATAAATCTCATTTTCATCCATTTTTTTCAATTTAATTTGATTTTCTCCATTTTATTATTTTCTTTAATTTTGTATATTTGCTACATGTTTTTGCTGATTTTATTGTGAATAATTGGTGTATGATTTTGAGTTTATTCTTGTTGGATTAGTTAGCTTAGAGAAGCATGTACCCTTAGAAATTTTATCATAATTTTGTGAATAAATTTTAGGCCAATTTGAGTGTGGTGAACATAAGGAGTGTTAGATTTAGGGTTTCAAAACAACTAGTTGTAGTTTAGGGCATAGTTTGGGGACTTAGTGTTTGATTTAGGTCCTGGGATTTATATGGGGTATTGGGTATAGTCTTAGGTTCCCTTAGAAATTTTAATTAGGATTTTATGATCTATTTTAGCATTTTATTTGTATTTTGCAATTGGTGTGATGTTTGTGGGTTTCTCCCTTGGATGCTTGGTTTATTCATTTTGTGTGGGGCTATTTTGGGTGTGCTTTTGGCTTGGACTCTGCTTGGATGAATTCAAGACCAATTGAAGTTGCTTTGGATGGCTTGAAGGAGCTTGGAGTTGAAGATTTCTCATTTGTTGGAGTGCTTGTCAGGAGCTTAGGAATTAGGGTTTTAGGAAGAGCTTTTTAGACTTAGTTCATATCTTTCCTCAAACATGGAATGCTTTGTTTGCTTCCATCCTATCCTATGATTCAAAGTCCTCTCAAGGAATCCCCATCTCTCCCTTGGAGGGATGAGTGGTATGCCTTAAAGAGTAGAACTTTTGAGGATGCCCTTCTTTGCAGATGATGGTTTCTAGTGATTTCCTTTGGTTTTCACTAGTTTCCATTCATTATAATTGATCTCAATAACCAATTTTTCTTGGTGAAGCTTGCTAGAGCTTGGGTATGAAGATCTAAGATGTTGAAGATGCCTTTCATGAAGTTTGCTTGAAGATGGAGTTGTGTTACTGTCAACTTTGCTGTCAGGAGCTTGCTGGAGGATTGAAGCTAAGGTTTACTGTTGCTTTTGAGCTGGAGTTTTCTGTAGCTGTGGAGCTTAACTGTTTAGGTATTGAGGAGCCTTATTTGAAGTGTGCTTTCTCTTCCCTAGAGGTTGGAGATTGAAGTTTATTGAAGGTTGAAGATGAAAGTTGTTGCTGTCAACTTCTTGCTGTTTAACCAACTGTTGTTGTCAGAGCTGCTGTTTGCTATAGAAGTTTGGTGCTGCTGCTTGGGCTGCTCCTCCTTTGGGTTTTGTTTTCTGTATTGTTTGTTGGCTTGTGTAGCTTGCCCCCTAGGTTTGAGGTGAATTTTGATTCACTTTGCCTGTTGTTTTCCAGGTTCGAGGTTGAGTGGGACTCCCTTGCCTCGCTTGTATTGCTGCATTGCATGCATTTTACTGTATTTGTTTGCTTTCTTTTCTGTTTATCCCCTAGGATCTCTGATTTCCTCTGTACAGGAGGGGAATTATGACAGACATTAGGATTCTTATCCATGCATGACAACATTAGGTTAGTTTTTATTCCCTTTTCAACCTTAGGCTTTTTAGAGCTTCTTTCTCTTCTTATCTCAAAACAACACAAAAACACAGTAATAAGGTTAATCGATGTCGTACGTTACGAGCCTTAAGCTATTTGAGAAAAGGGTTGCTGGAGAGCTTCTTTCCAGTAGTCTGGCTGCTTATTGCGGTACCCTTTGGGTGACACGCGACGTAGTCACTCTCAAATCACAGTCTCTAGTGCGTCAGAGATTGCAAACAAACTAAAAAAACACTTCTTTCGTAAAAGATTCAAAACAAACATCAAAGTGTCATTTTTGTCCACTTGGACTCTTAATCAAGAAAAACCTTTTTGAAGGTCATAAAAAAACTGTCAGACAAGCTTGTGTCTTCCGTAGCCCGAACTACGTTTTCTCTGATCTTTCATGCTGTATGAAAGTACGTAGGCATAGGATGTCGTATCCTAGCGAGCAACCTTCCCCTCCTTTCCCGTAGGTAGGCGAACTACGTTGACTCTGATTTCTCGTTCCAGACGGGAATACGTAGGCATAAAGTGCGATACTTTGCCGAGTCATTTTCATTTTCTTTTCTTTTTAACCCTTGACCTGTAGAGTAGGTAGAATGATAATCGGTACTAGAAAACAAGTGTGGATCCCGTCGAGTACGGTGGACGTGAGGGGTGATAACACCTTCCCCTTGCGTAATCGACTCCTGAATCCAGGATTTGGTTGCGATGACCATTCCTTTCCCTCTTTGAGTTAGGTTTACTCTGAGCGTTTCCTTTCCCTCTTGTGGGATAAATAACACACGGTGGCGACTCTTCTGTCATAGCCGGCGCCGATTTTCGCAGTAGAAGAGACACATATCATTTGAAGCGTTTAACCATTTTTCTTGCAGGACCCATATAATTTCAGATGACACCGACCAAGAACTTCCTATGACTCGCTCTCGACTTTGAGCACCCGATCTTTCAAGCCGAAGAAGAGATTGTTGAGGATAATGACTTATTAGAAGAGCTGACTCGGTTGTTGAAGCAAGAAGAGAGGGTTATTCTGCCTCATCAGGAGGAAATTGAAGTCATTAACTTGGGGTCCGAGGAATGTGTCAGGAATGTTCGGATAGGGGTTGCACTACAGAGTGATATCAAGCAAAGGCTTATCGAGATGCTTCGAGAGTATAGTGATATCTTTGCTTGGTCTTACGAAGACATGCCCGGGCTAGATACTGATATGGTGGTTCATCGTTTGCCATTGCGAGAGGATGGTCCGCCGATCAAACAGAAGCTCAGAAGAACTCGACCAGATATGGCTGTAAAAATTAAAGAGGAAGTAAAGAAACAGTGGGACGCTGGTTTTCTTGCTGTTACAACTTACCCTTCTTGGGTCGCCAATATCGTACCTGTACCGAAGAAAGACGGTAAGGTGTGGATGTGCGTTGATTACAGAGATCTGAACAAGGCGAGCCCAAAGGGATGATTTCCATCTTCCTCACATTTATGTGTTGGTTGATAATAACAGCTCAATTTTCAGGTGTTTTCCTTCATGGACGGCTTTTCGGGGCTATAATCAGATAAAGATGGCGCCGGAGGATATGGAGAAAACGAATTTTATTACCCCGTGGGGAACGTTCCTGCTACAAAGTGATGCCCTTTGGTTTGAAGAACGTCGGGGCAACATATCAGCGAGCTATGACAACACTCTTTCATGACATGATGCATAAAGAGATCGAAGTTTATGTTTACGATATGATTGCCAAATCCCAGACGGAGGAAGAGCATCTGGTCAATCTTCTGAAATTATTCAAGAGGCTTAGGAAATTCAGGCTGAGGCTGAATCCTAACAAGTGCACCTTCGGAGTGAGGTCTGGTAAGCTATTGGGGTTCATTGTTAGCGAAAAAGGGATTGAGGTTGATCCTGCAAAGATAAAAGCTATACAAGAAATGCCAGCACTGAAAACGGAGAAAGAGGTTCGTGGTTTTTTGGGGAGGTTGAACTACATTGCCCGATTCATATCTCACCTAACTGCCACGTGTGAGCCAATGTTTAAGTTGTTGAAAAAAGATCAAGTGGTGGTCTGGAATGAGAATTGCCAAAGGGGCATTTAAAAGAATAAAAGAGTATTAGCAGGAACCTCCAATTCTGATACCCCCAGTAGCCGGGAGACCATTGATTATGTATTTGACGGTTCTTGAGAACAGTATGGGTTGTATTCTCGGTCAACATAACGAGACTGGACAGAAAGAGCATGTGATTTATTATTTGAGTAAAAAATTCATGGATTGTGAAGTCTCGATACTCTATGCTCGAAAAGACGTGTTATGCACTTGCTTGGGCTGTCAAACGTCTGAGACAATACATGCTGAATCACACAACCATGCTAATTTCGAAGATGGATCCGATCAAGTACGTTCTTTGAGAAGCAGGCACTTTCTGGAAGGATTGCCCGATGGCAGATGGTACTGACAGAGTACGATATACAGTATGTCTCGCAAAAGGCTATTAAAGGTAGCATACTGTCAGAATACCTGGCTGAACAGCCCATCGATGATTACCAACCAATGAAGTTTGATTTTCCTGACGAGGATATCATGTACTTAAAGATGAAAGATTGCGAAGAGTCGTTGCATGGTGAAGGTCCTGAGCGGAGTTCCCAATGGCAATTGATTTTTTGACGGTGCTGTGAATTCATATGGAAGCGGAATTGGGGCAATCATCACGACTCCCCATGGGACGCACATCCCGTTCACTGCCAGATTGACATTTCCAGTTACCAATAACGAAGCCGAATATGAGGCGTGCATCATGGGTCTCGAGGAGGCTATTGATTTGAGGATTAAAAATCTTGATGTGTATGGAGACTCCGCGCTAGTCGTGAACCAGATCAAGGGTGAATGAGAGACCCGTCAGCCCAATCTAATACCGTATATGAATTATGCAAGGAGATTGTTGCCTTTCTTTGACAGGGTAAAGTTTCATCATGTGCCACAGGCAGAAAATCAGATGGTTGATGCTCTGGCGATATTGTCTTCCATGTACAAAGTTAACTTCTAGAATGAGGGCCCCCAGAATAGTTATCTCTCGCCTTGACAGGCCCGCCTTCATATTCGCTATTGAGGAAACTTCCGATGGCAGGCCGTGGTATTTTGATATCCAGAATTTCCTAAAGAACCAAGAGTATCCGACTTGGGGCATCCAGCCGCGATAAGAAGACTCTTAGGAGATTGGCTGGCAATTTCTACTTGAATTCGGATGGTGTTCTGTATAGGAGAAATCATGATTTGGTGTTTTTGCGATGTGTTGATGAAAAAGAGGCTAATTTACTCATGGAAGAGGTCCACGAGGGAACCTTTGGCATGCACGCTGGTGGACATGCTATGTCTCGAAAGTTATTGCGGGCAGGGTATTATTGGTTGACAATGGAACGAGACTGTTTAAAATTTGCAAAGAAGTGCCACAAGTGCCAAATTTATGCGTACAAGATTCAGGTGCCGCCGAGCCCTTTGAACGTTATGGCGCCCCCGTGGCCTTTCTCCATGTGGGGCATCGATATGATTGGCAAAATTGAGCCCACCGCATCCAATGGACACCGGTTCATCTTGGTAGCTATTGATTACTTCACCAAATGGGTTGAAGCAACGTCTTACGCTAATGTTACCAAGTGGTAGCCCGGTTTATCAAAAGGACATCATTTGTCGCTACGGCATTCCTGAAAGAATCATTACTGACAATGGTTCGAACCTGAATAACAAAATGATGAAGGAATTGTGCCAGAATTTCAAGATTGAGCATCACAATTCATCTCCCTATCGGCCCAAGATGAACGGCACCGTTGAGGCGGCCAATAAGAACATCAAGAAGATAGTTCAGAAGATGGTTGTGACATACAAAGACTGGCACGAGATGTTGCCCTTTGCTTTGCACAGTTATCGTACGATGGTACGCACATCAACCGGGGCAACACCTTTCTCACTGGTGTATGGTATGGAGGTTGTCCTACCATTAGAAGTTGAGATTCCTTCCTTGAGAGTATTGCTTGATGTCCAACTTGATGAGGCAGAATGGGTAAGGAATAGGCTGAATCAACTCAGTTTGATGGATGAGAAGAGACTTGCATCTATGGAATATGGTCGGTTATACCAGAGTCGGATGAAGAAAGCTTTCGACAAGAAGGTGCGCCCTCGAAGCTTTCAGACGGACGATCTTGTGCTAAAGAAGATTCTCCCGCCACAATCAGATCACAGGGGAAAATGGACTCCCAACTATGAGGGTCCATATATCATTCGCAAGGTCTTCTCTGGAGGAGCCTTACTGTTGTCCACCATGGATGGCGAAGATTTTTTCATCCCTGTGAACTCGGACGCAGTTAAAAAATACTTTGCTTAAAGAGACCCGCTGGATAGGAAAAAGATAGTCCAGGCAAAAATGGGGCATCCCGGCGAACCAAAAAGAAAAAGAAAAGGTTCGGGCAAAAGTTAGGGATAAAATTGAAAAGATGTACACCTGAGAAGGCAACTTCGGCAAAAAAGGGTATCCCGGTGAATTAAAAACCCGCAAAGGGCGATTTAGGCAAAAGTTAGGGATTGAAAAGCAAATGATTGCGGTCCGAGTTTGATACTGCATTTCTTATTGCTTTGGGAGTACCTGAGGGTCGATTATCCAAAACAATCTCTTCCGAGGATGGAGCATCGGGAAAGTGTCAGAGTCAGGCGAGTCATAGGAGGATCAGCTCATGGTGTTCGTCTGTACCACGTTGCCGACATGTATACAATCTTCTATTTTGTATTTTTGTACATATTTGCATTCGCTTTTGCGTAACTTCCTCTTTTCAGGAGTTGCATCCGATGTACAAAACTTTGCCAATTCACAGGCCGTTATCAATAAAACATACTATTCAGTACTTGATGTTTTAATCCTTGTTTTAACTTTTACGGTTTTGTTTGTGGAAAACGCCGATGTTTTTGATAAACTTACATGTGCACAAGCTTGCAGGCCTCGACCAATGATTGTTAAAACTTTGAATTAACTGAATAGTTGTCATGGATACTAACCAGGATAATTCCTTTTGTGTAGAATGTCTTGTGTTCGTTCGTGTTTTGCAGGGTTATCACCTTTGCAGCAGATGCCCAAGGGAGGGTGTTCCCCAGCCAGAGCAGGATTCATGTGAAACCTTTTCCTCCCAGCAGGCGGAATTGGCTTTTCATTCCCGGCAGACGGAAGTCAAAGTTTTTATCCCCAGGAGAGTTGGGATTGCATCGGAACAGGATCAGATTATCCTCAACAAGTCAAGATGGACTTATTCGGTAGGATAAAGTCATCCCCAGTGGGTCAATATTGATGTACCCAGTGAGGCGTGCATTCCCTGGTGGTTAGTTATGAGCACATTTACTCCCCAGAGAGACCTCATAGAGTACAATCAGAGTACACAAGTCGATTCCCAGCTGAGTATCCCCAGCAGGATGTTTATTCCACACAGAGCATAATCAGGTGATCAGTGGTTTGAAAGGAGCATCCCCTAGCAGGGTTTCCTTTTCTGTTCTCCGGCAGGTTGTTTTTCCTCCGATAGGATGATCATCCTTAGTAGAGTTCGTAATCTCGAGCTTGTGAGCCATTCCCTAGCAGGATGGTTATCCCCTGCAGAGTTGGTTTCACCTTTCCAGCATTTATTTTGCTGGAATATGTTTGTGATACCCGGTTATCCCCAGCGGATTTGGCTTTGTCTTCAGCATTTATTTTGCTGGAGCACCTCTTTGCATTTGCATATATCATCATATTTGCATCTACTCAAATGCGTAGCATTTCCATGCCGTATGGAGCATTACGCCATTGTCAAACATATTCATTTTGAAACATAAGCCAGGTTGTTTACCTCTTTGTTTTCAGGTGTTTTTTCCTTGCAGGTAATTGAAGTTCTTGTCCAGGAAGGTGTCCAGATGTTCAAATTTGTGGCACGAGATACGCGATGATAGTGTTCGCCCCTGTCATATGCTCCCCTATCAGAGTTGCTTGGTTAAGTTTCGCTTCTCCCCCAGCGGAGTTCTGCTCAAGTTGCTGTTACGTCAGCATTAAAGGATCTCGTGGTTTAAACTGTCAGAGTTGTTACCCATGATTTCCCCGGTAGAATTTTTCCCCACCGAGTTGCTTGGTTAAGTTTCTCGTCTTCCCCAGCGAAGATTTCTTCAGACTGCTGTACGTCAGTATTGAAGATCTTGAAGTTGTTACCTGTTGTCGAAATTGGTGTTTGACGGCCGTCGTCGGAAATTCCCCGCAGAGTTGTTTTGTTCAAGTCTTCGGATGTCTGATTCGCACTTTTATTTAGTGCTTTACCCGCTTCTTCGGAATTGGAAGGTTGACGTGATGGTTCAACGGTCGACGTGACGGTTCGACAGTTTGCGCTTTGATTTAGTGCTTTTCCCGCTTCTTCGGAAATGGAAGGTTGACGTGATGGTTCAATGGTCGACGTGATGGTTCGACAGTTCGCACTTTGAGTTCGTGCTTTGGTTGAAGTGATGGTTCAACGGCTCGCGCTTTTATTTAGTGTGTTGCCCGCTTCTTCGGAAATGGAAAGGTTGACGTGATGGTTCAACGGTCGACGTGATGGTTCGACAGCTCTCGCTTTTATTTAGCGTATGCTCGTTTCCTTGTAAACGAAAGGTTGACGTGATGGTTCAACAGTCTACGTGATGGTTCGACAGCTCTCGCTTTTATTTAGCATATGCTCGTTTCTTTAAGAATTGAAAGGTTGACATGATGGTTCGACAGCTCTCGCTTTTATTTAGCGTATTCTCGTTTCCTTGTAAACGAAAGGCTGACGTGATGGTTCAACGGTCGACGTGATGGTTCGACAGCTCTCGCTTTTATTTAGCGTATGCTCGTTTCCTTGTAAATGAAAGGTTGGCGTGATGGTTCAACGGTTGACGTGATGGTTCAACGGCTCGCGCTTTTATTTAGCGTTTTTCCTGCTTCTTTGGGAATTGAAAGGTTGACGTGATGGTTCAACGGTCGACGTGATGGTTCGGCTGTTCGTGCTTTGGTTGACGTGATGGTTCAACAGTCGACGTGATGGTTCGATAGTTCACGTTTAGGTTGACGAGATGGTTCAACGGTCGACATGATGGTTTGATGGTTCGAGCTCTGAGTAGTGCTTTTCCCGCTTCTTTGGAAATGGAAGGTCGAGGATGATATTTGGATATGGTCTTTTGACGATGCCTGCTTATTGTGACATATTTCGGGAGGATTGATGGTGTTAATCCAGTTTGTTAATTCGATGCCTGTGGCGTCACACAGGTGGTTGATGATGAAGTCAAGTCAGTTTTTATCAAATGATTGATCAATTGTCGCCGTGACAACCAGATTCAGTTTTCTGGATATTGCTTCCCAAGCAGTTTTGCAGTTTATTTCTTCGGTTAGCAAATTTCCAGGTTCTCTGGTATTCAACCGTCTTCTACCTTGATTGTTCGAAAGTCGTTCGCTTTTCATCCAGTCGGGTCCAAGCCGCTTGAATAGGGGCAGCTGTTGCACCCCAAAATTTGCCTAACCTTTTCTCACCTAGTTTATGTTTCATAGCATTAAACATATCATCATCATAGCATTTGCATAGCATAGCATTGTTCACCTGTGCAGGGGATTAGGTGGTGTTTATATCCAGAGAAGCCTATCTAGAGGTTTTATGCAAGCTTAAGAAGTCACCATAATCATCAGGAAGGGGGTTGGGTTCTTAAGAAGTCCATTTGCTTGTATGGGGTTAGTCTTCTAACTTGAGGACCAGTTGAAGATCATCAAGGGATGGTGAGGTCTTGACCAAGGTGAGGGAGTGTGAGCAGAGCCCCATTGAAGTGCCTTGAAGGTCATGTTGGAGCTCAATCAAATCATTATGCCAGTGTGTGGAAAGTCACAGTTGAGGGTGTTGCAAGTGGAGTTTTCATCTGAGTAATTCCAAGTCAACTGGGCATTTGAAGAGGTTCAAAGCTCAATTCTAGGTCTTTGTAACCATGGATAGTTGTGTTGAGACACATGATATAATATTTCAAGATCAATTCATCAATAACTCAAGGTGTGAGGAGTTGCTAAATTAGGGTTCTCAGGGGTAAAATCCCTTATTTAGTGCCTAACTTCAAGACCACCTATCTCATGATACAAGTTTCATTTCCACTTTTGGCCAACATGAAACTTATAGAGCATGCTCTTAGCTTTAATTTGAGTACTAGAAGTCCTCCATTGGATTTATAGAACTCAAGTTATGGTCCAGACAAGTTACAGGTCATCTGAGGAATGTGAAATTTTGTCTGTGAAAGTTCATCAACTTCCAAGGAACGTTGGACCTAGAAGGGTGTTTCTCTTGAACTTTTTGCCAACATAAAAGTTGTAGGTATTGAGCTTAGATTTCCAAATTGTATTAGAAGTCTTCCATCTGATTTGTAGAACTCAAGTTATGAGGTTTACAAGTTAGGGGTATTTTGGGAAAGTAAGATTATAGGTCATTTGGCATCATAGGTCAATTTCACTATCTTGCAAGCTTCAAATGGATTTTTGTTCAACATGAAAGTTGCTCAAAATGATGTTTTTAGCTTCTCCAAGTATCAAGAGTCCATGAATATGGATTGTATCAAGCATTGGTTGAAGAAAATTCCCAAAAAGGCCATTTCAATGGATTAAAGTGTAAAACTTCAAAACAATTGGAAATAATATGTTTTCAGGTCAAATTTGTGATCATTTTGAATGGAATTGTTATTCTAAAGATATTGGCATTATCACAATTTTGAATTGAAGTGCATAACATGGCCATATGGAGTCTTACTTCATTATGAAGCAACATACCAAATGCATCCCATGGATTGAAATCAAGGAGGGAAAGCTATACCATTACACTCCACAGCTGTTAAGTGAGTGAATTGGATAGAATTTGAGGGAGAGAGCAAGGCAAAACATGCATATCACCATTGGAATTTTGGAAGGAAAGTGAAAATGGAAAATCTCAAAATGGGCTTTGTTTGGGCCTCCAAAGTGGTAAAACAGATTATAAATAGAATGTGGATCATTCTGAGAAGCTTCTAGGTGTCAAATTCAGTTGGGAAGCCATTGGAGAAAGTTGGAGAAAAAGCTTGAAAGTGAGTTTTCGGTTTTGAAGAATCAGAGGGTTTCATCAAGAATTGGTGATCAAGAATCGTTCATCATTAATCATTGAAGCTTTCTGCACTTGTTGGAAGGCGAATTGAGGTCTGAAACCACCACAATCGAAGCTTAAAACCAGGTTTCCATTTCTTGAAATTGCACTCAATTGATGTGTTTTTATCACCTTAGATTCATGTGGTTAGGTTGCAATTAGGATATAGATGATTTCTGGACAGAAAATTCGAGGATTAGCGACAAATTAAGTTTGAATCCATTTTCGGTTTGGACCTAGAGTTCTTTAATCTTGGATTTTTAGCTCATTTAATTAGGATAGTTGTAATCCTCATGAAATTTCCATCAAGTTTCATTCAAAAATCATGGCGTTTGGTTGAGTATTGAGGGAGATAGGGTTGCCCGAGGGTGGCCCGGAAAACTGTCGTCGACGGCTTGGTCTGCGCGCGGGTTTGTTACTTGCAGGAAATTCAAATTGGAGAAGATGAAATCTCCACCGTTCACGCCATGAGGAAGACGAAGACTAGGTCCTCGTATCCAATGGCAACAGGCGCGCCACGTAACCCCCCTCCCCAAAACGCAGGCGTTTAGATTAGTGGATCCCAAGCTTGCTTCAGCGCGCTGTGTGTACCTAGCGAGCGTGTGTTTCGATTCCTTGTGTGGTCTCTTTTGTGTTAATTGTAAAACTGAGTTGAATTAATTTTGTGTTGGGCCTTGGTTTTCCTGTGCTATCAACACCTCCCCCTAGCAGGCCCAACATGGATTTCACGTAGAATAACTGCTTAATCCACCCCCTAGCATTATTTCATTAGAATAACTTTGCTGAATAATCAAATGGGCTCAGCGCCCATGTGCTGTTGGAACCCCCCCCCCCCCCCCCCTGCATTGGGCCCAGGCGTGTGAGACTTGATTTTCTTGCTGACTACACCCTTCCAGTTATTTGTTTCTAATTTCTTTTCTTCATTTTTTTTGGTTTAATTGATTGTTAGATTTAATTCATAAAAATTGGTAAATGTCGATAATAAAATCTGAAAAAAATTTGTGATTATAGATTGAGATGTTTAGGATTTTATCATGCTTTTCATTTTAATTTTCCATGCATTTTCCATTTATTTCATTTTTTCTCTTTTAGTGCACTTTTAATAATGAAATAATGTTGTTCTGAATTTGTTGATTTTCTTTCTCACTCATATTTCGGAGTTTGATCTTGGAATTTTGTGTGCTGGCTGTATACATGTTTATGTTGCTATGTGATTTTTTTTGGGATTTTTAGATCATTTTAAATAGGATTTTAGGGTAGTGGTTTAGGAGTGTTCTTTAGTGAATTCCTTTAGTGCACCCTTGAAGTTTGGATTTAATTTGGGCACTTTGATTTAGATTTAGCTTCTGATTTTTCTACCATAGCATGTTGACACATATAGGATGATGTGGTATTTTCCTTAGAATTTTTAAGAGCAATTTTCCATTAGTTCCCTATTTTACAAATTGGCCTTAGAATGGGTAATCATTAGGAGATAACATTTGATGTTCTTTAGAGATTCAAGTAGGTGATGATCTTTCCCTAGGATTAGTTCCCTTTCAAATACTCCTTGTTTAATTAGGATCCTTCATTGTGGGTATAATTCCTCCTGTGGAGGAATTCCCTGCCTTTCACATTGGAGTTGAGCCTAAGCAAACTCTCTAAAGGAAATGGATTTGGTTGAGTGCATGTGGTAGGTTCTTGTGGAACTTACCTTGCTTCTCATCTTCATTCTCCTAAAACTCTCTCATTCTTTCCTCTTTAGGAACCTTCTTGAGGTAGCATAGTCTCTCCCGTGGGGGGAATATGGCACACCTCTTGAAGGAGCCAAACCCTTAGGTTTCCCCAAAGATCTTTTTGTTGGTTGAGTGCCTGGGATAAGCTCCTGTGGACCTTACCCTAGCCTCCCAACACCCTAATTTCCTTCCATAGGATAGAATCTTGTTGATTACTTGTCATAAATTCCTTTCCTTCACTTGAAGATGGTTTGGACTTGAAGAACAGTTACAGACTTTGGATTGGATTGCTTCCAGAAGATTGCTCTGCTGTGGAGATTGCTGGCTTGTTTTCCCTGTTTGTCTGTTTTCTTCTTGTTTAACTGTATTGATGTGTATTGATGTGACTTGCTTGGAGTGTTGCATTAGTAGTAGGATTCATGTGGACAACCATAGGCCTAAGAGCATCCTAAGGGTTGATCTTCTCCCCTTGCTTGTATTGCATTAGAGGTTGAGTTTCTCCATCTGCTTGTATTTTTTACTGTGTGGCTTTGCTTGCTGGTATTTGGTAGAGCTCAACTCCCTTGCCTGTGTGGGTGTGTGGTCTGTTTGATTGCATTTACTTTCTTCTATTATCTTTGTCGTTATTCAGTTATTCATATCTGGCCTGAGGTTGAGATGAGCTTGTGGAGGCTTATGCCCCACAGATATTTCCTCCCTCACTTCCATTGCATGCATCTTTACAGTAATTTCTTTACAGTTATTTCTTTTACTGTTTGCTTTCCATTGCCATGTTCCCCTAGGAACTCTGACTCCTCTTGTTCAAGAGAAGTTATGACAGACATTAGGATTCTAACCATGCATGATAACATTAGTTAGTTTCCCCTCTAACCTCAACCGTAGGACGAATATTGCATGATAACTGTAGGATCGAGTCAGTTTCCCTATTGAGAGTTTGTTTCTCTTCTTATCTCACACAACAGTAAAAAACATAATAAAGGCAAGTTAGTATAAGCGCGTTACGAGCTTTAAGCTACTTGGGAAGTGATGATTGAGCGGTATCCTCTCAATCATCTAGAGTGTTTAGTATATGTCCTTTGGATGATATGCGACGCATTCGCTCCTAAGTCGTAGTCTCTAGTGCTATACAAACTACAGACAACTAAAAAACACTTCTTCCATAAAAAACAGAAACAAAGATCAAATATCTTTTTGTCCTCTTGGACCCTAATCACTTGGAAACCCTTTTTCAGAAGGAGAGTTCTGTTAACTTTCAGTTCTACCGCAAACGGTAATGCCTAAGTCTCCAAAGGTCAAGCTGCAAACACCAACTGCTGGAACTGTCTGTTAACTTTACTTGGATAAAAAAACAGCTGAACAAACCTGTGTTCTTCGTATGCCCGAACTACGTTTGCTCTGATCTTTCATGCTGTATGAAAGTACATAGGCACAAGATGCGATATCTTGGCGAGCAACCTTCCCCCATAACCCGTAGTTAGGCGAACTATGTTGACTCTGATTTCTCGTTCCAGACGGGAATACGTAGGCATAAAGTGCGATACTCTGCCGAGTCATTTCTTTTCTTTTCAGACCAGACTTTTAGCGTAGATAGATAAAATCAACCCGTCAGATAAACACAACAAGCGTGGATCCCATCGAGTACGATGGACGTGAGGGGTGCTAATACCTTCCCCTTGCGTAACCGACTCCCGAATCCAGACAATGGTTGCGATGACTTTGTCTTATACCTTTTCGTCAGGTTTTTCCGATCGTTTCCTTTCCCGTTCTGAGGGATAAATAACGAAAGGTGGCGACTCTTCTGTTTTGTCGGCACCTTATTTTTGCAGTAGCGACAAGCTGCCTATGACATAAAGCGGCCAGGAATTTCTCTTTAATGAGATTCAACTTGTTAAAACGATTTTGAATCCATTCATCCTCTTCAAGTTTAGCTTCCATCAAGATTCTCATCGACAGGATTTCTACCTCAACCGGAAGAACTGCTTCTGTTCTGTATACCAAGGAAAAAGGGGTTGCCCCTATCGAAGTGCGGACGGTCGTCTGATATCCGTGCAAAGAAAAATGTAGCATCTCATGCCAATCTTTATAAGTTACCACCATCTTTTGCAAAATCTTCTTAATGTTTTTATTTGCAGCTTCAACAGCTCCATTCATTTTTGGGCGATATGTGGAAGAGTTATGGTGTTCTATCTTAAATCTTTCACACAACTCTTTCATAACTTTGTTGTTTAAATTTGACCCATTATATGTGATGATTTTTCTTGGAATCCCATATCGACAGATAATATCCTTCTTGAGAAAACGAGCAACAACTTGTCTTATCACGTTGTCGTAGGAAGCTGCCTCTACTCATTTTGTGAAGTAATCAATGGCGACTAGGATGAAACGATGACCATTAGATGCTTTTGGTTCAATAGCGCCAATCATGTCGATGCCCCACATCGAAAATGGCCACGGAAAAGTTAAAACATTCAGAGGATGTGGGCGGCACATGAACTTTATCAGAGTAAATTTGACATTTATGACAAGTTTTAGCATAATGAAAGCAATCAGCTTCCATTGCCAACCAATAATAACCAGCCCTTAAGATCTTCTTGGCCATGGCATGCCCATTAGAATATGTTCCAAAAGCCCCTTCATCTATCTCCTTGATCAACATGTTAGCTTCATTTCTATCCACACACCTGAGTAACACCATGTCATGGTTTCTTTTGTATAGAACATCATTGCTTAAGAAGAAATTGGATGCTAACTTCCTCAGAGTCTCTTTAACCATGGTCGAAGCATTCTCTGGATACTCCTGGCATTCTAAAAAGCACTTGGTGTCATGAAACCACAGTTTGCCATCTTCTGCTTCAACTATATGACAGTAAGCTGGTTCAATCTGCCGCCTTATAATAATAAGTGGGGCTTCATTATGGAATCTAACTTGGTACGTGGCAGCTAGTGTAGCCAAAGCATTAGCCACTCGGTTTTCTGTTCTTGAGATGTGATAGAATATTATGGTATCAAAATTCTTTATCATCTCTTTGACATAGGCATGATATGGGACCAACTTCGTGTCACGAATTTCATAATCTCCTTTGATTTGGTAAATCACCAAGGCTGGGTCTCCATACACCTCAAGATTCTTGATTTGAAGATCAATTGCAGCTTTAAGACCATGGATACAGGCTTCATACTCTGCCATGTTGTTCATACACGCAAAGCACAACCTTGTGTCGCTACTGCAAAAATCGGCGCCGGCTAAATAGAAGAGTCGCCATCGTGCGTTATTTATCCCAAAGGAGGGAAAGGAAACGCTCGAAGTAAACCTACCGCAAAGACGGTAAAGGAATGGTCATCGTAACCAAATCCTAGATTCGAGAGTCGGTTACGCAAGGGGAAGGTATTAACACCCCTCACGTCCGTCGTACTCGACGGGATCCACGCTTGTTTGGTTTGTCTAAAGGATGCAAAAACAATCTATCTACAGCTGCTAAGGCTAAACGGAAAGAAACTGACTCGATAGAGCGTCGCACTCTATGCCTACGTATTCTCAAGAGAGAAAGTCAGAGTCATCGTAGTTCGGGAAACTACAGGGAATTGGCTCGCCAAGACTTCGCGTCTTGTGCCTACGTACTTCCACACAGCGTGAAAGATCAGAGCTTACATAGTTCAGGCTAACTACGGCTAGACAGGGTGCTCTCAATCACACAGGGGTGAGAGATTAAGTTGGTTTTAGAGGTACGGGAACCTACGGAACTTAAAACTACGGTCTGGTCTCAAATGCGCAAGGGCAAGAGAAAGGGAAACATCAGTCGTTAGCGGGAAAGTCTCGATCGCACGGCAGTGAGAGAACAGAGAGGTTAGTTGTTAGTGTGCTCGCTAGGATATCGCATCATATGCCTACATATTCTCATCTGGTATGAGAAATCAGAGCAGCTGTAGTTCAGCCTACTACAGCTAAACGGGAAAAAGGGGAAAGGGAGCTCGCTAGGATATCGCATCCTATGCCTACGTACTCTCGTCTGGTACGAGAGATCAGAGCAAACGTAGTTCGACGGGAAAATGAGTCTCGATTGCACGGGGGCAAGAGAAGGGGTCTCGATCGCCTGAACGCGAGAGAAAAGGGGTTTCGATCGCACGGGGGGCGAGAGCAAAGAGGAAGCAGGCCTACGCCTAAACGGGAAGGAACCCGGGACACACACGCAAGAACCTAAGACGTAGGAGTGAATGCGTCGCATGTCACCCAAAGGGTACCATACTAGACATCCTAGACGATTGAGAAGAAACTCCTTAACTGTCATTTCCTACGTATCTAACGATGCAGCCCACAACACTCGACGGTTTCCTGAAGACTTGAATAAGATGATGATGTTGAATACAGCGGCTCTGTTGGCTCCTGACATGCGCGCAAGCTCCATTCCAATCTTCTTCTCTCTGGATCCTTGATGATGACGCTCGAATCAGAACCAATGTAACGCTTAGACCGTCGTGGTTCGACTTATACGAGAAATTGAACTCTCAGAGGTAGCGTATTGATATCCGTGTCAAAGACAAGATAGAGAAATGATATCGGAAATCATTCTCCAATTGAATCGTGTCACACGGCCAGCCAAAAATAAAATCGAGAATAAAATCGGATAGAAACGAAAATGGGAGAGAAATCCAACACAAAATGGAAATAAAAATCTACTCCTAAAATACGACAATTAAATTCTACTAGATAATATTCTAAGGAAATTAAAAAGGAAATTGCCTATGAAAATAACATAAAAAATCCCTATCTAAAATACTACATTATTCTATAAAGAAAATAGAAAAAACTATATTAAATCTATATATCCTATGCTAAAAATAATAGAATATAAATTCTATATTAAAATATATGCATAATATTCTAACTAAGAAAATGAAACTATAATCCTCAAGAAAAAATAGAACTATATCTATTACAATCATATGTCCAATACAAGAGGAAAAATTAAATTGCAAGGGAGTGGGGTTTAGGTCCGGTACAGGGGGTTACTAGCAAAAATACAAGGCCCAACCCAACAAGAACAGCACAAAAACGGGGAGGGGCGTGTAACAAAAATGGGAGTATGCCAAAAATGTAATTGGGCTTAGGAGAGGCCCAAACTCCAGCCACGTATCCACTATCCTCTTCACATTCTGAAAGGCAAAAACCCTAGGTGCCTCTACCATTCAAACTCACTATTCATCACTCTCTCCTGCGCCATTTCTCATTCCAAACCTCTCTCGTTTCCTCTCAGACTTCCTCTCATCTCAACTTCCATCCCAAACTTACCTCTCAACCTCCATTCAAGACCTCCTCCATCTCTCTCACCATATTTCCTCTTCGTTCGTCTTTACAAACTTTAAAACAAATGAATGAAACAAAACGACAAATCAACACATTCTAACAACGAAGGATCTTGAAGCTCGTAAGACGTTTGATGACGATTTGAATGGATCTTTGATGAAGATCGGATATCGAATGATGAACGCGTGGATGAAGATCCTTGAAGATCACTCTTCTGATGAAGATTATTCCGAAGATGATTGAAGAACATGAAGATGTTGAATGTTCTTTGAGGAAATCTGGATAACCTAATGGAGATTTGTTACAAATCGCTGAAGATCTCTGATGACGAAATGATGAACACGCATGCAGATCTGGAAAATTGTGGTGATAGATCGAGGAAGATGATGAGCGTCTAAGATCTTATGAAGATCTTCCTGAAGATGTTTGATGAAGGATGATGTTGAATATTGGAATTTGAGTTCTCGAGGATGAACAATCAATGACGATTATTGAAGATCTGGAAAAAATTCTATGAAGATCGATTACGATTGGTGAAGATGTTCAGAGGAATTTCTGGAAACGGTTACCGTCTTTTGCACTGATCTGGATGAAGATTTGACGACGATTCTTGATGTTCTTCTGGAGATGATAGTAATGAGCGTTAGAGATGTTGAACTGGAGAATCTGATGAGGATGCATGCGTTGAAGGTTGTTGATGATGTTTCTGGAGAAATTTGAAGAATATTGGCGATCTGGAATGTTCTTATGAAGAACATGAAGCTGAGGAAGATACTTGATGATCGATTGTTGAAAGTTCTTGATGATTCTGATGATGAATATTGGAAAACGATGAGATTCCGGTGAGGTTTGGTGTTTCCGGCGAGATCTTCTTGATCAATTTCTGGAAAAATGTTGAGGAACTTGATGAGTGTGGATGAACAATGTGCAGTTTCCGACGAAAATGTGTTTTCCGGTGACATTTAGGGTTCACCGGTGACGGTTGCATGTACTCCGGTGGAGGGGAAGTTAGTGGGAGCCAGGTGTCAGTTGCATGCAGAGGGAAATTGTGGGTGAGACACGTGTGGCTGTGGTGAGTGCATGGAGAAGCCAAGTGGCAACGCATGCAGGAAGTGGAAGTGTGTGTTGGCCAGAAAAATGTGAGGTGGGAGAGAGAGAAAGAGAACGTGTGGCACTCTTAAATACTGACACATGGCGAATACTTGGACTGGGCCCTACGAATTGGACATCTGGCCCATTAACAACTCAGACTAATGACCTTGATTAAATGCTAATTAATTGGACTAATTCTGAATTAAAACCTGATTAAGACTCCATTAATACCACACTTAAGACTCTAATGATGATTAAAAAGAAATCAATTAATACTCAATTAACCTAAACGAAAAATTAAAGCTAGTAATTAAAAACTACCAATCCATTCTCCTAATTAATCCTAATTAAAGATGATTAAACTCTACTTAAGCTCTATGAATTAATCCTAAAAGAAATTAAACTCAAATCAACTCTATTAATTCCTAACTCTATTAAAATAGAAAAAGATCTATTAAACCTATTAAAAATATTTAATCTACTTAATATCTAAAAAAAGAAATATCTATTAAAACTATTTAAAAAAGAAATATCTAATTAAATTTCAAAAAAAACTATTAAATCCTATTAAAAAAATATTTAAAAACCTACTTAATATCTAAAAAACTCAAATAAATCTATTAAAAAATCTATTAAAAATTTAGAAAATAAAAGGGAAAATTCTAAAAAAAAACAAGGAGCCGATTAAATCGATTAGAGAACAACTGCGCAATTACAGTGAAATAAGCGGTAAAAATCGGACACCGAAATGTCCCCAAAAACAACAGCGAGAGCTGAAAACACCGAGGCAGGCACAAATTCTCAACATACACTTATTCGAACTGGCCTGAACCGCCTGAAACGCCAGGGGAGGCTGTAATCCCGATAAAATCAAAAATGGCTGAAAAATGCAATGTACGCGGTATGCGAATGCGAATGCAAAATGCGTCGAAACATAAACCAGACGTGGGAACCGGTTGGTCAAATTTTGGGGTGCAACAGCTGCCTCTATTCAAACGGCTTGGACCTGAAGGGTTGAAGAGCGAACAACTTTCAATCATCGAGGTACGAGACGGTTGAATACCAAAGAAACCCTGAAATTTGCCAACCGTGGAGATAAACTGCATAACTCCTTTAGAAGCAACATCCAATGAACTGAATTTGGTTGTTACGGCAACAACTGGTCAATTATCTGATACAATTTTGATTTCAACATCAATCACCTGCGTGACACCACAGGAACTGAGCTATTTTCGCAAAACACCTTCGTCCACAATGGGACTAATCTTGCCAGCACAAGAAGAGAAACAAATTCGTCAAAACGAATAGAGATTCTGTCGTCACAGGAATAACTTTGTCCACGTTAGGACGCTACATTCCGTCAACACGGAAAAAATCCCGGCGACTTCGCTGGGGAAACATTTATGTCTAATCACAGGAAACTCCATCCGCCTATCCATACGGGCAGATCATCTTCCTGAACACAGGAAACTCATCGTATCTCTGCAGTAGCTAACTCCGTTGGTCCCAACCCACAAACGACTTTGAGGAGGACTCTACTGGGGACAGTAATATTTCGTCAACACGAGGAAATCACGGCGACTTCATTGGGGAAAATACCTTTGTCAAATATCGGAACACAACTCACATACTCTGTCTATCACGGGAGAATCATCTATCTAGATACCGGAAAGTTCATCCGTCTGCTTCATACGGGAAAATCCATCTGCCTGATTCATACAGGAAAAGGTCATCCGCCTGCTTCATACGGGAAAATCCATTTGCCTGATTCATACAGGAAAAGTTCATCCGCCTGCTTCATACGGGAAAATCCATCTGTCTGATTCATACAGGAAAAGTTCATCTGCCTGCTTCATACGGGAAAATCCATCTGCCTGATTCATACGGGAAAGTTCATCCGCCTGCTTCATACGGGAAAATCCATCTTGGATATAGCTTCCTTGCCTATTCTTGGTAGTAGCTAACTCCACTAGGGATACTCTGAAAATAATTGCCCGACACCCGTTTCGACAACGAGTGACCACTTCTGAAATCTTGAGTCATGAAACCCTGAAATGCTGCTGCGACAGCGAACCTGAAAAAAAACACTCCGCTGGTCGGATAAGAGAAACTTCAACCAGTAACTCTGTGGGGATAATAAGATGAACTGTATCGTCACATGTATCACGGCGAGACCTCGATCGTCTGGTAATAGATCTGAGCTGTAACTTCATACTCCTGCTGAGAAACACACCTGAAAGCAAAAGGTTAACCGATCTGATCTATGTTTCGAAATGCATATGTTTGAAAATGATGCAATGCCCCATACGACATGGAGATGTTATGCGTTTGTATAGATGCAATGCCCCATATGGCATGGAGATGCTATGTGTTAGTGTATATGCAAATATAACGATATATGCAAGTGCAAATGCAAGTTCGAGCTGCCAGAGAACACCGGGTTTAAGACCGTTGGGCAAAATAAATGCCAAAGGCAACGTCAACTCCACTGAGGGGTATCGGGTATCATGGAATCATCCCAGCAAAATAAATGTTGGAAAAGTGAGACCAACTTCCATGGGGAAGAAACAATCCTGCTGAGGGATGGCTCACAAATTCACCGTTACGAACTCTGTAGAGGATGATCAACCTGACGGAGGAATGACAACCTGCTGGAGGAGGGAAGGACGACCCTGCACGGGGATGCTCTTTCTAAACCCTTGACAACCTGATTGTACTATGTGGGGCTTAACCACCCTGGGGTTACTAGTGCACAGCTCACTGTTGAGAATGCCCCTGCTATCAGGGATATCCATTCTGACCTGCTGAGGATACTCCTGATCCTATTCTGAGGAGGAATAACCGCGATCTCAACTATTTTGAGGACAATACGTGACTTCTATCCGCTGAGGAGAGTAATCCTGATTTAACATTAATCGGGAAACCGGTATCAATCGAGCTTTGTATCGGGGGATGTGACACCATGTGAGTCACTGGGAATTATCGTGTCGGGTATATTTAGGCTTTTTCTAGTTTAAGGATGAGAATAGATTATTAACAAAATGGTTTTAAAGGGAAAATACTAGACGGGGCTAGCATTCAAAGATGGACTACCAGGCGAGAACTGATAGCAAAAATAGGTTAGGTTATCGGACGAGAATGGATTTACGGTTGGAACATCAGACGAGGATGACCTGATGATAGGTTAAGGAAAGGATGACCAGACGGGGCTGGTTTGGAAGCTGCCATGCACCAGACGAGAACTAATGCAACAAATAGGTTAAAGAGACGGTGACCAGACGGGGCTGGTTGAAAGCTAACATACATCAGACGAGAACTGATGTTTACAGAAAGGTTGGCCAGACAATAACTGGTTGAAAAATAACAGGTACCAGACGAGAACTGGTATTTACGAAAAGGTGGACCAGACGAGGACTGGTTACCGGTTTTCCAGGCAAGAACTGGGCTTCGGAAATGACAAGGTTACAAGGTTCTGTCAAGTAACAGGTTTAAACTATAGGATAATGATCCAATGACAATGAGGTCTCTTTCGAAAGGTTAGGGTTTTTTTTTATGAGGGTAATGACACGATTCCCCGATACTCAACTCTTGTTAGGGTGAACAAACTCGCTTGAACAACTTTCCCCAGTGCAACTCAACTTGCTCCAATCTAACTCTTGGGAGACTCACTCTGAACAGAAAGCAACTTGCTACAATACGATCTTGCGATGGCTTGCCCCGGTATCTGTACGACAAAAGGATTCAACCTCAATTAAACAACTATCACTGCATGGTTGGTTTCAATATCTCTGAAGTGACTTGCCCCTAAACGAGCGTTGAGCGACTTAACCTGATCTGATCACACACTGGAAGAATCTATCCTCAAATCATAGCATTCTGGATAATTGCCCCTGATCGGCTCTCGAGAAGATTCACTTCTGATCAACTGCTTCTCAAGTAAACTGTCCCATAATCAACCGATGCTTCGGGACTTGTCCTCAGACTAACTGATTCTGAACTCACTGGAAGTCAATGCCCCAGATTCACAGGGTTTCACAACATACACCATTCTGATCCAGACTGCTGAATTATTCAGTCCTGTTCAATTATTCCCTGTTGGAATTTCCTTCCTGTCAACTACTGACCTGCAAATAAAATTGTTTAATCCCGAATGGTAATTTTAATGCAGTGTTCATGCAGATTTTGAAAAAATTGTGCTGTCACTCATTTACGTGTCATGATTATGAGTGAGTGACGAATGAACCAAAGTTCAAACGTAGTGCTGATTTGATCAGTGAAAAAAAATACAACAAGGATATGACTAGCAAATCAAGAAGGAGTCAGGTTACTCAACCTTATCGTAATGCGCTTTCAGAATAAACCCTACCTTAATTAGGTCTTTTAAGGGTTGTATCGTGGTCGGGTTCACGGTTCGTGAAACAAAGGATATTAGGCTTAAATTATGATTTGTATCCACCCCTTCTACGTGATGATCTCTGATCCTAAAGTTCAGTTAACCTGGCTCGAGCGCTCGCCTCTTCGAGAGGTATGTTGAATAGTAGGAACAGTGGTTAAAGAATTCACAAGGTTTTCCAGAGTGACAGTTACTCCTTTCTCGTTTTCGGTGTCTGTACATACACGACTTTGTCCTTGTTCGAGGATTTTTCTTTTTATATCCTTCCTTTTTCATTCTTTTGATTCCCTAATTTTTTTGCCTGGACTGACTCCTTTTGAGTTCTTTTCGATTTTTTTCTTTTGAAGTCCAGCGGGATGCCCTGATTTTTGCCTAAGTATTAGCTTTCCAGCTTTTTCTTTTTCTTTTTACTTAGCGGGCTTTCTTATTTCTTTCTTGGAACAAGTCGTGTGACACTTGTTGTCTTGATTGCTCTGAAAGGATTGCAACTGTCTCACTCCTGATTGGTGAGGTTTAACCATTGTGGTTGACGAGGTACAACCTCTGGGGAAAAACAAGATGTGATTGGTCCTCGAAAGGCAACACTCCCCTACAAGACTTGAACGCTCGATCAAGCTAACTGATAACTACCCTGCCCCGGGTTAAGATGTGAGGGTTTAAAAGTCCGAAAAAACTTCTACTTCTTGGCTTGAAGTGGTTAACAAGGGACTAACTCCTTATATCTCCAGTGTTTAGGGAATTCGAAACAATGCCTTGTACGTCATCGGCAAGGTTTTATCTGAAAGCATACGATCATCGGTCCTGAGTATTCAGTTTCGTCATCCTCCCTCCAATCTTTGCTAATCAAAGTGATAAAGTGGAGTGAATAAAATGCAAGTGTCAGTGCAATGCAGTAAATGAGTGACAACGACATAATTAATTCAGAAAAATGCATAGTCACTTTATCAATATCACCATTCGAAACAAACAATGTTTAACAGCAAGTAGTAACTAACAGAAAAGAAACTACAAGTGCAAATGATAAAAGTCTGAGGACTGCCAATGCTGAGGACGCCTGCCTGTCTAGACCACTGGCTTCTTGAAAATAACCCTCTGAATCTGCGAGCTCAGACAGCTAAGAAATTGTCATGAACCACCAGAACTCCTCCTCTAAAGGAAATGCACTCTTGGTCGATCAATTGTTGTACTTTTGCCTGAAAAGCTTTACAATCTTCAGTTGAATGCCCTGGAGATCCACCATGGTAACCACACTGAGCGTGGGGATTGTACCCAGGCGGTTAAGGTTCTGGTACAAGCTTAAGAGCTTTAGGTTCCACCAAAGAATTCTGGATCAAAGCTAGCAGAATGTGGCTATACGGCACAGGCACTGGGTGAGAAGGAGCATTCCTTCGTTCCAAGTTGTTATGAGGCCTGTTCTGATTTGGGCACTGATTCTGATAACCTCGGCCACGAGTTCGCTGATTTGCAAGAGAAGCGACATAAAGTTTTGGATATGGTGCCTTAGGCGCAATTGTCTGTCCCGCATAACAAGACACAGAAGATGAAGAACCAACAGATTTCACTGATTCATCTCGAGGATACTCAACATATGGCATGATTGCATTGATCACAACTCCTTCTTCAGTTTGGTAGCTATAGAGAGATTCAGTTTCACTAGCCTGACTGCCCGAAACAATCTGAATTTTCCCAATTTTACGGCATGCTCGATACGTTCTCCTAATCTTACCAATTCAGAGAAATTTGGCGCATTTCCAAGCATTCTTTCGAAGTACGGGCTCTCCAGGGAGTCTACAAACATGCCCGTTAACTCTCGGTCTAGAAGCGGTGGGTGCACTCTGGCAGCAAATTCTCTCCATATCTGAACATACTTCCTAAAGGGTTCATTGTTCTCTTGAGACAATTCCTGCAACTGCATGCGACTAGGAGCCATGTCTAGGTTATAATCATACTGTTTCAGAAAAGCTCTGGATAAATCCACCCATGATCGGATCTGATTACTCTCTAACTGCGTATACCAACTCAGAAATGCCCCAGTCAGACTATCCTGAAAGCAGTGAATCATCAACTTGTCGTTTTGCACAAACGAAGTCATTCTTCGGCAGAACATCACCAAATGTTGCTTCGGACAGCTATCTCCTCTGTACTCCTCAAATCTCGGCGCTCTGAACTTAGGAGGCAATACCAGGCCAGGAACCAAACACATGTCTGCAGCATTGAGGTTGACAGCATCTTTAACTTTCAAGGCTTTGACTCCTTCTTCCAACGCTCGGAGCCTTCTAGCATACTCAAGAGCTCTTGGGTCTTCAGTCCTAGCTACCGGGATCTCTCCTCGGATATTCTCCATAGGGGAAACAACACCTTGACTGTTAATAATAGGAGGGCGTTCATTTCGGACAACAAACTGCTCACGTCGATCTCGGTCCCTAACCGGAGGTTGCACAAATTGGTCTGCAGTAACATTGTTCACTTGCGGAAGGTCTTCCACAGACATAGATCCATATAGAGGATTGGTCGTCATAGTGAAACCCGTCAAGGTGTTAAGAGACTAGAAGTTGCTCTCAGACATCGCTACCAATAACCTTCAACTGACTTCACTGCTCGGTTCTGCTCAAATCTGCTTCAACCCCTTGGTCGTCTTCTAACAATCAACAGTTGCTCAGGCCAAACACCGGATAATCACCTTCAGAATCAAAACAACGGCTGGATCAGACTCTGGCTAGCTGGAGAATGATATGCAATATGATGCAGACAATGTTCATGCAAATGCAATGCACTATGCAGCAAACACGGGATCACAGCCCCCACAAATCTCTGAATACTGCTGCGCTGCTGACTGAGTACGTTCGCTCTGAAGAGAAGACCAAGATGACGGGTAGGCTGGAAGTCAGGTTTCCTGCAAAAACCCTCCCACTCACGGGTATGGACCTAAACTGACACAAGTTCGGCATCCTATGCAAGTATCTAGAAAAAGAAATATCTATTAAAACTATTTAAAAAAGAAATATCTAATTAAATTTCAAAAAAAACTATTAAATCCTATTAAAAAATATTTAAAAACCTACTTAATATCTAAAAAAACTCAAATAAATCTATTAAAAATCTAGAAAATAAAAGGGAAAATTCTAAAAAAACAGGGAGCCGATTAAATCGATTAGAGAACAACTGCGCAATTACAGTGAAATAAGCGGTAAAAATCGGACACCGAAATGTCCCCAAAAACAACAGCGAGAGCTGAAAACACCGAGGCGGGCACAAATTCTCAACATACACTTATTCGAACTGGCCTGAACCGCCTGAAACGCCAGGGGAGGCTGTAATCCCGATAAAATAAAAAATGGCTGAAAATGCAATGTACGCGGTATGCGAATGCGAATGCAAAATGCGTCGAAACATAAACCAGATGTGGGAACCGGTTGGTCAAATTTTGGGGTGCAACACCTTGCAGTAAAAGGGGTGAAATTACCATAAGGAGAGACCAAAAATAGCTCCAATGCCATGTCTGTTGGAATTTAAAGCACCATCAAATGCAAGCTTCCAAATTGCCCCAGGTTCAGGTCCTTCATCAGGGTATGGGATCTCTAATCCCTTATAGCCATGATATCTTCATTCGGAAAGTCAAATCTTATGGATTGGTAATCCTCCAACGGTTGATGCGTCAAAATTTCTGCCAATATACTTCCTTTAATTGCCTTTTGGGTGACATACTGTATATCATACTTAGACAACAACATCTGCCAACGAGCCAATCTTCCATTTAGAGCAGGTTTCTCAAAGATGAACATTATGGGATCCATCTTGGAAATTAACAAAGTGGTATGGCATATCATGTACTGTCGTAAACGACGAGTAGCTCATGCCAAAGCACAACATGTCTTTTCTATAGACGAATATCTTGATTCACAATCAGTAAACCTTTTACTTAGGTAGTAAATCGTGTGCTCCTTTTGACCAGATTCATCTTGTTACCCCAGTATGCAACCCATAGAATCTTCTAACACAATCAAGTACATAATGAGCGGTTTCCCAGGCACGGGTGGGACCAAGATGGGAGGCTCTTGTAGGTAACATTTCATCTTTTCAAAAGCCTTTTGACAATTGGCATCCCACTGGACAACTTGATTCTTTCTCAGTAGCTTGAATATAGGCTCACAATAGCAGTCATATGAGAGATGAACCTGGAGATATGATTCAATCTTCCTAGAAATCCTTTGACTTCCTTCTCGGTTCATGGAGCGGGCATTTCTTGAATAGCCCTGACTTTATCAGGGTCTACTTCAATCCCATGCTGGCTAACAATAAATCCAATCAGTTTCCCTTACCGGACACCGAATGTACACTTAGCAGGATTTAGGCGCAATATGAACTTTCTCAGTCGTTCAAACAATTTCCATAGATGTTCTATATGGTCCTCTTCACTTTGTGATTTGACTATCATATCATCGACATATATTTCAATTTCCTTATGCATCATGTCATGGAAGAGAGTTATCATTGCTTGTTGATAGGTTGCCCCAACGTTTTTCAACCCAAAAGGCATCACCTTGTAGCAGTATGTTCCCCAGGGTGTAATAAACATAGTCTTCTCCGTGTCTTCAGGCGCCATCTTAATTTGATTATAGCCTGAGAAACCATCCATGAAGGAGAAAATGGAAAATTTAGCAGTGTTGTCCACTAGTGTATCAATATGTGGAAGAGGAAAACATCCTTTGAAATGGCTCTATTTAAATCTCTATAATCCACACACATTCTTACTTTATCATCCTTTTTAGGGACATGCACGATATTAGCAACCCATTAGGGGTACATGGACACTTCTAGGAAACCGGCGTGGAACTGCTTCTTGACTTCTTCTTGAATCTTGATGGACATATAGGGTCTTGCTCTTCTCAACTTCTGCTTTACAGGTGGGCATTCTGGCCGAAGCGGTAGTCGATGTTCAACAATATTCGTGTCCAAACCCGACATATCTTGGTATGACCAGGCGAACACATCTACGTATTCATGCAAAAGCTTGACCAAACTCTCCTTCATACCATCTTCAAGAACTGTACCAATCTTCACCTCTTTCTTTGTCTTTTTTGTTCCCAAGTTGATGACCTCCGCGGGCTCTTGATGAGGTTGAATAGCTTTGTCCTTATGATCTAACAACCTTACTAGCCCCTCAGGTAGGTCACATTCTTCTTCACACTCTTCTTCCGCTTGGTTCACGGGGGTCTCAAAGTCAGGAAGGATTGTAACATTATCAAGTTCAACGGGTTCATTGATTATTCTGCATGATTAGTGTTGATTTTAGAAAAATGAAAAGTTAATGCAAGAAAATAAAATGCTTTTTGTGGCTTTGAAAAGGTTTCCATTTTCTTAAAAATGAAAACGAAAAGAAAGAAGGAAAAACAAAATGCTTTTTATTAATGATGATAATCATTTGAAATGAATGGGGCCCTATAAATGATCCTTAAGCCTTGGGCAGAGCAAAAGGATTTTGAGAAAACGAAAATAAATTACTCTAATAATGAAAAAACTTCAGGTAGGTCAATCGATTCCCAGTTATTCAAATCGGAGGTGTTGTGGTACACTATGCATGGTGTTGAATCAACTGCGTTTCTTTTACAGCGGCCACCTTTTTTTCGTCGATGAATCCTGCACTGTGGAACACTTCTTGGAAGATCTTCACTTTCGCTCCAGATGAACTCTGGGTACCTTCCTTCATCTGAGACTCATATCCCAGCCCAAAACGGTTATTCTTCTCAGGAATGTGAAATACTTGACCCCAACCTTCAAGACTGCCCCTCTCGAGCATTGCCTTTGCACCCTTCAAAGAAGCAAATGATGGGTCTGCCGCCATATCTTGTTCTTTTACTTCCAAGAATTCAGCGTTTGCAATTTCCAAGGCTTGAAAAGAAGTTTCAAATGTGCCTTCATCCGCTTCAACATATCTGAATGACGAAAGGTGATTAATCAACAAATCCTCTTTGCCGGACAATTTGATTAGCTTTCCATTCACCATAAATTTCATTTTTTGGTGAAGTGTGGATGTTACTGCGCCAACAGTGTAGATCCATGGCCTTTCGAACAGACAATTGTATGCTGGGTTAATATCCATGATCTGGAAAGTTATCTTGAAAATATGTGGGCCTACTAGTATTGGCAGGTCCACTTCTCCGATCACAGCCCTGCGAGATCCATCAAACGCCTTTAAGATCATCATATTAGGCTTTATTATCGTCTTTGTATAAGAGAGTTTGGCCAAAATGGACTTTGGCATGACGTTTAGTGATGACCCTGTATCCACCAGCACTCGGGCTAAGACATCATCCAAACATTTCACAGAGATATGTAAAGCTCGGTTATGATTTCTTCCTTCCACAAGAAGCTCCCCATCATGAAAGCTCAAAATGTGGCAAGCATTAATGTTAGATATAATTCCATTTAATTGATCTACGGTAATCCCTTGTGATACATGTTCCTACATGAGTACTTTCAGTAAGGCCTTCCTATGAGCTTCTGAGTGGAACAACAATAAGAGCACAAAAATTCTCGAAGGGGTTTGGTGAAGCTGATCTACCACTTTATAATCACTATTTTTAATCAATCTTAAAAATTCTTCTGCTTCTTGCGGTGATATTGTCTCATCAACAATCTCCAACCTTTTATGGGATGGTGGTATTTCAATAGTCTTTCCTCTAACAATCTCTTCAATAGCTTTTGGAGGTGGTGTAGGCTCAAAGACACGACCGTTATGTGTCTTCCTTCTTGTTTCAGCAATATTGGATATGTCTAGTCTATAAATCTTTTCAAACTGGTCCCCTAAGGACACCTCTTGGCCATTTATGAAGACCGCAACATTATAGCACCATAGCATTGCACTGTTGTTATAATAAGGGAGAGGAACAGGTTGAATCATTATTTCCGGACACACATATTCTCTTCTGGGTGGAACACTTGGTGTATTATGATACTCAATTTCCCACGTAGGTGGTATTTCAAAATGAGGTTCGATCACCGTTATGTCCTTATCAGATTTGGTGCGACTGACCTGAAGTATCCCTTCATCCATTAATTGTTATGCATCTTTGTTAACTATAGAACATCCTCTTTCAAGAACGGAGCATTCATCACATCCTTCATACTTCTTTGAAATTAAACCAGACTCCACCAAACGAGCATGGAGCTCTTTCAGTAGGGTTTTCAATTCTTTGACATCTTAAACGACCTGTTCAACAATCGGCAAGTTGTACAGAACTCTTAGTTGGTCTTAATTCTCCCATATCAATCCTATTGCATATGGTCAAGGGCATTAAGCTAATACTGGCTCCTAAGTCACATAGAGATTTGTCTATGACAAATTTTCCAATTACGCATGGTATGGAAAAACTACCTGGGTCTTTCAGCTTAGGAGGCATTTTGTTTTGGAGTATCGCGCTACAATCAGCAGTAAGCGTAACGATTTCATTATCCTCGATCTTTTTCTTATTTGTTAAGATTTCTTTAAGAAACTTAGCATATGAGGGAATTTGAGTGATAGCTTCTGTAAAAGGTATTGTGATATTCAATTGTTTCAGAAGTTCAACGAATTTCTTGAATTGCCCTACGTTTTTAGATTTAGTAAATCTTTGAGGATAAGGAATAGAAGGTTTATAAGGTGGTGGAGGCACATATGGTTCTTCTTTTTCTTCGGCCTCTTGATCACTACCTTCTTTCTCTTTTATGTTTTGGTTAATTTCCTTTTCAGTTTCCTTCTCAGTTATTTTTCCAGGATTTTGATGCATAGTTGGATTCTCAAGTCTCGGGTCGGTTGGTTCGTCCAATTTTGTACCGCTTTATAGTATGATAGCATTTGCATGTCCTTTTGGATTAAGTTGTAGCTGTCCAGGAAAGGTGCCTGTAGGAGCAGCAGTAGATGCTTGTTGTTGTGCCACTTGCGAAATTTGGGTTTCAAGCATTTTGTTATGAGTGGCTAAAGTGTCTACCTTGTTTGTTAATTGCTTAAATTGCTCACTAGTGTGTATGTTTTAATTCAGGAAATATTTATTTGTTTGAGCTTGGGTGGCTATGAAGTTTTCCATCATTAATTCAAAGTTAGATTTCCTAGGAGCATTTTGAGCAGTAATGGCAGGTTTCTAATATCCTGGTGGTACAACAAGTGTTTGTCTAGGTGCATACAATGCATTATTGTTTCTGTACGAAAAGTTTGGGTGGTTTTTCCAACCTGGGTTATAAGTATTTGAGTAAGGGTTTTCTTGATCATAATTCACTTGGTCTGTGGAAACTCCTGTTAAAAGTTGACATTCATGGGTAGCATGCCTAGGAATTCCGCATAACTCGCAGTTTGGAGCTAGGGCAGCCACGGTGGCTATAGGGGTTATAGTCAAACTTTCAATCTTTTGCGTGAGAGCATCTACCTTTGCATTAACTTGGTCAAGACTTCTTATCTCGTACATACCACTTTTCGTTGGAGGTTTCTCTACTGAGGCTCTTTCACTTCCCCACTGATAGTGGTTTTGAACCATACTTTCAATAAGTGCATAAGCCTCATTGTAGGATTTATCCATTAGTGTGTTGCCTGCGGCGGCGTCTATTGTCAATGTTATGTTGTACAAGAGACCATTGTAAAAGGTATGGATGATCAGCCATTCTTCTAGACCGTGATATGGACAAATCCTCATCATGTCCTTGTATCTTTCCAATGCTTCGAAAAGAGATTCATTGTCCTTCTCTTTGAATCCATTTATTTGGGCTCTTAGCATAGTCGTTTTGCTAGGTGGGAAATAACGTGCTAAGAACACTTTCTTCAACTCGTTCCATGTAGTGACAGATGCGGACGGTAGAGACTGGAGCCAAGCTCTAGGTCTATCTCTTAATGAGAAAGGGAAAAGACGTAGTCTTATTGCTTCAGGGCTGACACCATTTGATTTCACTGTGTCTGCGTATTGCAAAAACACTAACAAATGTAAGTTCGGATCCTCTGTGGGATTTCCAAAAAGTTGGTTTTGTTGTACAATAGACAACAATGAAGGTTTTAGCTCAAAGGTATTTGCCTCAATGGGAGGAGCAGCAATACTGTTATGTGGCTCATCCTGCGAAGGGATGGCATAATACTTAAGGGGTCGATTTTGAGGTTCTTCATCCATAGTTATTGGTAATTCTGGAAAGGGAATTTCAGATGGTGGAAGGTTATACTTAATTCGGAATTCGTTAATTCGGCGTCTTAAATTAATAAAACGCTCGAAGTCGTCAATCGGTTGCACAAGCTTCTCACCTTAGAGCGAGTGTTTGGCATACAATCTACGATTTAAAATAGGGAAATAGTTGCCTTAGTCTATACTACGCAACACTAAAGTTACGATATCGACTTAATTGGTCCCTGGCAGCGGCGCCAAAAACTTGACTAGCTATTTAGTATGTCTAAATGCTTCGTGACTGCAAGTGCACAGTCTGATAGTGTAGTTTTAAAAGATTATCGAACCCAAAGGACCAAGAGTTGATCTACCGCTATTTAATGCTACTATGTAAATCTAAGGCTAATGAATTTATAAATTTGGGATGCGAGAAATAAAATAAGTGCAGAATTAAAATCAAATTAAATTAAGATAATACGAAATATTGGTATATAATCCTGTCAATCATCAGGGGCTCAGTAATTCGTGGGCGTTTAGTTTAAAAAGAAGGAATTGTTATTCTTAGAAAATACCCATTTAAAAGACCTTATCTCACACTCTCGTGGTCTTGACTTAGAATATGCTCTTAAATCAGAATGCGACTCTCGCACTCTCATTTTGCATTTAAAAACACTTTTTGGAAACAAATAAATCATAATTAAACTCAAAGCACTCTCGCTGTATTTAAGCCTAATGTTCAGTTTCATCTATCCAGTTAAGACCTTAAACTCTCGCTCTATTGATCTTAACCTTCATTACTTTCTCACTCTCGTGACAAAAGTTATTAATTTGCAAAAGAAACAGAGACCAGAAACATTTATTCCATTAAATTTTACGTCACGGTTTACTTAACCCCTCCGACCGATCGTAATTACATACCGATACTAAGGGCTTTAGCCAGAAATGGCTTTCATGCTTTTACTAAATTCAATCCTAATACTAAATAGGATGTAGAAAGAATGCATAAAAATAATACGATAAAATTAAAGCAGATAAACAAAACCTGGAAATTAGCAGAACTTGGATTCGATTTTTGAAGGTCGGCTTATAGTTCTTTCCATTTCCTTCATTTATTTCTCCTTTTATTCTTTTAGTCCATATTTATGGTAACCTACAAAATAGAAGAAAATAGAAGCGTAATCAAAGATAAATCAAATAAAACAGTAATAAAAGCAGATAAAATTCATGCAAAGTCAAGTCAAATAATCGATATAATTTCACGCTATCATACCTTAGGGATGATTTAGGGATATTTTTTGGGCATTGGGGAAGGAAATCTTAGAGGTTTTTGGGCTGGTGTTGGTGCTGGTGCGTAACAGTGATTTGTTGTAATCGCGAGTTCGCACGGCGAACATTCGCTCCAGACTCGCACAGCGAACTTGCTAGCAAACGTAGTAGAGTTTCACGAATTCTAATCTTATGCAATGATGTCTTGATGTTTTGATTTCTTTGATGAATTACCATGAGTATGACTATGATTCTTTGGAGATTAATACAGGATTATATGATGATTCCTATGAGTAATTTGGGTTGACCTTGCTATTGTGGCGTAGCAGCGATTTGCTGTAATCGCGTGTTCACACGGCGAACATCCTCCCTAGACTCACACGGAAAACTTTCCAGCGAACATAGCAAAGTTTCGTGAATTATGTTTTGGTTCAGTGATGTCTTGATGTTTTGATGCTATGATTTTCCTGATGAATTACCATGAGTATAACTGTGATTAAATGAATGTATGATGAATTACTATGAGTATAGTTTTGATTCCTATGTGGTTAATACATGACCGTATGATGAGTACCCATGAGTATAATTGTGATTCTTATGAGATTAATATATGATTGCATGATGAATCCCCATGAGGAACTGTGATGATTTATGACGTTGATTTCATGAGGTTTTGATGATTCTATGATGACATGATTCTTATGATTATTTTGATGAATGATGATGCACCTAATGAGATTATTATGAGGATGATATTGACGTGTGCATCATGCATTCATATGCATTCCGAGTTTCGGTCTAGGACCTTGATTCTTGTGGCTTCAGTCCTATTGTACGAATGTGAGGTTTATGTTGTGCTCTGGTTCTCGTGTAGAATCGATCTTACTATTGTGGATCTATGGAGGGTTGATGGTCCAGTGTCCATCGAATTTTATTTATTGGTACCACATGCATGAGTCTTGTTGCATTTGCATTTATGTGACAATTTGGTGTGATTTATAATGTTGTGGCCTTTGATCTTCCTTGATGATTATGATGATGTTGAAAATGAAGATGACTTTATTTTATATATTGATTCCTATTTTGATTATTATGAATCGTTTTACTCACTCTGCCTATTTGAATGTTGCCTCCACGTGGGTAACGTACACATGACCAGGTTTAGTCGTGGATGTCGTCGAGGACTTTTTGAAGTTTTTGGGTCGTTGGCCATTGTGGTTGACTTAGAGGGTCTTGCTCTAATAGTGTAACATCGGGTTGGGGTCTTTTGAGTTAAACCATGTTTTATTGATTATTGTTATTTTGATTAAGTTGTTTCACAAGGAAAACTTTGAATTTTGCCTTTTTGAGTTCTGCTACCTTTTGAGTAATGTAATGAGTAATTTTGGAAAAACTCGTTGTTTATGAAGCATTGACTATATTTGAATTATTGAGAACTGTGCGCCCTTTTGAGATGATTTTATTGCCTTCAATATTTTACACTTATAAATGAGATTGATTTGCCATTATATTTGTGGGGTAGAAAAGGGTGTTACAAAACTAAGCGAACCTGGAGTTGAAAGGAGCAAAGATTGAGCAGAATCATTGAGAGGTTGGATATGTCATTGTTTTTGCTTGAATCGTTGGGATCCTTTCACGTTTTTTGTTCTTTTTTGATGTTGTTGATGTTGTTTCATGACTTGTTTTCTTAAATAAAAAAGGTGAAAACTAATACTATAGTCGTGCAATAACATGGGGTTGAGTTTTGTTGTTTTTCTTTTGGGTCAATCGGATCTTATTTTAGGGAGTGATGGGATTTCAGTTCAGATGATCCTCCATTGTATTCATTTACACCTCCTTTTTTCATATCACCCTTAACCGTGTTGTATTTTTTTTAAGAAGGATGGTGGGCTTTGTTCAGCCCATGTGATTCTATTATGCACCCTTTTGAGTCTTCTTGCACCCCTCTTCTTGTTTTCTTTTTCTTTTTCTTGCTCCACTTATTTATTTTGATTTTATTTCTTTTTTTAAAAAAAATACTTAATTTATAATATTAAGTTTCTTTTGATCTTATTATTTCATGTTGTCTTTATTTATTTGATTTGATTTATCAATTACATTTTGATATTAACTTCGATATCTTATTTCTTTTCAATTCTCGTTATGGGTTTTCTTTTCCATTTTTGGTCCATGAAGTCTTTTTATTCACAAATGTTGATTGGTTAAAGTTGTTAACCTTCATTATTTTAAATATGTAGTGAATGATTATCGAGATCATTTTCTATACTTTGGGATCGTGATAGGTTACCTTTGATTAATTAACACAAGTTTGTGATTAAGACGAGACTGTCATATTTTCTGTCTGTGTGGCACGATTACATTGGAAAATGATCCTCAATATCATTTCTCCATCGTGTTTTTAGCATGGATATCAACTTGTGCGACCTCCTATAGTTTGATCTTCGTCATAGATCGAGCTACGACGATTTAGCGCTACATTTTGTCCTGATTCAATTCACATTGACTAACAACTAAATTTACTTTCCATCAATATACTCTTGTTTTATTTTCAGTCATTATATCTTGATTATATTATCATTGTTCATATACTTGTTGTTGCACCCCAAAACTTGCCCAACCATTTCTTTACCTAGCTTGTGTTTCATTGCATTTCATATAGCATTTGCATTTGCATACCATTGTCTATGTACAAGGGGTTGAGAGAGGTTTTCCTAGCAAGGGGAGATTGCCAAAGGTTCTAAGCCTAATCAAGAGGGCTATTTCAAGTTATCAAGAGCTTATCACCATCAGAAGAAAGTCAAAGCTTAGTGGAAGGGCAGATGAATGAATATGGTTCACCTCCTATCTGGGAGGCCATGTTTATGGATGGAGAAGATTATGGGATCTCATTGGATGTCTTGAGGGTAATTGGGGAGCTTGGTCAAGTCATTATATCAAGTGTAAGAAGCCACAGTCCAAGGTGATGCAGCTAGGGTTTTCATCTAGTCAACCCTAAGTCAACAGTGAAAGTGTAGGAGATTAAGACTCAATTCCAAGTCTTTATGATCATGTAATGTTGTGTTGGGACAATTAAGATGTTATTCCAAGATCAATTCATCAAGAATCAAGAGTGTGAGAAGTTGCTAAACTAGGGTTTCTAAGCTTGTCAATGTAAAATCCCCTGTTTAGTGCCTAACTTCAAGACCACATATCTTAAGATACAAGTCTCATCTCATCTTGACCCCAACATGAAGATTGTATAGCATGTTTCTAGCTTTCTTTTGAGTACTAGAAGTAATTCATTGGGTTTCTATAACTCAAGTTATGATGCTGACAAGTTATGGGTCCTCAGATGAATGTGATTTTGGTCAACAAAAGTCAACCAACTTCCAAGACATTTTTGAACTAGAAGGATGTTTCTCCTCACTTTTCCCCAAACATAAAAGTTTTTACTTATGATCTTAGCTTTCCAAAAAGTACTATAAGTCTTTCATATGATTTGTAGAGCTCAAGATATGAAGCTTGCAAGGCAGGGGTATTTTGGGAAACTTTGATTATAGGTCATTTTGGTTATAGGTCAATTTCACAACTTTGCACATCCCAAATGGAACTTTTTCCTGTAGAACCATGCTTCAGTCTCAAGTTTTGATGATGTCAACACTACTCAAGGTCATCTCTTGATTGCAAAAAGACAAGCCTTTCAAAGTTATCAAGATCAAGTCAAGCTATCTTTCAAGTAAAGCAACATATGGAACTATGATTCTTCAAGACTTGGATGCATTGCGGGTATATCAAATTCTACCCTTATAATTGATATACAAGTGTTCAAAAACATCAAGCATTTTAGCATAATACATGAGCATGTCTTTTGAAACTTTAAAATTGGTATAACATTATTTTTAAAAGCATTTTTCTGAAAAATAGCAGTGTTAACCGATTAACCATATAGGTTAACCGGTTAACCATTTCAAATTTTAAATAATTTGGGCTAACGTTCCAGTGTTAACCGATTAACCATATAGGTTAACCAATTAACACTGAACGTACAGTGAAAATGGCTTTGTTTCAAGTTCAAAAATTGTTTGAAAATTACACCATTTCATATTTTGAAATCTACTCAAATATACCTTTTTGAAAGGATATTTTACTCATATAAATTCTGAGTTTTTCAATTTTGAAAAACACACAAAAAACCAAAAAAAAACCTCCAATCTCCAAACACTTTCTACATTCTTTTTCAAATTTACTTAGAATCAAATTCACCATTTTCAAAATCTTTTATTAAGTGTTCATATGTGCATAAAATTTCATATTCATCTTTGAACACTTGTGTTGAAAATTATAAGAGTGAATTTTGATCATTTGGAGAAGATCAACTTTGATTAATATTATTATTCTCAAAACAAATTCATTACAAGTATTTGTATTCTGACTTGTGATCCAGGATTGTTGGACACAAGGGTGAGTGTTTACAAGAGGATTGTTCTTGTACACTTGTTAGTTTTATTGTTTGATAGTAGGCCTCACCGGTTGATGGTGTGATAGGTTGTACTTTATTAAACAATAGTGAAAACTCTCTTTCATGTTGAAAGGGGAGTGGAGTACTCTCGGATTGTGAGGGGAACCACTATAAATCCTGGTGTCCATTGTTCTTTTACTTTCTACTGCTTTCATAACTAAGAACACAAACCAGTAAAATTTCAAGAAACCATAAAAACCGGAAAAATTTCTAAAGTCCTAATTCACCCCCCCCCCCCCCTCTTAGGCACACTCTGTACTTTCAATTGGCATCAGAGCAGGTTAAGGTAACTTGTTCCTATCGATCCTAATGGCTTCCGCTAGTACTAACCCGGTTTTCAAAGATGGTGGAAGTAGTAACAAGCCACCACTCTTTTCTGGAGAATAATTCAACTTTTGGAAAATCCGTATGAAGGCACATCTTGAGGCTCAAGGAGATGGTATATGGGAAACCGTAGAAACTGGTCCACATGTCCCTACAAGTGTGGTAAATGGTGTTGGAACCCCAAAGATTAAATCCTCATATGATGAAGATGACAAAAAGAGAATCTTGAATGAGAAGAAAGCAATCAACATACTTCAAAGCGCTCTCAGTATGGATGAATTCTTTCGCATATCACAGTGTCAATCGGAAAAACAGATTTGGGATACATTGGTAGAAACGCATGAAGGAACAGCAGAAGTAAAAAGATCAAGACTTAACACGTTAAGTCAAGAATATGAGATGTTCCGTATGCATCCCGGTGAATCTATTGTTGCCTTGCAAAAAAGGTTCGTTCATCTAACAAATCATCTGATTGCTCTCGGGAATACCTTTACCAATGATGATCTCAACTTAAAAGTCCTAAGATCCTTGACAAGAGAATGGCAACCAGAGGTGACCGCCATTTCGGAAAAGAAAAGTCTTTCAACAATGACATCCGCTTCATTATTCGGGAAACTTCAAGAGCATGAACTGGAACTTGGAAGGCTTGAGAAACATGAAAGTCAAGACAAGAAGTCCAAAGGAATTGCCTTGAAGATTGACACAAGGGATGATAAAAATGACGAATCTTCCAAAGACGAAAATTTCATGCTTATAGTAAAGAAGCTTGGTAAGTTTTTTAATAATAATAAAACTTCATCTTTTTCTAAAAAGAATAGACATTTCAGGAAAAAGGAGGCACCCACATCAAACCAAGAAATTACATGTTACGAATGTGGGAAACAAGGTCACATAAAGCCAGATTGCCCGAAACTCGCAAATAAAGGAAAATTCAAAGGCAAGAAGGATTTCAAAACGAAGAAGGCTTATGTCGCATGGGACGACAACGAAGTGGTTTCATCATCGGAATCAGATAACGATGAATGCGCGAATATGGCTTTAATGGCCTCTCACCATTCCGATGACGAAAATGAGGTTAGTAGTAATTTTTCTGTCTATGATAATGATGCACAAGAAGTTATAGATGAACTTCTAAAAGAGTGCAAGACTCTGTATAAAGACATCTCATCACAAAAGAAAAGAATTTTACTTTTAGAAAAACAAAATTCTGATTTCTTGAAAAATATTGAAGATGAAAAACAAAAAGTGATGGATGAAAAACAAAGTCTTGTATGTAAGAATTGTGAGTCTTTGTCTTTTCAAATTGTTCAACTTAAAAGAGTTTTAGAAAGATACGAAAAAGGTCAAATTGGCTTGGAAGAAATTATTAAACATCAAAGGTATCCTAATGATAAAAGTGGATTGGGATATTCTAAATTTTCAAAACCAAGCACCAATAAGACCATTTTCGTAAGAGCAAGTGAACAAATTGTTAAAGAAGAGACAAGCACTTCTAAAATTCAGCATCAAAATCATAACAAGAAAAGAATTGATAAGAAAAAGAATTTTATTCCTAGGTATAGAAGTCATTTTCAACCTACGTGTTTTTACTGTGGAATTAAAGGGCACACACCTAATGCCTGCTATGTACGTAATATTGGTGTTGCAAAGGGGCATTATGTGTGGGTTGAAAAGGGTACTAACTATCAAGGACCCAAAGCAATTTGGGTACCTAACACTACCTAATTTTGTTTTGTAGGTATGCTTGAAGACAACCACAAATCAATGGTATCTTGATAGTGGTTGCTCGAAGCATATGACGGGAGATATAAATAAATTTTCAAGTCTATCATTAAAGGCCAAAGGATACGTCACTTACGGTGATAATAAAGGAAAAATTCTTGGAGTTGGAACCATTGGTGCACCTCCATGTACAATCATCGAAGACGTTCTTTTTGTTGAAGGCCTTAAGCACAACCTGCTTAGCATCAGTCAATTGTGTGACAAAGGGTTCAGAATCAACTTCACAAAGAAGGAATGCTTGATCGAACACGAAGTCACTCATGAGATTCTGCTAAAAGGTAAAAGATATAATAATATTTTTATGATTTCTTTTGATGATTCTTCCTTGAAGGTAAAATGTCTTATGGCAAACAACAACGAGGCATGGCTGTGGCATAAAAGATTTGCTCACATTCACATGGAGCATCTAAACAAATTAATAAAACATGATCTGGTTGTTGGGCTTCCGAAGATAAAATTCATCAAGGATAAATTATGCGATGCATGTCAAAAAGGAAAACAGACCAAGACAACTTTCAAATCCAAGCAAGTGGTTTCTACATCAAGACCACTTCAATTGTTGCACATGGATCTTTTTGGTCCATCAAGAACAAAAAGCTTCGGAGGTAGTATTTATGCTTTAGTTATTGTTGATGATTTTTCTCGATATACCTGGACAATGTTTTTAGTGCAGAAAAATGATGCTTTCAAAGCATTCAAAAAGTATGCAAAACAAATTCAAAACGAGAAGTCACTCACTATAGCCTCCATAAGAAGCGACCACAGTGGAGAATTTCAAAATTCAGACTTTGAAGAATTTTGCAAAGAACATGGAATTTCTCATAATTTTTTGGCACCAAGGACTCCTCAACAAAACGGCGTCGTAGAACGCAAGAATCGTTCACTAGTGGAACTTGCTAGAACAATGCTCAGCGACACAAATCTTCCAAAATATTTTTGGGTAGAAGCAGTAAGCACGGCGTGTTTTGTAAGCAACCGCGTAAATATTCAACCGCTACTCAAAAAGACTTCGTATGAGTTATTCAAGGGAAGGAAACCAAATATATCATTCTTCCACATATTTGGCTGTAAATGCTTCGTTCTCAACAACAATAAGGACAATCTCGGTAAGTTTGATGAGAAGTCCGACGAAGGTATATTTCTTGGTTACTCTCTTTATAGTAAAGCATTTAGAATTTTTAATAAAAGAACTCTTACCATTGAAGAGTCTATTCATGTTTCGTTTGATGAGACTAACCCCTCGAAAGAGGATAATATTGTTTTGGATGATGATGATGATGTTGTAGATACTCCATAAAATGAAGAAATTGTTTTAAATGATCAAACAATATTACAAGAAGATGTTACTCAAGAAAATCAAGATCTTCCGAAAGAATGGAGAACACACAGAGATCACCCAATTGATAAAGTTATTGGTGAGATTAGTCAAGGCGTTGCAACTCGACTTAATTTAAAGGATGCTTGTCTCAACATGGCGTTTGTATCTCAAATTGAACCATCAAAGATCGATGAAGCTTTATGTGACGACCAATGGATTATAGCAATGCAAGAAGAACTTAATCAATTTGAAAGAAATCAAGTTTGGACCCTTGTACCAAGACCAGATAATAAGCATATCATAGGAACCAGATGGGTGTTCAAGAACAAACTTGACGAGAATGGGATTATAGTTTGTAACAAGGCAAGATTGGTCGCACAAGGCTACAACCAGGAGGAAGGAATTGATTTTGATGAAACATTCGCTCCGGTAGCAAGGTTAGAAGCAATTAGATTATTGCTTGCTTACGCTTGTTCTATGAATTTTCAGTTGTTCCAGATGGATGTCAAAAGTGCCTTCCTGAATGGGTACATTAATGCGGAAGTCTACGTCAAACAACCTCCGGGTTTTGAAGACTTCAACAATCCCTCACATGTTTTCAAACTGAAGAAGGCTCTCTACGGTTTAAAACAAGCACCACGAGCATGGTATGATCGCCTTAGCAACTTCTTATGTGAGAAAGGATTTACAAAAGGAAAGGTTGACAAGACGCTGTTTATAAAGAAAATCAAGGGTAACACCTTGTTGGTACAAGTCTACGTCGACGACATCATATTCGTATCAACAAACAAAGAACTTTGCGAAGAATTCTCACTCATGATGCAAGGAGAATTCGAGATGTCCATGATGGGAAAGTTAAATTATTTTCTTGGACTACAAATCAAGCAAACCAAGGATGGAATCTTTCTCAACCAATCCAAGTACTATAAGGAATTAATAAAGAAATTCGATATGGATAGTTGCAAGATGATGTCTACTCCTATGGGATCTGGAACGTATGTTGATCAAGATGAATCTGGTACTCCAATTGATATTACTAAATATCGAGGTATGATTGGTTCATTACTATATTTGACGGCAAGTCGTCCTGACATTATGTTTAGTGTTTGTTTGTGTGCGCGCTTCCAAGCAAATCCGAAGGAATCGCATCTCACTGCTGTGAAGAGAATTATCAAGTATCTCAAAGGAACGACCAACGTCGGATTATGGTATCCTAAAGGTAGTACTTGTTCTTTAGTTGGTTATTCTGACGCTGACTATGCAGGATGCAAAACCGATAGAAAAAGTACAAGTGGTACATGTCACATTCTCGGAAATGCTCTAGTATCATGGGCCTGCAAGAAGCAAGCTTGTGTAGCACTCAGCACCGCCGAAGCAGAATACATCGCTGCGGGAAGTTGTTGTGCACAGATTTTATGGCTGAAACAACAACTTCTGGATTATGGTGTTGACCTCGGATGCATTCCTCTACGATGTGACAATACTAGTGCCATAAATATCACGAAGAATCCGGTTATGCATTCCAGAACAAAGCATATTGATATCCGGTATCACTTCCTTCGAGATCACGTATTGAACAGAGATGTCGATGTTACTTTCGTCGACACACACAACCAACTCGCCGACATCTTTACCAAGCCTTTGGCGAAAGAACCGTTCTACAAAATTCGGAGAGAACTTGGGATTCTTGATGAAGGTGACATCTGACCTTTTCTCTAATATGTGTATGCATCATTTGTGATATGTTTTCATGTGTATGCACTCTGTTTTTAAGTATTTTTCAAAAATTCGAGTGTGTTAATCGATTAACCATATGGGTTAACCGATTAACACTGTTGAATTTTCAATTCTGATTCAATTTTTTAATGTGTTAACTGATTAACCTATATGGTTAACCGATTAACACTGTTAAATTTTCTTTAAAAAATCAGAAACAAAAATTAATTAAATTTTTGAAAATATTATATATTTTAAATGTATTTTTATATGGTCCATATTCTCTCAAATATCCAAATCCATATCCAAAATCCACATTCCCTCTTCAAACCCTAACTTCTCTCTCCCACTCTCTAAAGTTGGAAAACTCCCCACAACTTCTCAAACCCTAACTTCCTCAGAACCCACAACCTCAGTTCTCTCAAACCTTCATCCATGGCTTCAGCATCAAAACGCGGCAAGGGAAAACTACCAGAACATCATTCTGCATCAGAATCTGATGACGACAACATTCCAATGGAAACCACCAAAAAGAGGCGGATGGATTTCAAAGTTCGTGTTCGTCAACTTATGCCGGTAAAGTACGTAAATCTTTGAGCTTTTCCTGCAATATCTTTTGATTTTCCTACTCTATTGGAATATCAGCGTATCGACAAGTTCGTCACCGACTCTGGTATTATTTATCCTGATCTTGTTAAAGCTTTTATGAATAAAATGGTTGTATATTTGGACATGGATGAGAACCACATGATTCGTTCCACCATTAGAGATCATGAGTTTGTTGAGAATTTATCCACTCTTGCTAGACACCTTAAGATTCCATCAAAAGGCTGCTTCCTGAGGAAAGGTGTAAACCATGTAGATGGACCCTGGGCAAATTATGATAAAATGGAGTATTACTATCAGATTTGCAGGTTCCCAAAAGAAACCGTTATTGCAAACTCTCGCACCGCTCGTATGATGTGCTATGCCAAGAATCTGACGGTATCTGATCGAATGCTTCACTACATTATCTGCTATGTCCTCATTCCAAAGGACTCAAATCATTCTCAGATCAACGACTTGGAAATGCAGCTGCTCTTTGCAATTAAGAATCGCATCAAGGTCAATTGGATTTTGACTATTATGTATCATCTGCAACAACAACTTCATTGCATTACCCGGTTGCCGTATGCTCGTTTAATTTCTAGGATTCTGGAATTAATTGAACTTGACCTCAACAGAGAACCATCTTCCAAGATGAAACCTACAACTAATGAGATCAATGAGATTAATATTGTGAAGAATACTGGAATCATCAAAGCGGCTGACGGTACCTACAGGTATACTGATGACGGTCCTGTCCATCACGCATATCCAATGCCTGAAGGGGGTCTTACCAGTGAGTTTCTCTATACCACCATGATGAACCAGCATCGAGAATCAATGAATATGCATAGAGAGACCTCCCGAGCAATTGCCTCCCTCAGAAACCTCATTCTTAACCCTCCACATTCCAACACCCGAGTTGTGGACGAAGAGATTGAAGAAGAGGTTGATAGTGATGAAGAAGAAGAGGAGGAGGATATGGAGGATGAGGATTCTTAGAGAATATGTTGTTGTTGTTGTTTTATTGCATTGCTTTCTAGTCTTAAGTTTTATGCTTCCATTTGAACTATGTTTTATTGTAACAAGTACAATTTCTATTTGCTGCATTTTATATGTACTACTTTTTATGCTATGTGTTTACTTGGCTTTGCATGTGCTTACTACTATATATGTTGCTATCTTGTGTTTTCTTTGAAAGCTCTTCCTTTTTGCTGATGACAAAGGGGGAGAAGAGCTTGGTTCTGTTAATGTCTCTCTGTGTGCAGATTTTTTTATCTCTGTTAAGATAGGGGGAGTTGCTAGACATAGGGGGAGAAACATATCAAGAACCAAGAGATATCGCACAACATTTTTGATTGCCATCATCAAAAAGGGGGAGAATGTAGAACCATGCTTCAGTCTCAAGTTTTGATGATGTCAACACTACTCAAGGTCATCTCTTGATTGCAAAAATACAAGTCTTTCAAAGTTATCAAGATCAAGTCAAGCTATCTTTCAAGTAAAGCTACATATGGAACTATGATTCTTCAAGACTTGGATGCATTGCGGGTATATCAAATTCTACCCTTATAATTGATATACAAGTGTTCAAAAACATCAAGCATTTTAGCATAATACATGAGCATGTCTTTTGAAACTTCAAAATTGGTATAACATTATTTTTAAAAGCATTTTTCTGAAAAATAGCAGTGTTAACCGATTAACCATATAGGTTAACCAGTTAACCATTTCAAATTTTAAATAATCTGGGCTAACGTTCCAGTGTTAACCGATTAACCATATAGGTTAACCGATTAAAACTGAACGTATAGTGAAAAATGGCTTTGTTTCAAGTTCAAAAATTGTTTGAAAATTACACCATTTAATATTTTGAAATCTACTCAAATATACCTTTTTGAAAGGGTATTTTACTCATATAAATTCTGAGTTTTTCAATTTTGAAAAACACACAAAAAACCAAAAAAAAACCTCCAATCTCCAAACACTTTCTACATTCTTTTTCAAATTTTCTTAGAATCAAATTCACCATTTTCAAAATCTTTTATTAAGTGTTCATATGTGCATAAAATTTGATATTCATCTTTGAACACTTGTGTTGAAAATTATAAGAGTGAATTTTGATCATTTGGAGAAGATCAACTTTGATTAATATTATTATTCTCAAAACAAATTCATTACAAGTATTTGTATTCTGACTTGTGATCCAGGATTGTTGGACACAAGGGTGAGTGTTTACAAGAGGATTGTTCTTGTACACTTGTTAGTTTTATTGTTTGATAGTAGGCCTCACCGGTTGATGGTGTGATAGGTTGTACTTTATTAAACAATAGTGAAAACTCTCTTTCGTGTTGAAAGGGGAGTGGAGTACTCTCGGATTGTGAGGGGAACCACTATAAATCCTGGTGTCCATTGTTCTTTTACTTTCTACTGCTTTCATAACCAAGAACACAAACCAGTAAAATTTCAAGAAACCATAAAAACCAGAAAAATTTCTAAAGTCCTAATTCACCCCCCCCCCCCTCTTAGGCACACTCTGTACTTTCATTTCCAACATCAAACTTGCTTAAAATAGCATCCTTTTCATCATCAAATCATCACTTATCATGAGTTTGGATTGGATTGGGAGAATGGTGAAGGAAAATTCATGGAAAAAGCCATAAATCCAAATAAATTCATTTGGAACCAATTTCAATCAAGTGTGTGCATTTTTTGAGTCTACAAAACATACTAAGCATGATGACAATTTCAGAATTGCAATTTGAGGTCATTTTCATGGTTAATTTCAAGGTTACTTCACATTGAAGTGACACATCCAAATCTCACCATGAGATCAAATTAAGGAACAATCCTCATCCATTGGATCAGAATGCATCATGAGTAAGCTACCTGAGCCAATTTTCAAGACATTGAAGCTCTGTTTTGTGCATACTTGAAGCTTACAAAATCAAAATTTTGGATTTTCAATTGGATCTTCATGGGCTTTGATTGGCCTTTATTTTCATCAGGATCCATTGTATATAAACTCAGCATCATTCACAAATTCTCAGAAGTGATTTTGGAGCGAAATTGATCAAGAAATCAGTTGCAACAACTCAAGGAGAAGTTGAAATCGATTTTTGCAGTTGGAGCCATTTCAAGCCAAATTGAGATTGCCAAAAGCTCCATTGAGGTTCAAGGAAAGTTTCTGGGTGGTTTTGATCAAGGTTCATCAACGAATCAAGACCCAACGGAGGTGCTCCGTTAGGTAAATCATCTTGCACGATTTCTCTCTGTTTAGGTAGTAATCTCATGCCATTTTTACATATCCATGATCCCCTAGCATTGTAGATCATTTCTGGTTAGGTTTGGTTGAGTTTCTTGACAATTCTTGGTTGGTGCTTGATTTTCAATTGATTCGTTTTGGTTGGTTTAGGAAGGATTAGTTTGCATAAACCCTAGATTCTTGATCAGTGGAACACGTAGATTAGTTTAGGCTAAAAAATCTTGAGTTTTGGTTAAGTTTAGAGATTGCTACTAATCCTTCCCACCGGAGAAGATGACCGGAGCCACCGTGCTCCGACATCTGGTATTGTTCTGTTTGTCCCACGTGTGCATCCAACCCATCCCCCTGAATCTTTGACTATCCATATCCAACGGACGAGATTTCATCTTGCTTCCTTTGACCGGCCACGTTAACTCTTTGACTTGCCAGCACATTAATAAAACTGTGCGTTTTGCTCATTGGACTTAGCTGGCTTAGCTTGGGCTTTCCCTTCTAATTGCACCCCCCTCAATTCAAGCCCAACGCGCACAACTGAAATTTCTTGTTATTCATACCAATGTTTTTCCAATTTCTTTTCTTTTTCTTTATTTTCCCATTTATTTTTCAGTTACAATTTTAATTCATAAAAAATACCTCAATGCCTTTAAAAACCATGGAAAAAATATTTCTATACACTTTATCATGTTAACTGATTTTACAAATTTTTTGGATAAATTTTTAAGCCATTTTTCAATTAAATCTTGAATTTTCTTTCTTGAGGTGTTTCTTATGAATTGAAAAGTGCATATCCTTTGTTTAGGATTTTATTTTGTGATGATTCTTTCCCATAAATGCTTGATTCTTCTTGTGCATATTCTTGATGTATCAGTTGATTTTTGTACTTTTTCCCCCTGATTTTATCACCATTTGGTTAAGGTTTTAGGGCAATCTTTAGGACCCTCGATTAACCCTAGTTTTTAGGGTATCCTTTAGAGTTTACCCTCTGTTTGCCTAGTTAGGTTTAGATTGTTTCCCCATAGATTGGACCCCTGGTTCCTAACACCATAGGGGTCCTATAGGATTTTACTTGGAGTTTTTAGGGTTATTTTACTATTTCTAGTGTATTTTACACGCTAGCCTACCCTTGTGTGGTTTTCACCTTGACACTTCAACTAGTTTGATTCATATTTGAGTTTTGTGCAATGTTTGAGCACCTAAACTTTGCATATCCAAATTTTAGACATATTAGGGTATTTGTATGTTCAATTTTAGGACCTAATCATGTTCATAACTTGCTTGAGTTTAAGGTTCTTTTAGACATTCCTTTTAGGGTTCCATATGTGCATGTGTGTGAATGTTTACACTTCCCTAACATGATTCTCTTGCAATTTTTTGTACATCCCTTTTAAAATGCTTTATGTACATTCTTATCTTTCATTTACCTCTGTCCAAGGACCTTGGAGCATCATTTAAATTTGCTTAATACCTCCTTTGGAGGTATTGGAAGCTTGACTTGAATGGTGAGCCATGAGGATACATTTTGTGCACCTTTTGCACAAGTCATAATGAGATTTTGGTTGAATGACATTAGGGATACCTGGGCTATTTTCTCTTCTTCTCCCACTTCTCTTTTGTTTTATGATTCATACCATGTTCAAGTTAGAGGCCTTAGGGCATTGTTTGCACTTGCTTGATGTATGTTTTTCACTTTTTCTTGCTTGCATTTGAAGGATGAGATGAGTTTGTGGTGGTCTTTACCCCACACAATTTCCTCCCTTGCTTATGTGTTTTCTCTTTGTGTTTCTCTTGTTTACATTAAAGTTTGAGGTAGCCTCCCTTTGCTTGTATGTTGCATTGCATATGCATTCATTCATGTTCATATTTCATTTACTTAATGTTGTGTTTCTCCTCTCCTTTTCTTAGCATGTTCCCTTAGGAATTCTCACTTCCTTTATTAAGGATAGTGATGATAGACATTAGGTTGAATCCTTTGCATGATAACAAATAGGATAGAATTCCCTTCTTAATCCTAACCTTAGGACCATTTTGTATGACAACTCTAGGGTTTGAGTCTAGTTCCCCTTAGTTGTGTCCCTTCTCTTTCTCATCTCAAAACAATTTCAAAATACTTAATAAAGGCTGCGAGCCTTAAGTACTTAGGAAATGGTGATTAAGGGGTTTCCCTTTAATGTCCAGAGTTTTTAGTGTATCACCCTTTGAGTGATATGTGACGCATTCGTTCCTAGGAAAACATTTTCATACCTCATTTTATCCTTTGGGACCCCTTAATCAAGGAAAACATTTTCATAAACAAGAGTCTTGTTAACTCTTAGTTCTACCGCAAACAGGTAACGCCTAAGAATCCAATGGTCGAGCTGCATACACCTAACTGCTGGAACTATTTGTTAACCCTACTCGGGTAAAAAACATTTGAACCAACCGATGTTCTTAATTACCCGAACTACTTTGCTCTGATATCTCATACCTGTTGAGAGTACGTAGGCACGAGACAGCGATGTCTCGGCGAGCAACCTTTCCCCACCTTTCACTCATAGTTAGCCAAACTTAGTTGACTCTGATTTCTCGTACCAGATGAGAATACGTAGGCCCAGAGCGGCGATGCTCTGTCGAGTCCTCTTTCTTTTCTTTTGTCCCAGACCTTTAGTTATATAGTCTTAATCACTCTCTTATATAGATAACCAATGTGTGGACCCCGTCGATTACGACGAATGTGAGGGGTGATAATACCTTCCCCTTGCGTAACCGACTCCCGAACCCGAGATTTGGTTGTGATGACCAATCTTATCCCGTTTCGCAGGTTTTCTCTGATCGTTTCCTTTTCCTCCCGTTGGGATAAATAACGAACGGTGGCGACTCTTCTGTCATTGCCGGCACCTACTCTTCTGTCATTGCCGGCACCTTTTTTCACAGTAGCGACAGCTGGCGACTCTGCTGAGGACTCCAACTGTTCCCTATGCGAGTCAATCCTAGCGCCTGTTTGTTTATCTTTTGGGTGTATGTACATACTTGTTGTACTTTATTTTTACTTTCCCGCATTTATTTTCAGCATCATATATCATTATTTTTGTGTTGTGGGGAGGGAAGTTCTGATGAGTGATAAGCCAGACCCAGGCTTTAGTGCAAATATAGCATTAGTAGTGGAGATTAGTGGGGGCGTACATGCTTTGCAATGTATTAGCTCCCCATGAAATTCGCGCTCATACGAGATTCTCTTTGATGATTTCCTTTCCAGTCCTTTGGGCTTGAGTGGATTTTGGATCTGAGAGTTATCGATTCTGGGGACCGATCATTTGTGATTCAGCTAAGTGAGGCCTCTTCGGGAGGTGATGATGCTAAACCAGAAGTGGTGAATGTATCATTATTTCTCAGAAGTCTGTGACACTGATGAACGCATAGGATGTCGAACCTTATCAGTGGATAGGTCCATACCTGTGAGAGGATTGGGTTATGCAGGAAACCTTGACCTTCAGATTACACGGTTTTCTCTACAGTATGAATTTAAGTTATTGATATCAGTGGTTCCTATTGTCAGAGTTGTGCTATTGTTCTTGTCAAAGTGAAGCGTCGATTCTTCTCAAGCTACAGCACAGCAATCTTGATCCCCTGTTTGCATTTGCATTTGCATTTTCATCTGCATCTCATTAACATGTATCTATGTTGCAAGTGCATATCTCCTCCCTCAGTTCTAGTGATCTTGCTCTCTGCTTCCGACATGGAACCCCTGAAGAAAACAGTTGCCTACAAGCTTCCTACTCCAGACATTAGTTCTCTGCTCAGCTTGATTTTCGTGGTTGATAGAGAGGTACTGGAAGTTTTCAGAAAATCTTATGGGAAATTATTCACTTTTGTCTGCAAGCCTTCAGTGTACGAGATGAATGGTTTGTATGCTTTTCTGCAATTCTACGACCCGCAGCTGAGATGTTTCACATTTCTTGATTATGTCCCCGCACCTACCTTGGAAGAGTATTCTGCATTACTAGATGTGCCTATTCTGAATCAGATGTCGTTCTTCCATATGGACGCTAAGCCTAATCTGGCTAAGCTTTCTGCAACATTACATCTGGACGCCTCAGAGATAGAAGGAAAATTGACTAAATGGAATGGTGTTCCTGGTTTCTCCTTGCAGTTCCTGGTTGAGAAGGCTCAACAGTGCGCCAACGATGGATGTTGGATTGTATTCAATGCCATTCTAACTCTCTGTGTCTATGGCATTATTCTGTTTCTTAATATGCCGGAGTTCGTAGATTTGGATGCATTTCATATCTTCGCCTCAGGGAATCCAATACCCACACTGCTCGGTGACGTTTATCACTGGGTGCACTACAAGAATGAGAACCGAAGAGGGAAAAATGTATCCTGCTGTGTTCTATTATTGTACAGGTGGTTTTCCAGCCATATGCCCAAGACAGGTCCTTTTGTCACTTCTGCAGGTACATTGGAGTGGTCGAAACACCTGATGGGTTTGTCAGCTGAGAACATCACTTGGTTTGACAGGAATATACTTGGTATAGAAATCATCTATAGCTGCAGCGGATTCCCTAACGTCCCTCTAATCGGAAGGAAGGGGTGCCTTAACTACAATTCGTCGTTGTTTGTTAGGCAGTTCGAATATGCATTGAAGGATCCTCCCAAGGAAGGAAAGGTACAGGAATCTCTATATCTCACAGGGTTGTTGGATAGTGATACACTGGCCAGACTTGAGCATGCTTGGAGCAATATTCACAGGAGAGGAAAAGCATTGTTAGGGAAGAGTAATAGTTGAGCCTATGATCCCTACTTGATCTGGATTCAGGATAGAGCGAAGAGGATGCTGATGTCGTTCCCCTCAGTGGCGCCTTTATATCCCCTCATGATCGAGGAGCCAACCACTATCGACATTCATAAGTATAATCAGCTAAGGGCCGAGAAAGAGGAGCTACGGAAAGCTAATGAGGAGTTGGAGAAAGATATTGCTCAGCTCTGAAGTGAGAAGACCAAAGCAACTTATTCTTTGAAGAAACAGATTGAGTTGGTGAACAAGTAGGGCACGGACTTGACCAAGCAGATTAAATCCCGGGAGCGGTTGGGTCTAGATCTGAAAGCTGTTAATAGTGTGCTTGCTTCCAAAAAGCAGGACTTGGACAAAGCTTATTTGGAGATTTCCAAATTCAACACCCAGTGGAATGCCACCTTGTCCAACAATAAAGAGTGTGAAGATAAGTTGAAGTTGCAGATCAACAAATTAAAGACTCAGTTGAGAGCCAAAGACGGGAAGATTTCAGCAGAGGCATCGCTCAGGCGTGACAGCGAATACAGGTTGAACAAAGCTATTGCAAACTTAAAGGATTGCAGGTTGAGAGCTGATTCCAAAAGATGCAAGCTTGAATATTATTTTGGGGAAGGAGCCTGTGAAGATTACATTGAGGACCTACAGCGTACCATTAGCCAGAGGGAGTTGCTTATTCATGGGCTACTCACTAGACCAGACCACCCCGAGACGCAGGAGTTGCTAAAGGATTTCCGATATCATCGTCCAGCTTGATTACCTTGTTTTCTCTCTGTAGTGGTTGCTTATGCTTGTTGTGCTGGACCATCACCAGGCTTGTGGGTTAAGGTCCTTTCTGATTGTACTCAGTTGATACGCTTGTATGCTGCCTGTGTGGCTTTCCATTTATATATGAGGAGTTTCTACTATTGCTTGTCTATGGGGTTTTCCATTGTCGTACTTTTCTCCCGGAACTAAGATTGAGGGGGAAATTTCCCTGTTGCATACATACATGTTTACATAGCATTTTTGCATTACAGGTATAGCAGGGCCATTTATCTCACCACTGTCTGTCCGTTAGTTAGTTTCAGGACAAACAATTATACCGTTCACCGGGGAATCAACGCAGACATGGAGCGAGTCCAAGTAGAGTTGAGGGAAGTCTGAGGCCAGATGGGGCAGTTTATGGTGGACATGCAAGTGTTGTGTCAGGATTAGAAAGCGCTGAGGGAAGAAGTTCATCAGCTGAAGACGCAAGTGGGCCTAATCGCAGAAGTGTTGAGAGATGTGCTAAGAAAGGAGGGCGACCAGGTGCCCAAAGCTGCAGCAGAGATGGCTATCCCACCTTTATCTGTGGAATCTTCCCCAAGGCGGGGTATGTAACACCCTACTTCCCAAAACAATTAAAATAATAAACATTATAAATAAACATCAGAGTATTTCTTCCCAAGTGGGATATCACATAGCAAAACCAACATTTCCTTATAAAAAGGTTTTCTCCAAAATACAGCGGAAAATAACAAAATAGTAAAATCCAACAAAGTTTTGATACGTTCACAGAAAAATAAAATACAGGTTCAACAGACAATAATAAAACACCCAAGTCCCGTGCTACGTATCAGAGCATCCTAGACTCGACTGGCACACCATAATCCAAGCTAGCTAAGTACCTGGATTATCTGTACTTCCGGAGAAGCACAGACCACAACAACAACAAAGGGGTGAGAGAACATGATCAAAATATATATTGGTAATTACATACATGAAATAAGGCAGTAACTACAAAGCATATAACTCATCACCCAACATTCAACAATCACGACATATAGTCAATAATCAACATATACACCATAATGCAAATATGCAACACAACACCAAGCATGCGGTACCGACTCATTGGTTCATTCTATGGAACCCAGACAGATCATCTACACCATGATCCACCCTCACCATTCCCCACTCAAAGGAATACGATGAATCACTTACACTCCCCCGAGAAATGACTCATTCCACCACCACTACACCATAATATGCATGACAACAGATGCATACCAATAAACACAAACATACATTGTGCATACGATTCACAGATCACACCATCATACATCACACACACACACACACACACATATATATATATATATATATATATATATATATATATATATATATATATATATATATATATATATATATATATATATATATATATATATATATATATTATATATATATATATATATATATATATGTCATACACCAATTAATCGTACATCACATAAACATTAAGGAATTCACTTCCTATCCCCACTCGTACACCCTACGTTCACCACTCACCATCCCTACAACTTATCATGATCAAACGGGATCCTACGAGACTAAGGCTCAAGGAAAAACATAACCAAAACCATATTCTGCTGCTACGTTCGCTGGGACATTCGCCGGGCGAAGCCCCGCAGCGAACCTTCTCTGTCGTTCGCCAGGCGAACCTGCTGGCGAATCCCCTTTCCACTATCGCGTATTCGCCAGGCGAAGGAATCATTCGCCAGGCGAACCTTCGCTGGCCACACTCGCCAGGCGAAGTTCCTACCCTTTTGATCTGGGATTTAATTCAAAATTACTCGCTAACACTCGCCAGGCGAAGCTTCGCCAACACTCGCCAGGCAAAGCCCAGCGAATGCTGCGATACACCAAAAATCCTCACAGTTCTGCAGTGCCATCTAGCCAAATCAGTCTAACTTTCTACTTCCAACTCACATCCTATTATCAGTACCAATAGTGCACGTAATTCAAATCAATCGCTTCCTAATCAATATTCCAAAATCAACACTTAAACATTCTATCGATACATCAAAAGGTCACACAGAATTTCCCTAAAACCGTAAACACGACCTATACATTAAACTCACCAAAAACAACAATTCATCAACAATCCAACAACATCATATATCGATTCATCATTATCAAATGCTAAATATCAACACCAATCAACAATTATCAACATGCCAATATAAAACTTCATATATCGACATGTTCCTACGGGGTTAAGGAAATCCCCTCTACCCTATACATGTATGAACCATCCCAATCAAGTTTCTCCCCCCTTACCTGGATAATTGCTCTGATCGGTGGAAATCCTCCTAGATTGGATCGCTTGACTATCTCTTTTCTCCTCTGTTCTCCGTATCTCTTTCTCCCAACTTTTCCAATTCTATCGTATCCTTTCCTCTTCTCCCTTTTCTAATTCTTTCTTATTTCCCTTCTTACCCCTTCAACTTCTATTTTATTTAATCCCAACTAATAATAATAATAAAATAATATAATAATACTAATATTAATAATGATACTACTAATAACAACAATAATAATAATATTATTATTATCTCTCCAATAATCATAATAATGCTAATAATAATAATAATAATAATAATAATAATAATAATAATAATAATAATAATAATAATAATAATAATAAAATAATAAGATTAATACTATTATATTAGTATTATCCATTATATTATTATATCTACACCAAATCACCACCAACAATCCTCCCATATCAGGGACACCCACCCTTCATAATCAAACACGCCCCCACCAAAAAGGGTACACTAATATTTAATAAATAAAATAATACTTAAAATGACTAAATAATTAAAATGGGTGTTACAACTCTCCCCCACTTTAATTATTTTCGTCCTCGAAAATTACCTGATAGGAACATTTATGGATACGCTTCTCGCATCCTGCTTTCCAACTCCCAGGTCACACTGCCTCCCGCAGCACCTCCCCAAGCTACCTTCACCAAAGGTATTTCCTTCCCTCGGAGCTATTTCATCTTACGATCTTCGATCCCCAACGGCATCGTCTCCACAGTAAGATTCTCCTGAACCTGAACATCATCCCTCGGAATCACATGAGATGGATCCGAAACATACTTTTGCAATTGCGACACATGAAACACATAATGCAAGTTCGACAACTCAGGCGGCAACGCCACTCTATAAGCCACAGCACCAATTCTCTGCAAAATTTGATACGGTCCAATAAACTTAGGATCCAGCTTCTTCGACTTCAACGCCCGACCTACACCAGTCACCGGGTTAACTCTTAGGAATACGTGATCACCTACACTGAATTCCAACTCTTTCCTCCGGTTATCATGATAACTCTTCTGCCTACTCTGAGACGTCTTCATTTTCTCACGAATCATATGAATTGTCTCAGTAGTTTGCTGTACAATCTCTGAACCAAGTACCATACTCTCACCAGTCTCATACCAACATAGAGGAGTCCTACACCTCCTCCCATACAAAGCCTCAAACGGTGCCATTCCAATACTAGAATGGTAACGGTTATTGTACGTGAACTCAATCAATGGTAAATGAGTATCCCATGCACCACCCTTTTCCAACACACAAGCTCTCAGCAAATCCTCAAGCGACTGAATAGTCCTCTCTGACTGACCATCAGTTTGCGGATGATAAGCTGAACTCAACTTCAACTTAGTACCCAGAGCTTCCTGTAAGCTCCTCCAAAATTCCGAAGTAAACCTCGGATCTCTATCTGACACAATACTGGACGAAACACCATGTAACTTCACAATTACCCGAATATAAATCTCCGCCAGCTTCGTCAACGGGAAACTAATATTGATCGGCACAAAGTGTGCAGACTTCGTCAATCGATCCACAATCACCCATATAGCGTCAAATCCTCTCGCCGTATTCGGCAAACCGGTAACAAAGTCAATAGTTATACAATCCCATTTCCAAACCGGAATTTCCAACGGTTGCATAAATCCAGAAGGTCTCTGGTGTTCTACCTTCGACTTCTGACACGTCAAACAGGCATACACAAATTGAGCTATATCTCTTTTCATACCAGACCACCAAAATAATTTCTTTAAATCATGATACATCTTCGTAGCTCCTGGATGGATACTCAGACTACTACGATGTCCTTCACTCAAAATCAACTTCTTCAATTCCGCATTATCTGGTACGCAAATTCTGCCTCTAAATCTCAACACACATGTACTATCCAATTTAAAATCACTATCGGAGTCACTTCCTACTCCAGACATCAAATCCACTAATTTCACATCTAACTTCTGGTTCTCTCTAATCGTATCCAAGAAGTCATTATTCACCTGCAACATACCCAACATCACACTATCTTCCGTAGTCTCACAAACCATGCTCAAGTCTCTGAACTGTTCAATTAACTCAATTTCTTTCACCATCATAGCCGACATATGAATTGTTTTTCTACTCAAAGCATCTGCCACTACATTGGCCTTTCCTGGATGATAACTTAAACTGAAATCATAATCCTTCAAAAATTCCAACCATCCTCTCTGCCTCATATTTAATTCCTTCTGATCAAACAGGTACCTCAGACTCTTATGATCACTAAACACTTCAAATCTCGACCCATACAAATAATGCCTCCAGATTTTCAACACAAAAACAACCGCAGCTAATTCGAGATCATGAGTCAGATAATTTCGCTCATGCACTCTCAATTGCCTCGAAGCATACCCTACCACCTTACCATTCTGCATAAGAACTCCACCTAATCCCATTTTAGACGCATCACAGTACACCACAAAAGGTTCACTCGGTGTCGGCAACACTAACACCGGTGCCGTAGTCAACCTCTTTTTCAACTCTTCAAAGCTTTCTTCACACGCAGCATCCCATAAAAACACTTGGTTCTTCCTCGTCAACTGAGTCAATGGCAACGCCAAATTAGAGAACCCTTCAATAAACCTTCGATAGTAACCGGCCAAACCCAAAAAGCTTCTAATCTCCGTCGCTGTCTTTGGCGGTTCCCACTGCAATATTGCACTCGCCTTTGACGGGTCTACTGCTATACCATCACCAGATATTGCATGCCCCGAGAAACTCACCGTCTTCATCCAAAAGTCACACTTCGACAGTTTAGCAAACAACTTATTATCTTTCAACACCTGCAAGGCAATCCTCAAATGTCCTGCATGTTCTTCATCAGACTTAGAATAGATTAGTATGTCGTCAATAAATACAACGATGAACTGATCCAAATAAGAATGGAAAATCCTGTTCATATACTCCATAAATATTCTCGGCGCATTAGTCACTCCGAAAGGCATTACAGCATATTCGCAATGTCCATATCGAGTCCTAAAAGCCGTTTTATGAATATCACCTTCTTTTACTCTGATCTGATGGTAACCCGATCTCAAGTCGATCTTACTGAACACTCGAGCTCCCACCAGCTGGTCCATCAAATGATCAATCCTCGGGAGAGGATACTTATTCTTAATGGTCACCTTATTCAACTGACGGTAATCGATGCACAGACGCATACTACCATCCTTCTTCTTCACCAATAACACTGGAGCTCCCCACGGCGACACACTCGGTCTAATAAACTTCCGATCCAACAATTCTCCAATCTAAGACTTCAACTCGGATAACTCTACCGCAGACATCCTGTTCGGCGCCATAGAAATAGGCCTCGTACCAGGAATAAGATCAATACTAAATTCCACCTCTCGTGTCGGAGGCAATTCCGTAATGTCGTCAGGAAACACTTACAGAAACTCATTCACCACTACTAATCCCTCCACTGACGCTTTGCTATCCACCGATAATAATGCAAATAAAGCAAACACTTTGGCTTCGTCTTCCAACAAGGTCCTCAATTCTTTACTAGACAAAGGATCTGCCAAAGCTTCCTCTTCTGGAGTCAGGAACAACAATTCCTTCCGAAAACAATCGATGTAGACTCGGTTGAACTCTAACTAGTTCATACCCAGAATAACATCCAAATTACCAAGTGGTAGACAAATCAGATCCACTCCAAATTCTCTACCGAAAATAGTCAGTGGACACTTCAAACATACTAAAGAAGTAGTCACTGAACCAATTGAGGGTGTCTCAATAGTCATTCGTCCCTCAAGAGTAGACGGCATCAATCCTATCCTCTTCACACAATCAACAGAAATAAACGAGTGGGTTGCACCCGTATCAATAATAGCATTCAAAGGAATATTATTGATAATACAAGTACCTTTGATAACTCGCTCATCACTGACAGCTTGAGTCCCTGCCAAAGCAAACACTTTACCACCTGCCGGAGATTCCTGAGACCTCTTCGGCTTCTCACAATGGGTACTAATATGACCTGTCTCACCATAATTATAACAAGTCGGCATAGTGGCCTTGCAATCAGCTATCACATGGCCTGGCTTACCACACTTGAAGCACTTCTTCACTCCTTCCTTAGTACAATCCTTAACACGATGACCCGAGCCACCACACTTGAAACATTTCACATCAGCAGACATGTCCCCCTCTCTGGACTTCTTATCAGTAACAGCCTTGTGTTTTCCTCTGTCAGCCGAACCACTGTAAGGAGTACCACTGAATCTCTGCTTACCCTTACGGTTATTTGCAGCCTTATAGTGCGCAATCCTTGTCCGGTTGTCATTGTCATAGATCCTACTCCTGCTTACTAGCTCAGGATAGTTTCTGATATTCTGACAAGCAATTCCCAGCTTAACTTCTGGACGCAGTCCATTCTCAAACTTCAGACATTTGGATGTCATCGCATCATCAGTATTGTAGTGAGGACAATACTGCACCAGCTCTTCAAACTTCGCAGCATATTCTGCTACAGTCATACCACCCTGCTCCAGTTCCAAGAACTCGATCTCCTTAGCACTACGAATGTCTTCCGGAAAGTACTTCTCCAGAAAACCTTTATGAACCACATCCCAAGTGATAGTAGTTCCTGCAGTCACCGACCTCTAGCGGCAATTATCCCACCAAGCTTCAGCCTCACCCTCCAGCATGTGAGTACCAAACCTCACCTTTTGCTCATCACTGCAATTCATGGTTCTGAAAATCTTTTCAATCGCCTTCAGCCACTTCTGTGCAGCTTCAGGGTCCAAAACTCCTCCTTCAAAGGTCGGAGGCTTGTTGCTCCGGAACTGCGCCAAATCTCTAAATTGGTCACCCGCAGCTTCGTTCTGGTTAGCAACTGCCTGCGCCACCGCTTGCATAGCAGCAGCCAAAGCAACATCGTTCCTTCATGCCATACTGCTCAACAATAACAACACCAGGTTAAACGATACACAATCTCTATCCTAAAGGACAGACTCAACTCGACTCAACAACACTGGCCGGACGGACCGACCTGCTCTGATACCAATTGTAACACCCCACTTCCCAAAACAATTAAAATAATAAACATTATAAATAAACATCAGAGTATTTCTTCCCAAGTGGGATATCACATAGCAAAACCAACATTTCCTTATAAAAAGGTTTTCTCCAAAATACAACGGAAAATAAAAAATTAGTAAAATCCAACAAAGTTTTGATACGTTCACAGAAAAATAAAATACAGGTTCAGCAGACAATAACAAAACACCCAAGTCTCGTGCTACGTATCAGAGCATCCTAGACTCGACTGGCACACCATAATCCAAGCTAGCTAAGTACCTGGATTATCTGTACTTCCGGAGAAGCACAGACCACAACAACAACAGAGGGGTGAGAAAACATGATCAAAATATATATTGGTAATTACATACATGAAATAAGGCAGTAACTACAAAGCATATAACTCATCATCCAACATTTAACAATCACGATATATAGTCCACAATCAACATATACACCATAATGCAAATATGCAACACAACACCATGCATGCGGTACCGACTCACTGGTTCATTCTATGGAACCCGGACAGATCATCTACACCATGATCCACCCTCACCATTCCCCACTCAAAGGAATACGATGAATCACTTACACTCCCCCGAGCAATGACTCATTCCACCACCACTACACCATAATATGCATGACAACAGATGCATACCAATAAACACAAACATACATTGTGCATACGATTCACAGATCACACCATCATACATCACACACACACACACACATATATATATATATATATATATATATATATATATATATATATATATATATATATATATATATATATATATATATATATATATATATATATATATATATATATATATATATATATATATATATATATATATATATATATATATATATATATATATATATATATAATATATATATATATATATATATATATATATATATATATATATATATATATATATATATATATATATATATATATATATATATATATATATATATATATATATATATATATATATATATATATATATATATATATATATATATATATATGTATATATGTGTGTGTGTGTGTCATACACCAATTAATCGTACATCACATAAACATTAAGGAATTCACTTCCTATCCCCACTCGTACACCCTATGTTCACCACTCACCATCCCTACAACTTATCATGATCAAACGGGATCCTACGAGACTAAGGCTCAAGGCAAAACAGCACCAAAACCACATTCTGCTGCTACGTTCGCTGGGACATTCGCCAGGCAAAGCCCCGCAGCGAACCTTCGCTGTCGTTCGCCAGGCGAACCTGCTGGCGAAGCCCCCTTTCCACTATCGCGTATTCGCCAGGTGAAGGAATCATTCGCCAGGAGAACCTTCGCTGGCCACACTCGTCAGGCGAAGTTCCTACCCTTTTGGTCTGGGATTTAATCCAAAATTACTCGCTAACACTCGCCTCCATTCGCCAGGCGAAGCTTCGCCAACACACTCGTCAGGCGAAGCCCAGCGATGCTGCGATACACCAAAAATCCTCACAGTTCTGCAGTGCCATCTAAGCCAAATCAGTCTAACTGTCTACTTCTAACTCACATCCTATTATCAGTACCAATAGTACACGTAATTCAAATTAATCGCTTCCTAATCCATATTCCAAAATCAACACTTAAACATTCTATCGATACATCAAAAGGTCACACAGAACTTCCTTAAAACCGTAAACACGACCTATACACTAAACTCACCAAAAACAACAATTCATCAACAATCCAACAACATCATATATCGATTCATCATTATCAAATGCTAAATATCAACATCAATCAACAATTATCAACATGCCAATATAAAACTTCATATATCGACATGTTCCTACGGGGTTAAGGAAATCCTCTCTACCCTATACATGTATGAACCATCTCAATCAAGTTTCTCCCCCCTTACTTGGATAATTGCTCTGATCGGTGGAAATCCTCCTAGATTGGATCGTTTGACTCTCTCTTCTCCTTTGTTCTTCGTATCTCTTTCTCCCAACTTTTCCAATTCTATCGTATCCTTTCCTCTTCTCCCTTTTCTAATTCTTTCTTATTTCCCTTCTTACCCCTTCAACTTCTATTTTATTTAATCCCAACTAATAATAATAATAAAATAATATAATAATACTAATATTAATAATAATACTACTAATAACAAAATATTATTATCTCTCCAATAATCATAATAATGCTAATAATAGTAATAATAATAAAATAATAAGATTAATACTATTATATTACTATTATCCATTATATTATTATATCTACACCAAATCACCACCAACAATCCTCCATATCAAGGGACACCCACCTTTCATAATCAAACACGCCCCCACCAAAAAGGGTACACTAATATTTAATAAATAAAATAATACTTAAAATGACTAAATAATTAAAATGGGTGTTACAGGGTATACCTTAGAGATATTATGCACAGCCTGAGATTCCAGAAGCTCCACGTCAGCGGCTACCTCCTGCTCCCCGAGACAATATTAAGACTAGGAGGTATGGTTAGAGGACGAAGCAGCTTGAGAGAAGCTTCGATCAGATCCCTATGACTTATGCGCAGTTGTTGCAACTCCTGCTTCAACTTCAATTGGTTAAGCTTCAGACTATGTCTCCACTTATGGGTGAGCTACCATTGGGCTATGATGTAAGTGCTCACTGTGATTTCCATTCTAAGGCACCACGTCGAGAACTACAAAGCTTTTAAGCACATAGTTCAGGATTTGATCGATTCAAAGGTAGTTAAGTTCGCGCGGGGCGGCATGAGTGTAGCAGATGGTCTCATTCCAGGCACTACAAAAAAGGTGGACACTCCTGCTTTCATCCCAGAGACCGCATTGGGCCAAGAGGATGCCTTGCAATTTATGAATTCTGAATCTCCGTGCCCACAGCTATTGCCGATTCTTGGGCTAAACTTGAGGATGAAGGCATCTGAACAAAAGGAGTCCTTGATATCTCAGACTCAATCCTCGGTGTCTCAATTATTCATAGTCAAAAATCCTTGGGGCCCATGCATCAGACATCATCTCCCCTCCGGCATCAAAGATCGTACCGCTGTCCGCTGCGTCAGCATGCCAGTCAAAGGCCAAAGAAGCCGGAAAGGCAGTTCGCTCGGCTGCCCATGTCATACAGTCAAATATTGCCATATTTAATCAAGGGTGGTTTGATAGTGTCGAAGGAGATTAGCCCAGTGATTCCTCCGTACCCGCCAGGTTTTAATGTCAAGGCCCGCTGTGACTACCACGCTGGGGCACAGGGGCATTCAACTGAAAACTGCAAGGTGCTTAAGAGTCAGGTTCAGACTCTGTTGGACGCCAACAGGTTCTCGATCACACCTCAGGGTATTCAGATTAACGACCTTCTTTCATCCAGCCGGGTGAGTGTATCAGTTCATGATATGGAAGAGTTCACCGAGAACGAAGGTTCAGAACCATTTCAGACTAACTTTGACAAGCGATTCTGAAGATGGTTGATTCAGCAGCAGATCAAGTTTAAGAGCTCGGTTCCTAGAAGCCGACAATCTTTGTTTTATCCTGTCATTTCTTTACATTTGTCGTTTCTTTTCTGTTGTTAATTGCAAATCTCACTTGTAAAACTTGTTTGTTTTCAATTGATATTGATAATGAAATGAATATGCAGGTTTTTGATTAAATCCATTTGGGTTCACTCTATACTTTTGTTTATGTCAAACGCTTGTTCAAGCGGAATCCGAGGGAGGATGGCGAAATTGAAAGACGTGCCAGCTTCCGATTGTATGCTTTTGAATAAAACCTGTTGATGATGTACAGGCATTGTTTCAAATTCCTAAAAACCGGAGATATAAGGAAGATAATCCCTTGTCAACCCTTTTGAGCCTAGTAGTAGGAGTTTCTTTCTGGAAAAAAAACGAAAAAACCCTCAATCTTAACCCAGGGTAGGGTAGGTGTCAGCTAATTGGACCGAGCGCCTAAATCGCAAAAGGAGTGTTCCTGTTCGAGGATCAATCACAACGGTATAGGTCGTACCTAAAAAACCATAATGGTTATTCATCACCGACTAAGGAGTGAAACAGTCACAATCCCTTTTCCATAAGTCAGACAAGCCAGTGTTACACGATTTATTCAAAAAAAGGGGGGGAAAGAATTGAAAGAAGAAGCCCGCTAAGTCGAATCTTGAAAACAAGCGACTTAGGCAAAAATTAGGGCATCCCGCTGGACTCCGAAAAGAAAAGAAGCTCAAAAGAGTTAGTTCAGGCAAAAATTAGGGAATAAAAGTAGGAAAGCGAAAAGGATTACAAAAGAAAAATCCTCAAACAAATAAGCGAGTGATTGTCACTCCGAAAACTTGCGGTTTCCTGAACCATCACTCTTTGAAAGGTGAGTGCTTGTGTCGAATTAGTTGAACATAGGTTTGGAGAACATCAAGGAGAATGGGTGGGTTAAAATAAACTTTGAGCCTTTATCCTTCCTTTTAAACCGCGAACCTGACCACGTTACAACCTCCAAAAGTCCTAATTGAAGCAGGTTTGTTTCGAAAGCATACTTTGGTAAAGATCGCATTGAAACTGACCCCTTAAAGGATTCCCCTTACAGCGTTGTATTAATATTGACATCTATCGTATGTCACAAATTTTTTCCAGTAAACAGGCTTGGATTTCAAAACTGTCATATGCATTGCATTAATATTTCTTTTATGCAGAACAATTTATTTTACTTGCGAGTAAGCGCTTGACAGCAGGAAAGTTTCCACAGTGGAAAGTTTGATCATGATAAAATGTAGAAGGCCTAAATATTCTATTGAACTGGGGCCAGCTTTATCAAACGATCACATCATGGGAGTCAGCCATCTAAAATATAGTTAACCTGGGGAAATCAGGTTGAGATTCGATAAATCTCTCGCAGTCAAGGGTTAATGCTTCACCAATCAGCCAATCAGAGGGAAAAGTCATTGCAAGGTTGGGGAAGGTCACCCCAAGAGCACAGAAGCTATTCCAGAAGGAAGTTAATATGAAGCACCTCTTCGAGGTTCAAAATGTTGAGTCAGTTCATACCAAACCGGCAGGGTACAGAAAGTTCAGGTAGATATCGCAGAGATCCCACGGCTGGGGCAAAATTGGAAACAACAAAATTGTTCCTCTCCATATCTTCAGTGATTATCAGAAACGATCAACCAGGGACGAGTCCTTTCATGTTATGAATTCAGGGGCAAGCCATTGCAAGGTCGTTTCATGGCAAGCTTTTCTTTTCGTCCTAGAGGTTAGACTGGGGCAAATTAAACTACACTGGGGCAATTACTCAAGCGAGTGTAGTCTCCCCAACCAGAGTATATTCCTCAGCAATTGGAGTTTGCCTATATCCCCAGTAGAGTTATATGCAGATTGAAGGATTAGTTAAGTGTGTATCCTCGTCCCCAGCAGTTGGCCGATGCACATTTAATCCCCACAGAGTGCAGGTATGTGCCTACCCCCTAGCAAGTCTGGATCGGATTGCTTCCCATCAGGAAGGTGTGGAATCTTTCCCCGCAGTGGGTTAGCACACAGTTTTCTCCAGCAGATGTCTGTAGGTATTCAGCTCTCAGCAGTTCATACCGAGGTCTCCAGCAGAGTTGATTCCCCCGCAGATTTGCTGATTCCCCGGCGGATAAGATGTGATCCCAGTGTCCGGTCATCTTTATTCAGTGAAGTTTTTGTACCTCGGGAGAGTCGTATCCTGGAAGGTTGTTCATGGCATTTGATATTCTCCGTCAGGTGAGAGTGGCTGTTTAAGAGACTGTTTGTCTCCCAGTAGATTCGTCTATTTCCCCAGAAGGGTTCGTATTCTGGAAGGCCGTCCATGGCATTTTCCCTAACTGAGTTAGCCATCCAGAGTTCGTCTCCTCAGCATAAGCCCAATGGTTATTGGCACGTGTAAGCTATCCCCAGCAGGGTGATTTATGTGGCTCCAGCATTTATTTTGCTGACGTGGTTCCGTTGCATCCGCATGCGTGCATTGCATCTACCTAAACGCGTAGCATTTCCATTTCGTATGGAGCATTACGCTATTTTCAAACATGCGCATGTGAAACATAAGACAGGTTGTTATCTCTTTATTTGCAGGTGTATCTCCGACAGATGACTGATATCTTGGCCCGTAGGTCGTCCAGACCATGACAATGGGTGTTGTTGTTCCCTTCGTCCGTTGAGTATCCAGACTCCGGTTAACCTTCGTTGAGTGTTTAGGCTCTGGCTTATTTCGTTGAGCATCAAGGCTCCGGTTCTTTGGCTCGTTGAGTACCTAGACCCCGGTCAAGTACGTCGAGCGTCCAGGCTCCAGTTTATTTGGTTGGGTATCCAAACCCTGATGAATAGATTTATGGTCAGTTCCGTTAAGTATCCAGGCTCCGGTAAATTTCCTGGCCGTAATGAATCCTTTATTGTGTTGAGCATCTAGGCTCTAGTGTTCGTTGAGCGTCCAGGCTCCAGAAGTTTTGTTGACTCATTTTGTTCGTTGAATATCCAGATCCTGACAATTCAAGAAGTGTTCTTTCAACCCGCGCAGTATCCAGACCCCGGCTCGTATTATTCCTCAGCAGTGTCCTTAGACTTCAGCTAGTTATGTTGTAGAAAGCTCACTTGGCATTCAGACCTTGTTAAGACCGGTGATATGTTCTCTTCATTCGTTCAGTATCCAGGCTCCGGTCTATGTCGTTGAGTATCCAGACTATGACAGAAGAGTCGCCACCGTGCGTTATTTATCCCAAAGGAGGGAAAGGAAACGCTCAGAGTAAACCTAACGCAAAACGGGAAAGGAATGGTCGTCGCAACCAAATTCCTGGATTCGGGAGTCGATTACGCAAGGGGAAGGTATTAGCACCCCTCACGTCCGCCGTACTCGACGGGATCCACGCTTGTTTTCTAGTACGGATTGTTATTCTATCTACTCTAAAGGTCAAGGGTTAAAAAGAAAAGAAAATGACTCGGCAAAGTATCGCACTTTATGCCTATGTATCCCCGTCTGGACGAGAAATCAGAGTCAACGTAGTTCGCCTACCTACGGGAAAGGAGGGGAAGGTTGCTCGCTAGGATACGGCATCCTATGCCTACGTACTTTCATACAGCATGAAAGATCAGAGCAAACGTAGTTCGGGCTACAGAAGACACAAGCTTGTCTGATTGTTTTTTTTTTATTACCTTATGAAAGGGTTTTTCTTGATTAAGAGTCCAAGCGGACAAAAATGACACTTTGATGTTTGTTTTGAATCTTTTACGAAAGAAGTGTTTTTTAGTTTGTTTGCAATCTCTGACGCACTAGAGACTATGATTTGAGAGTGACTACGTCGCGTGTCACCCAAAGGGTGCCACACTAAGCAGCCAGATTACTGGAAAGGAGCTCTCCATCAACCCTTTCTCAAATAGCTTAAGGCTCGTAACGTACGACATCGATTAACCTTATTACTGTATTTTTGAGTTGTTCTGAGATAAGAAGAGAAAGAAGCTCTAAAAGAAACCTAGGGTTGAAAAGGGAATAAAAACTAACCTAATGTTGTCATGCATGGATAAGAATCCTAATGTCTGTCATAATTCACTCCTGCACAGAGGAAATCAGAGATCCTAGGGGATAAACAGAAAAGAAAGCCAGCAAATACAGTAAAATGCATGCAATGCAGCAATACAAGCGAGGCAAGGGAGTCCCGCTCAACCTCGAACCTGGGAAAACAACAGGCAAAGTGAATCAACATTCACCTCAAACCTAGGGGGCAAGCTACACAAGCCAACAAACAATACAGAAAACAAAACCCAAAGGAGGCAGCCCAAGCAGCAGCACCAAACTCCTACAGCAGCTCTGACAGCAAAGTTGACAGTAACATAACTCCATCTTCAATCAGACCTTATGAAAGGCATCTTCAACATCTTATATCTTCATCCCCAAGCTCTAGCAAGCTCCACCAAGAAATATTGGTTATAGAGATCAATTTATAATGAATGGGAACCAGTGAAAACCAAAGGAAATCACTAGAAACCATCATCTGCAAAGAAAGGTATCCTCAAAAGTTCTACTCTTTAAGGCATACCACTCATCCCTCCAAGGGAGAGATGGGGCTTCCTTAAGAGGACTTTGAATCATAGGATAGGATGGAAGCAAACAAAACATTCCATGTTTGAGGCAAGAAATGAACTAAGTCTAAAAAGCTCTTCCTAAAACCCTAATTTTCCTAAGCTCCTGACAAGCATCCCAACAGATGAGAAATCTTCAACTCCAAGCTCCTTCAAGCTATCCAAAGCAACTTCCATTGGTCCTCCCAATTCATCCAAGCAGAGTCCAAGCCCAAAAGCCCACCCAAAATAGCCCCAAGCAAATGGAATAAACTAAGCATCCAAGGGAGAAACCCACAAACATCACACTAATTGCAAAATACAAACAAAATGCTAAAATAGATCATAAAATCCTAATTAAATTCCTAAGGAACCTAAGCCTATACCCAATACCCCATATAAATCCCAGGACCTAAATCAAACACCAAGTCCCCAAACTATGCCCTAAACTACAACTAGTTGTTTTGAAACCCTAAATCTAACACTCCTTATGTTCACCACTCAAATTGGCCTAAGATTTATTCACATAATTATGATAAAATTTATAAGGTACATGCTTCTCTAAGCTAACTAATCCAACAAGAATCAACTCAAAATCATGCACCAATTGGTCACAACAAAATCCACAAAATCATGTATCAACCAAACTCAAAAGAAATCACATAAAAATAAGAAAAATCAAATTAAATTGAAAAAGGCATGAAAATTGGATTTATTAATTTCAGAAAATTACAATTAAATCCAAGATCATGGAGATATTTTTAAAATATTTTTTGGATCAAAATTGGATTTAATATGGATTTTAGA
>CAWUDS030006658.1:3089334-3127677 GCA_963859935.3 Lathyrus sativus
AATGACCTGTCTAGGCCTCAAAGTGATCTTCAACACTTCTCATGAGCTCTCTCAAGACTTCAATTCTAACTTAATGGCTTCAGAATCATCTGATGGCTCTCCACAACTCTCAAGTTAGGAGATGTACACACTTGGCTTCAACCACTATCTCTGAGGATCTTTCAACTTCTCTGACAAGGATATCAACCCTTGAACACCTGAATAAGCCTCCCAGCTGGCTTCATAGTGTTGTATAGCTCTTGATTGGTAATCATACCTCTTGATCTCCTGCACACATGTCAATGAAATGCAAATGATAATGCTAATGTGAATGCAATGAAACACAAGCTAGGTAGAGAAAATGTTGGGCAAATTTTGGGGTGCAACAGCTGCCCCTATTCAAACGGCTTGGACCTAACTGGGTGAGAAGCAAATGGCTCTCAAACAATCAAGGTGAAAGACGGTTGAATACCAACAAACCCGGAAATTTGCCAACTACCCAAGTATACGGTACTCTGATGGGGACAAATCTTCGGAAACTGAAATAATAGCTGCACGACAACTAGCTGGAGAATTGGTCACACGGTAACCGGTGAAAGGTCTAATCTCAAATCTCAGTCAGGATGATCATCTGATTTTGCTGTAGATATTCGTCCTCAAGTCATCAAGGGGTCACCGGTTACGCGGTAACTAGTAATGAATGGTTGATTATATCGTCAGGCGTTCTGTGTCATAGCAGAAGAATTCCTTATCGTCGCCTATGGACTCATCATGTCGCTAGGAACATCGACAATATCTTTGTCGAACTTCATCAGTAAGTCAATAAGGGATCACCGGTTACTCGGTAACTGGTGAATGATGGATGATTTTGCCGTCGGGCAATCTGCGCCACTGCAGAAGAATTCCTTATCGTCGCCTATGGACTCATCGTGTCGCTAGGCACGTCGACAACATCTTTGTCGGACTTCATCAGTAAGTCAATAAGGGATCACCGGTTACTCGGTAACTGGTGAAGGGTTATTCTCAAACCTTCGTCGGGATGATTATCAGATTTCGCTGCAGCTTCTTCCTCAAATCATCAAGGGCTCACTGGTCACTCGGTAACCGGCAATACATAGCTGATATTGCCGTCAGGAATTCTGCGACATTGCGGCAGAACGATTCCTCGGGACTCATCAGGTCATTAGGAACTTTTTAGCAATCAAGTTAATTATGTCGTCGGGCATTCAAAGAACATCTCGGGCGTCAGCCAGACTTTGTTAGCAAATCTGAAATAGACTCCTCGATCAATCATGACCCAAATAGGGATATCCAAACTTCCGCCATCAGGCACTCCGCATCAGCTGAGAGAACTGCTTCGGCATTGCAGTTGGACTTCCTTAGTAAGTCAGCGAATTTGGCACTACTGCCAGACTTCAATCATCAAGTCTTCCAGGAAATTTCAACTTTTTTGTTTAAAACCTGCTGGGGATGACACATCTCCGCTGGGGATTCTGGAGAACTATCAAGTAACTCTGCTTCGGGGGTCCAGAAATCATTCTGGGTGAATCAACTCTGCTGAGGAGTTCAAGAATCATCTTGGACAAATAACTCCGCCAGAGACTTCAAGAATCATCCTGAACCAATAACTCTGCTGGAGATTTCAGGAATCATCCTGAGCAAACACTCTACCGGGGACTCTAAGCATCAACTTGAGCAACCCTCTCTGGCGACTTCACTGAGGATTTTAAGAATCATCTTAAACAATCAACTTCGCTGGGGAATTCAAGAATCATCTTGAGCAAACCATTCTGCGGAGGAACATCTGCAAAGCAAGAACGGTAACAACCTAGCTCATGCTTCATATGCATATGTTTGACAATGGCACAATGCTCCACACGGTGGAAATGCTACGCGTTTAGGGTAAATGCCATGCAATCATGCAAAATGCTATGGCCCCATCAGCAAAATAAATGTTGAAGGGAAGATCTTCCGGTCGAGGAGAAAGAACCACTCTGGTAGGGAGGAGGAATCATCCTGCCGAGGAGAAGAAGTCACACCAATCTCAATTGGACTCCGCCTGGGGAAATGATCTTCAGTTGACTGCCGCAGGGGAATAAAGTTCTACAAGAACTTAGACTTGCTCAGCTAGGTATACGACCTACAAACTGCTGAGGGAAAGGATGTCAATCGCAGAAATAAACTGCGCAGCCTTCGTGGCTAAAACTTTCCTGGAGAGAACGACTCCGATGGGGAAATACAGCATCAGCTATTCAACACTCTATTGGGGAGAAACAATCATGGCCTAAACTTCTTCCAAGGACTCGGCTCTCTTGGGGATTCGCCAGCTCGGCTGAGGGAAAAAGGAATCATGCTGCTTACTGGGGAGAGTACGACTCTGTGGGGAGTTTCAATTCTCCTGGAGACTTCAGTCTGCTCTATCGAGTGCTGCATACTTGCAGATAGTTTGCTACGAAAACTGCACACTGACCCAGTGCTGGGGAATGAACGTACACTTTAGTGTATGACTCAGCTGGGGAGATGACGATCCCTCAGGATACATCTGATTGGGGAGAGAATCTTCTCTGTTTGGGGAGACATATCAATGCTTATGATCTCTTGTTCAGACTCCATGGGGAGATGCTGCTACACTGCTGGAGAAGAAGGAATCATCCTGCTTGGGGAAACATACGGCGTGCTGCCTGGAATATGCTATACCTGCAACAACACAAACAAACAGACAAGATACCCTTCTCAAAGGGACCTATCAAGGTCATCATCCTGTGACAATGTTCAAGTAATTCATTGTTTCAACAATCAGTGGCCTAGGCCAGTAAGTTTATGTATGCGCATTTTATCAAAAACATCAGTGTTCTTTTTCGCAAACAAAACAGATAAATGCTAAACAAGCAAACAGAATTGCTGAATAGTATACATTTTATTGATGACGGGCCCCTGAATGGGTAAAAATGTTTTACAACAGATGCAAGCTCCTGGAATGAGGAAGTTGCGCAAATATAAAAACATAAATATACATCAGTGTATACACAAATGTCGGCAATGTGGCGTAGACAAACACCATGAGTTGATCCCTCTATGACCCACTCGACTCCGATACTTCTCCGATGCTTCAGCTTCAGAAGAGATTGATTCAGATAAACGGCCCTCAGGTTCTCCAAACCACTAAACAAATACAGTCCACACGCGAAACGCAGTCATTTGCTTTTTCAAATCCCTAACTTTTGCCTGAATCGCCCTTTCGGGTTTTCGATTCACCGGGATACCCTTTTTTGCCAAAGTCGCCCTTCCGGGTTTTCGACTTTGCGGGTGTACATTATTTTCTTTTATATCCCTAATTTTTGCCCGAACCTTTTTCCTTTTTTATGGTTCGCCGGGATGCCCCATTTTGCCTGGATATTCTTTTTCTTTCCAGCGGGTCATTTTTTAAGCAAAGTATTTTTTAACTGCGTCCGTGTTCACCGGGGATGCAAAATCTTCGCCATCCATCGTGGATAACAACAAGGCTCCTCCCGAGAAGACCTTGCTGACGACGTACGGACCTTCGTAATTGGGAGTCCACTTGCCCCGGTGATCGGAGTGTGAAGGAAGGATCTTCTTCAGGACGAGATCACCCGTCTGAAAGCTTTTAGGACGCACCTTCTTTTCATAAGCTTTCTTCATTCAGCTTCAGACGACCATATGCGATCGATGCTAACCTCTTCTCGTCCATCAGGCTGAGTTGGTTTAGTCAGTTCTTAATCTATTCTGCCTCATCGAGTTTCACATCAACCAAAACTCGTAGAGAAGGGATCTTCACTTCCAACGGTAGGACAACTTCCATACTGTACACCAATGAGAAAGGAGTTGCCCCAGTTGATGTACGTACCGTTGTACGATAACCATGCAATGCAAATGGCAGCATCTCGTGCCAGTCCTTATAGGTCACAACCATCTTCTGTACAATCTTCTTGATGTTCTTATTGGCCGCTTCAACGATGCCGTTCATCTTCGGCCGGTAAGGAGATGAGTTGTGGTGTTCAATCTTGAAACTTTGGCACAGCTCCTTCATCATCTTATTATTCAAATTCGAACCATTATCAGTAATGATCCGCTTGGGAATTCCGTATCGACAGATGATGTCCCTCTTTATGAATTTAGCCACCACCTGCTTGGTCACATTAACATATGAGGCTGCCTCCACCCACTTGGTGAAGTAGTCGATAGCTACTAGAATGAAGCGATGACCGTTAGATGCAGTGGGCTCGATCTTGCCTATCATGTCGATGCCCCACATGGAGAACGGCCACGGGGAGGACATGACATTCAACGGGCACGACGGCACATGAATCTTATCAGCATAAATATGGCATTTATGACATCTCTTCGCGAATTTAAAGCAATCTGATTCCATCGTCAGCCAGTAGTATCCTGCTCTCAAGATCTTTCTTGTCATAGCATGCCCGCCGGCGTGCGTACCAAATGTGCCTTCATGGACTTCTTCCATGAGCATACTCGCTTCCTTCTCATCTACACATCTGAGTAGCACGAGATCGTGGTTTCTCTTGTACAAAACTCCGTCAGGATTGAGATAGAAGTTCCCAGATAACCTCCTCAGAGTCTTCTTATCCTGGGTTGACGCTCCCGCGGGATACTCCTTAGTCATAAGGAAGGTCTGGATGTCGTGGAACCAAGGCTTGCCGTCGGCGGCTTCCTCAATCGCAAAGACGAATGCAGGTTTATCAAGACGCGAAAGGACAATTCTTGGAGCTTCATTCCAAAAATTGACTTTATACATCGAAGCCAACGTGGCTAAGGCATCAGCCATTTGATTCTCGGCTCTGGGCACGTGATGGAGTTCCACTCGATCAAAGAACGGAAGCAGCCTTCTGGCATAGTTCATGTACGGCACCAAATTCGATTGACGAGTCTCCCACTCCCCTTTAATCTGGTTAATCACGAGCGCTGAGTCACCATATACGTCTAGGTTCTTGATTCTCAAATTGATTGCCTCTTCTAGACCCATAATGCATGCTTCGTACTCTGCTTCATTATTGGTGACTGGAAACGTCAGTCTCGCAGTGAACGGGATATGGGATTCGTGGGGAGTCGTGATGATCGCCCCAATACCACTTCCGTAAGAATTAACCGCCCCGTCAAATATCAATTTCCACTGGGATTTCCTGTCGGGACCCTCGTCGGGCAACGGTTCATCGCAATCCTTCGCTTTGAGAAATATAATATCCTCATCAGGGAATTCAAATTTCATCGGCTGATAATCCTCGATCGGCTATTCGGCATGATATTCAGACAATACGCTTCCCTTGATGGCCTTCTGGGAAACGTACTGAATGTCATATTCTGTCAACACCATTTGCCATCTGGCAATCCTGCCCGAAAGCGCTTGTTTCTCGAAGACGTACTTGATCGGATCCATCATCAAAATTAGCATGGTTGTGTGATTGAGCATGTACTGTCGTAAACGTTTGGCAGCCCAGGCTAGTGCACAACACGTCCTCTCCAGCATCGAGTAACGAGATTCACAGTCTGTGAACTTTTTACTTAAATAGTAGATGACATGCTCCTTTCTGCCCGTCTCGTCGTGCTGACCGAGAACACACCCCATACTATTCTCAAGAACTGTCAAGTACATGATTAAGGGTCTTCCGGCCACTAGGGGTATCAAGATTGGAGGTTCCTGCAGATACTGTTTTATCTTATCAAATGCCTTCTGGAAATCCTCGTTCCAGATAATCGCCTGATCTTTCTTTAGTAGTTTGAACATCGGTTCACACGTGGCGGTGAGCTGAGAAATAAACCTTGCAATGTAGTTTATTCTGTCCAGGAAACCATGAACTTCTTTTTCGGTTTTTGGCGCTGGCATCTCTTGTATTGCTTTTATCTTCGCAGGATCAACCTCGATGCCTCTTTCACTCACGACAAACCCCAGTAGTTTTCCAGACCGTACTCCGAAAGTACACTTGTTAGGATTCAGCCTCAACCTGAATTTCCTAAGCCTCTCAAAAAGCTTAAGCAAATTGACCAGATGTCCCTCCTCCGTTTGGGACTTCGCAATCATGTCATCAACATAGACTTCAATCTCATGATGAATCTGTCGCTTTCGTGAAAATAAGGTGCCGACACAACAGAAGAGTCGCCACCTTTCGTTATTTATCCCTCAGAACAGGAAAGGAAACGATCGGAAAAACCTGACGAAAAGGTATAAGGCAAGCTCATCGCAACCATTGTCTGGGTTCGGGAGTCGGTTACGCAAGGGGAAGGTATTAGCACCCCTCACGTCCATCGTACTCGATGGGATCCACGCTTGTTGTGTTTACTGGACGGGTTGGTTTTATCTATCTACCTATCAAGGCTGGCTTAAATAGAAAAGAAAAATGACTCGGCAAAGCGTCGCGCTTTATGCCTACGTATTCTCATCAGAGAATGAGAAATCAGAGTCAACGTAGTTCGGCCTACTACGGGTTATGGGAAAGGTAGCTCGCCAATACATCAATATTGTGCCTACGCACTCTCAACGGGCTTGAGAGATCAAAGCTTACGTAGTTCGGGACACTACGCACTACGGGGATTCAGATTCATCTGTTTTATCGAGTAGGGTTAAACATCAGTTCCAGCAGTTAAGGACAAAGCCTGTTTGCGTTGGCGCTGAAGTTTAACGACACTCTTTTCTTCAGAAAAGCTTCCTTTGAATTATGGGCCCACGGGGAAAAAAGGTTTGAAGTTTTTTTTCTGTCTTTTACGAAAGAAGTGTTTTTTATTGTGTTTGCAATTTCAATCGCACTAGAGACTATGACCTGAGAGTGAATGCGTCGCATGTCACCCAAAGGGTACCATACTAAACATCCAGACTGTTGAAAAGAAGCTCTCCAACGATCCTTTCTCAGATAGCTTAAGGCTCGTAACGTACGAAAGAAATCATTTATGATTACTGTATCTTAAGCTGTTTTGAGATGAGAAGAGAACAGGCTCAACTACGGGGAGACTATCAAGTCCTACTGTTGTCATGCCAAGGATTCATCCTATGGTTGAGGTTTGAAACAGGGAACTCCTAGAAGTTATCATGCATAGGTTTCCACCTAAAGTTCTATCATCACTTCCTTATCAAAGGGAATGAGAGTCCTAAGGGATCATGTCAATGATAAGGAGAAACAGATAAAGCATCAGCTTAAACAGTAAACAGTAATACAGTAAAATGCATGCAATGCAAGTGAGGGAGGAAATGTGTGCGGGGCATCAGCCTCCACAAGCTCATCTCAACCTCAAGCCAGAATGAATAACTGCAATCATACAGAGGAAAATACAATCATGCTATCAAGCAAAACAAACCATATGGGCAAGGGAGCTGGGCTCCACCGAATACCCGCAAGCAAAGCCACGCAGTAACAATACAAGCAGAGGGAGTAACTCAACCTCTAGTGCAATCATGCTCCTAGATTAAAGCTATTCTAGATATGGACTTATTCTAATGCATCAAGCAAGTCAAACAAGGCACATCAATACAGAAAAGAAACCAAGAAGGAAGCAGATCAACTCCTCTCTCAACTCCAAGCTTCAACTCTTCTAACAACAACTCAGCCTTCAGACTTCTATCACTCTTGACAAATACCAATTTGCTTTTCCAGGTTTCAACCTTTCAACATAAGTTTCAACTTAATCTTCTTCTTCAAGCTTCAGCTTTCCTTAATTAGCTCCACCTTCAGGCTTCACTCTTAACCACAAGTATCAACTTGATTCCTTTGTTCTTCAGTCAATCTCAATTGAATCCTCTTCATAAGTGTTAACTTGGTCTTCTCTTCCTACAAGCTTCAGCTTCTCAGAGTAGTCTTTAATCATTTGGAAGTGTCAACTTCATCCTTCAATTCTTGCTCAAGCCTCAGCTCTTCATTCAGGCTTTACTGGATCTTCATTGGGTCTTCAAGTATCAACTTGCTCTTCTTGCTCTTCAAGATACAGCTACAATGGCAATGCTCAGGGAATCATCCTCTTCCATACTCTTCAATGAAGTCTTCATCTTCCTACTCAAGCCCAACATCTCTCAAGATACTAAAACCAGGAGAAATCACTTAACTGGATAAGCTAGGATATTAAACTGCTTATTGACCACCAAAGGTGACCTATAAGGGTTTAACATCAAAAGAATGGTCCCCTCAAAGGTTCTACCTCCTAGGTGTTGCACCCCAAAATTTGACCAACTACTTATCGCAATTTGGCTCATGTTTCGACTCATTTCATTTTTCATTAGCATACCACGTACATTGCATTTCTTCCAGTCAGGTTGACTTTATCGGGATTACAGCCCTCTGATCGCGCTTCAGACATTTCAGGCCAATACGAGGATTTATTTTGAGAATCGGTGCTCGTCCCGGTGTTTTCAGCTCTCGCTGTTGTTTTGAGGACATCTCGGTGTCCGGGATTTTTACCGTTTATTTCGATATAGTCGCTAATCGATTTAATCGGCTTCCTCGGTATTTTTAGGTTTTCCCCTTATTTTCTAGATTTTTTTAATAGGTTTAATTTATTTTTTCTAGGAAATTCTTTAATCATTTTAGATAATAGGTTTTAAGAATAAATCATATTTTTTAGATATTAAGTAATTTTTTAGAATGATTTCTAATAGGAAATTCTTTTAATAGATTTTTAAATAGAAATTAATAGAGTTTTTCTTCTATTTTTGTTTGTATAGAAATTAGTGGAATTAAATAGAGATTAATAGAGTTTTATTAGTTTAGAAATTAATAGAGTTTTTTTAGGTTAATTCTCTTTTTTTAGATTTATTAGAGTTTTATTTTTAGATTAAATTCTTTTAGGGTTTTATTAGAGATTAGTTAGATATTACTCATTAGATTAATTAGATAGTTAAATCCCTTTTTAGATGTTAATTAGGGTCTTAGTTAGATTTTAATTGAGTTTATTAGAATTAATTAGGATTATATTAGTTTTAATTTTCGTTTAAGATTTAATTGCAGTTTTTAATCTTCATTTAGTTAATTGAGTGTTAATTAGGCTTAATCTGTTTTAATTAGTGGTTAATTCAGAGTCCAATTTTCGGTGGGCCTTTTGTCCACTTTCTGAGGCCCACAAATCCCAGGTTCTTCCATGTGTCAGTCTATAAAAGGCCACGCGTGTTCACTCTCTCAGCTTCCACGTTTCATTTCAGGGTCCCCCATTTTAGTTTCCACGTTTCACTCTCCCACTTCATCCACGTGTTCATCTCTCAGAACTCTCTCCATTACGCCACGCTTCCACCTCTCCCTCTCTCACTGCCACCTCGCCCACCACGTGTCCTCACTTCTCCCTTCCGCCTCCACACGCGTCCCACTCACGCTGCTCCCCACATGCAGCAACGCCACGTGTCCCACTCGCCGAGTCCTCACCGGAGACCTCACCGGAGTGCATGCAAACACGCTGGAGAACATCACCAGCAAGATCAACGGTGGTTCTCACGGCAGTTGTCACAACAACCCTCGCCGGAAACTGCATACCTCACTGGAAACAAACTGCAACTGTCCCCTGAATCAATAACCGTCGTTGGAATCTTCAAGAACTCACCGTGTTCTTCATCCTATCCTCATGATTCTCCAGAAAACCACCGTGTTCATCAATGTTCTTGCAACCGATTTCCAGAAATCATCATGAATAATCATTTTTTCCAGAAATCCTCATTTGAAGTTCATCAGATTCATTAATTGATTACCCAAAAACCAATAACCTTCACATCACTTTTCCAGCGAATCACCAAGATTCATCTCCGATCATCAACAATCTTCATCATTCTCCAGATTTTCGAAGAACACCTTCAACGTCTTCGATCAACCTTCAACAAGAAGTGTTAGATCTTCACATGCATGTTCATATTCTTCGCAGATTTAGCAACAACATCTTCAAGGATCGTTAACATATTTACACCGTCATTGATCTTCATCAACTTCAGCATTCTTCAGATCTATCTGCTTTCCAAAAGAACTTCATCATCATGAACTTCATTGACGTTCATCGATTCACATACTTTCCAGAAGGATGGTTCCAATCTTCAAGATCCATTAAGATCATCATCAAGCATTTCCAGAAACGTTCAAGGTCTTCATCCGATCTTCATCACCGTTTTCCAGTTTTGCCAGATTCGTCAAGACCGCTCAAATCGTTTCCAGACATTATTCAACCTTCATTGCGTTCTTCATCCCGTCTTCAGATCTTGAGAGCTCCACCACGTTATTCTTCAGGTTTGTCCTTCATCAAGAACAGCTCCAAGATTGGCTTCAAGAATCATCCTCCGCATGCAATGTTTTTCAGCAAATATTCTTCAAAGATTGTCTTCAAGAATGGATTTCGTGATTTGGTTGAGAGAAGAAGGAAGGGATTAAATCTGAGGGAGGAAGATGAAACGAAAGAGTTTGAGGGGAGAACGAGAGAGAGAGAGAGAGAGAGAGAGAGAGAGAGAGAGAGAGAGAGAGAGAGAGAGCGTTTGGGGAAGAGAGGGGAAGCGGCGCAGTGAACAGTATTCTGCAATTGAGATTAGGGTTTCTAAGAAGTGGGCAAGGTGAGAGGGTTGTCAAGGGGATCGGGCTGGGCCCATTGGTCTTTCGTCCGTACACCCTCCATTTCCATGTTTACACCCCCATCTGTGTGTTCCTTTGGTGAGTATGGGCTGGGCCCATCCTTTGCTGCAACGCCTCCGTTTCACATGCTTCACCCCTCCCCATTTTTGTACATTTTTGCTGGGCTCTGGGCCCAGTTTCCCAATTCTGTATTGTTTTTGCTGGCTACTCACACCCCTGGCTGGACCAAAGCACCCCCTGGAAGAATTTTATTTTCTTTTCTCTTTTTATAGTTTAATTTTTGCAATATTTCCATTTAATATTTTAGATGTTTTCTTAGATTTTCTTAGATATAAAAATAGAAGATGGAAAATATAGTGATATAAAAAAAGGATAGTATTTTAATATTTTCTTTTTAGGATATATTTTCTTTTAGGAGTTTCTTTTACGCCTTTTTAGAGGTAGAATTAAAGGTCCACTTGTTAGGGGACCCTCTTTTCATTTCTTTTTCCATTAGAATTTCCATGATAGTTGGATAACATTTTTAGGAGTTTAGTCCTATTTCTCAATCATTGTAACCCTTCAGAATGTTAATAAAATGAGATTTGTGTTGTGGTCTCCGTTCTACCCATAGTTAAGCTGAACTACAGCTGCTCTGATTTTCTCTTATGAGAATATGTAGGCATAGGATGCGATGTCCTAGCGAGCACACTAACAACTAACCTTTTGTTCTCTCGCTGCTGTGCGATCGAGACTTTCCCGCTGACGACTGATGTTGTCCTTTTCTCTTACCCGAGTGCATTTGAGACCAGACCGTAGTTATAGTTCCCGTAGGTTCCCATACCTCGAAACCCGACATACTACGTCCGTTCTACCGCAAACAGGTACGCCTAAGTCTCCAATGGTCGAGCAGCATCCACCTAACTGCTAGAATGCGTACGCTAGTATCGTCAACTTAATCTCTCACCCCCGTGTGACCGAGAACACCCTTGTCTAGCCGTAGTTAGCCTGAACTACGTCATGCTCTGATTTCTCTGAAGAGAATACGTAGGCCCAATACGCGACGTCTTGCCGAGCAACCTCCCCCGTAGTTTCCCGAACTACGTTGACTTTGATTTCTCATTCTCTGATGAGAATACGTAGGCATAGAGTGCGACGCTCTATCGAGTCAATTTCTTCCTGTTTAGATTTAGCAGTCGTAGATAGATTGTTTTTCACCCGTACACAAGCTAAGCAAGCGTGGATCCCGTCGAGTACGACGGACGTGAGGGGTGCTAATACCTTCCCCTTGCGTAACCGACTCCCGAACCCAGACAATGGTTGCGACGACCTTGTCTTACCCTTTTTCGTTAGGTTTTTCCGATCGTTTCCTTTCCCGCTCTGAGGGATAAATAACAAAAGGTGGCGACTCTTCTGTTTTGCCGGCACCTTATTTTCGCGAAAGCGACACTAGGTACCATCACTTATCCCTCCAAAGGAGGGAGGTGAATACCATAGAAGGACCTTGAATCATGGGGGGGAATGGAGGTGACAGATACCATCCATGTTTAAGAAAGAAGTTACTAGGTCTAAGCTCTTCCTAATCCCTAACCCTAAAACAACAACAAAGCAAACAAGCCTTCAAGCTCTCAAGCTCTTTCTTCAACCTTCAAGTCTTCTACTATGCTCCTCCATGCTCCTCAAAGCAAGACCAAGCCCACCAAGCCAAACAAAAACCCACAAAGCAAGGCAAAACAAAATACAAGCCCACAAGGGCAACACAAACAACAATCCATTACAAAAATCAATTAAAAAATAGTATACTATTATATTAAAACCTAATATAATTTCTAGGGGATCCTAAATTACTACCCTTAATACCCTATATGTCCCAACATCTATCTTGACCTAGAAACCCAAAATTCTAGTGTTATTGTGGACCTATGTTAAGGATTGACCTAATTCTATACAACCTAAAGTCATCTAATCAAAACTAATCAAAACTTCATCACAAAATTATGGAATAAATCCAGAGGGTATCTAAAGTCCTAATCTAACTATCCTAAAAAGAATGGCATAAAAATATGAAGTGAACTAGCTAAAAAAAATTCTACAAATCTATGCATCAACATAAAAGGAATTAAAATGCTATTAAAAGAGAAAATACACAAAAAATATTAAAAATGCATGAAATGCAAATATTCTGATTTTATAATTTTCTAGACATCATCATGAAATGGGAGAAAAAATCCCCATACAAAAATCATCATTTTTCTATTTAATATGATTTTTCAAAGATTAAAATAAAATGGAGAAAAAGAAATTAAAATGGGAAAACCTTGGTGCAGATAGCAATTATGTTCAGTCCAAATCATGAGTGGGCTTAAAATGGGGGTGTAAACAACAATACGCGCTAGGCCCAGTTTTCATCAGAAAATCAACTCAAAATCATAAAGAAAAAGAAAGAGACACGGTGCATTAAGTAATGAAATACAGTTCAAAATCCAATGGGCCATGAGAGTGGGGTGTGGATATCAATCAAGCCCAATATCCCTTTTAATGAAATGCCGCGTTTAGGGTATCCTCAGATTTCCCTCTTCAAACGAAATTGAATCTCAGCCACACGATCCAAGTCCCAGTCAATGAGTCTTTGGGTATCCAACGACCACGTCTTTATCTTCTTCCTCCAGCTAGGGTTCAGATGGAGAAGCCATGGAAACAGAGCTTCAGCTCAAGCTTCTCCCAACTCGTATCACCTCAATTCTCCACCAAAATCGATGGTTCAAAACCCTAACTCGTTCTAAATTCCATGCTGATCACAACCATGGCCTTAAAATCAATTGAATCATCCTAAATCTCCAAACCCGATCCAAGATCAAAAATATGCTCAAACTTCAGTTCTAACAATTCTTGAAATTAATTACCTCAGAATGATCACCACCTCACACTGGTTAATTCTTGATATCAAACTCATGATATATCTCAATATAACTCGTGTTCTTGATCAAAACAAAAACGGTGTCACTAACTCAAACTTCACCAATTGATCTCAAACTTCCCAGAATCCATCTCCTACTTGTCTCTAACCATTCTAACCTAACAAATCTACCTAATTATGCTTAAATCATGGTGTAGAAGAAAAGTTACAAACCTGTCAAATCTTGATTATCAGATAGGTCAAAGCTCCACTTCAACCTCTCAAACTCTTCAGAAACCTTCCTTGATTGATGATCTTGCTACCGTTTGCAAAAGTTTTGATGAAGGATGCTTGAATCTCAGAATTCGATGGTGACTTGCAACCTTCAAAATCCAAAATCTATCTCCTCAATTCTTCAAGATCTTGCCCTCAAATTGGTATGCATACATTTAGTGTGATCAATGGAATGTGTTTGGATTGAAAGAAGCAATGGAAATTGTGTGGAATGTGGAATTTGATTTCAACTTGCAATGGAAGCAATTGAAATGGCTATCTCACTCGCCTCTCTAATCTCTCACCAACCTTGCATCTGAGCAAGTTCGAATCCATATACAGGATGATTCAGACCCCTCTAGAACCTTCTGGAATCATCCAATGAGAAATTGGGGTTCTCATGCCATGAGTTTTTGAATTCATCTCATCTCATATGCCATCTCATGCCATGCCTCTTGAAACAACTTGTTCTGACCTGAAAATCTCCTTAGATGAGATATATGATGTGTTAAGATGCTTTGCTAGCTTGTATGTTGAGTTCCCTTGTGTTTTGCATTTGTACCTTATGATGCAAGTAATCAATTTCCAAAGCAACCCCATGATCTAAACCTCAAATCAAAATTGTGGCTGAATCATTGTTTCTAAAATGCTCTTTGGAGTCAAAATGACCTATTATATGCCATGGTTTGGATGTGTAGCTTGGAAATTTCAATTTCCAACTTCAACTTATTTAATTTATGCCTCCATTTTAGGTCATTTTTACCATTTTGAGCTACAAGACCTTTCAACATCTCATGACCTCCTTACTAGCCTTAAAACATCATTTTAAGCAAGTTTGATGTTGAAGTTTTTTCCATTTGAAGCTTGGAAATAAGAGTTATGGCCTTATGCTTGAAATGACCTATAATCTCCAAATGACCAAAATGCCCTTGACTTGTCAAAGCCATAAGTTGAGTTCTACAAATCCTATCAATGACTTCTAGTACTCTCTAGAAAGCTAAGAAGATGAGGAACAACATTCATGTTGACCAAAAGTTCATATAAATCATCCTTCTTGGGCAAACGTTGGATGCAAGTTGGGTGACTTTCAAGGCCCCAGATTCACATACCTCAGATGACCTGTAACTTGTCAAAGTCATAACTTGAGCTATACAAATCCTATCAAGGACTTCTAGTACTCAAATTAAAGCTAAGAACAAGCTCTACAACATTCATGTTGGGGGTAAGATGAGATGACAATCACATCTTGAGCTAAACTGCCTTGAAGATAGGGATCAAACTAGGGGATTTTACACTGTCAAGCCTTAGAAACCCTAGCTTGAAACTTCTCAAACTCCTCAATCATGATGAGTTGATCTTGGAATCATCCTTATAGCATCTCAATGCATCAATCCATGATCACATGGCTCTTGGATTATGTCTCAACCCCCTCCAAATCATCAGTTGACCTAGGGTTGACTCAGTCAAACCCTAATCATACCACTCATGGCTAGGTCTTCTTTATCTTGCACAATGACCTATCTAGGTGTTGCACCCTAATTTTTGACCGTAAGATCCCACCTCTTTTTGCGTATTTTCTATTGTTATTTGACTTTATTTTAATATTTACATTTTTTTTGTGACTAACCAACTTGCGCAGATGTAGTAATTCCCAGGTGAATCAGTATTCATTCTCATGGACAGTTGGGTTTGATTCAGGTTAAGTATGAAGTCTTGTCGGTATCTCCTAAAAGCCTTAGTGTGTACTTATAAAAAGAAGTTGGATTTAAGCACGGTTATTTGAGGGTGATCTTTGGTTTTGTGGCATGAGGAGTAATAAGTTTTGAAAACAAGATTCATGTTCGAATGTTTCAAACCTTTATAAAGGAGATTACAAGTTTAAGATGCCCCATTCTCAAGTTTTCAAGGATAAGAGAAGAAGATCAAATTCAAACTCCTCCCAATTTAATGCATATTCTCACTCAAAGGTTCTTTTCAAGCCATAAAAATCGAGTGTTTATATTTGGAAGGCATACAAATTAAAGCTATTCATAAGTCAGGTTACAACTTAAGCGACTACAATCAATTAGAATATGAGTCACACATTGGAATGAGTAGCCTGGAGCCAAAAATCAACACGTATGCTAATATACTACCTCGCATTAAAAAAGGCTTGGCTATAATGCTTTTCAGATTACAGCTATCTAAGAGCATTCTTATTATGCTAGTTTTGGGTACCATGTTACTATTTTCTTTGCACCCAGCAGTCGGTCTGGAATTCCAGAAGGTCTCAAGTCTTTGATATACAAAGCCCATGAACTATGCCTGCTTGTTCTGATGGATACTGCATATAACCATGCCTCAAATACTGCATTGGATGACCTGAACATGTTTTAAGGAACTGGTGTTCATTACTTCCATCCTGGTTCACGGGGTTATCATTGGAAGCTGGGGATTACTAATTCAGCAGCATTAGCCGGGGATCTCGACAATTGGAATCCAAATGCATATGTAATGACTAAGGACGATCTCGGCGTATGGGAGATCTTCTTGCCAACAACACCTTGGTACCACCACCATTAGAGAAGGGACATCCCACCGGTAGAGTAAAAAAACCTGTTAGATCAAAGCACTGCAAGCATGCGTAACCGTTGTATCGCATAATAATAAAGCTAAAAACATTCGAGTTACGGCGATATACCGATAGGAATTTCGGGGCAGAATAAGTATAGCCTCAAACTACCTGAGGGGATTAAGCTGGTAGGCTACGTTTACCTCGCCGTTTAAGCAGCAGAAGAAGATTTATTTTGGAGTAAACTGAAGAATATATGAATTCCAGTTGAACTCTTCCAGTTAATAACTCCTGTTTCACTAAACCCCATCCACCGGCTTTACAAGTATCAACCGTAGCCCGTTACTCAACATCAATAAAAAGCTCCTTCTGCACAAAGCCTACTTATTGAAAAGCCATCAACAGTAAGTCTCCTCCAAAAGAAAATCTGCAGACAAGATTGGTTCAAGTTCGCTTACGCACATTAGCTACGTATCAGCAGGCAAGATTTTGTAAGCAGCCATATCCGCAGGCTAGCATTTGCAGACAAGTGACGCCGCAACCATCATCAACATTTACGGTTTCGCACTTTAACCAAACGGTAGCCTTGTCAACATCCTGCAAACAGAAACCAACAACCGTTGATCATTAGCAAACAACCAAACAACCCAAAGATTACATGGTGGGATCGATGATAATAGAAGTCTGCAAACATCATTACCGCCATCCAGTACACACAAAAAAAAGAAAGAATGTTAGATATACATTCAATTCGACCCGAAGAATAAGAACGAAGAGAGAAACGACGACCTTGTTCTTCCTCACTCACACTATAGGGCTACACTAAACACTTTACGACAACCTTGTAATAGTCCACCTGCGGTAAAGGGAACTATGCAGACGCCGTACCCTGCCACAAGGAGGCCCACACCATTAGCCAGATTCACGCAGAAACTGCCCCAGGATTATATCGCATAAAAGGAGAAAAAGAAGATGTACCGTGTTACTACCAGTTCCCATACGGCACATACGGGTTTAGTCCCAGATAAAATGCACCAACAAGCAGCAGTTCACGCGATATTTAAACTCGTGTCAGGAGGATGCAGTCATGATATGATGAAGAAGCTCGCACACTGTCTAGCATTACTTCCAAAACCAAGGAGATGCAGGAAGCTGGCCTGTGTTTTTGCAGAAATTGTGATGTTAGAAACAATCTCCACCACCTTTTAGAGGCCATGTATCCACAAAGAGGCTAGAGAAAACATATCAAGGAGGTCTAGACAAACCCTAATGTATGGCGTCGCTACACTTAGGCCTAGCTGATACATGCTGTTTACAAGTGCTTATCAAGAATTGTTATTGTCGTTCATGACCGCCAAACAGCAGGAGAACATTGGTTCAGAGCTTCCAATTCTGCGTATTACTACATGCTGCCTCGATTGCACGTTGAGTTGCGAAGTACTTCAAGACATGTCATCACCAAGTCAGCTCGTTGTTCTCCAATCCGAAGCGTCGCTGTCATTAAGAGTTTCAACGCATACAGGTTTCGCATCACAACAGCACCTCAATCTACAGCTTTTCTGATACAACTGGCTCGAAGTTCTTCTCATTACATCAGACCTGCAACAGACAACAACGGTCATCCAGATTTCGAAAACTTTCTAAAATTTGTTTCAGACATGTTAAAGGCAGGAGCAATCAACTTGAAACGTGTAATTCTGAACAAATTTAAAGCATATCTGAACCTAAAAGGAAAGGAAATAATTGTTCAGTAATGATGTTTCACTCCAATCAACTAAATTGAGACGAGAAGGAATCAATTAGAAACGCAACATAATTTCGTAAAACATCCCGTCTAAAAAAGGAAAGGATCTTGATTGTGGTAATCATATCAAACTACCTCGTTGAAAACAAAAATTCTGGAACAGAGATAATAGTGTTAATTGTACCTTCCAAAAGCGTCCCAACGCAATCAATCCAAAATGGAAACTCTGTTACTCCTCTTCAATTCACTTTGCACCCTGCAATCCTATATAAGAAGACACCATCAGAAATCTCAAAAGGAAGAAGGATTGATAGCAACCTAAAAGCTCCCAGCCATCCTCAAAATCCACACAAAAAAATTCACAAACAATCCTCACAAAAACCCTAACAGAAAATCCACAGAGTTCACAGTCGAACCCCACCCAAATTCATTCAAAGAAAAAACCAAGATAAGATAACTCATCTTTTCCGCCATCGTCGCCATCTTCATGAATCCGAAGCTATCGCACCTTCCGCAAGTTGCCCCACACCGGAACGCCGCCACCATATACTATTAGCGAATCGGTGAAATCCCTTACTCTCTTGCTTGATTTATCTTGCTGTTTTTTCTTATATTTTGATTTGCTATCTGTTTGAATCACTGCGAGGATCACGGTTCGACCACAAAACAAAACTTAGGGAGAGAACCTTGTTAGCTCCATGGACGAAGGATGTGCATCTGAAGAAAGGAAATGGAAGCGAATCGAGGAGAGGTAACGATGATCGAAGAAAAGAAGGAATGGCGGAAGAGATCGAGAGAATTGAGGAGCGGAGGGGGCGCGATCGGAGAGGGGGAGGGTTAATTTGGGGGTTAGGGTTCGTTGATTACTGTTCTTATTTCCTTCCTCTGTATTTGTAATTAACATTGCCAAATCACACACACACCACCACTAACCGTCCGTGCACCACCCTAATTAACCACCTCACCAATATCTTTTAATTAATCATCATCAAACTTTTTAATTAACCCTTCTTAATCAAAATGATTTAGTAACTCTTTTAATAAAAAAAATTTTTTCTAATCAATAACTTTTAAATACTTAAGTTTCTATCATTAAAAGATTATCCACATTCATCACTCTTTTATTTACTACCAAAGAACTTTTTTTTTCATAATTGAATTAACTTTTATCTATTTACACATATTTAACTAATAATTTAATAATAAAAAAACCATTTCATAATATAAAAAGAGTTTGTATTCATTTAGTTATTATAAGAAACTATTCTAACAAGAAATATTTTACCTAGTTAAAATTACTTTAAAAATCATTTATATTTTTTTAAGAAAATCTTTTTTTCAAATGAATATTTATTAAATCTAATTAATCCCAAATTTTATTAAAATCAATTCGTCTAATTCCATAAAATCAATCCAATTCTTCTTAAAGTCAAATTCACCTAAAATTAAATTAACTTTTTTCAAATCAACTTTTTTTATTCAAATCGAATCAAATCAAATCAATTTAAAATCAATTAACATCACATCCAAATCAATCGTGCGCAATCACTTCACGACACCTTTCACTCTCACACACTTCAAAGCGCTCTCATGCGTATGTGTATGATTTATCCTTCCGCAATTTACTTTACAGTCACTTAACATTATCGCATTTTACTACTTATGCATTGCATTCCGTCCAAAGGAAAAACCTACACATAATTCAACGTTGTGTGTAGTTGCACATCATATGCATCATTCTCCCCACGATCCTTGATCCCATTCAAGTTGATCATTTAAGATTAGGACCTACCCCATAGGAAGGACCTTGTCTTTATCTTTACAACATAGAAACAAAACAATCAACACAATACAACTTTTTCAAACACAATAGAGAATAGATGTTAATTGTTGCGGTGGAAATAGGATTACAAACTATTAATGAGTTTGAATCGCAATTCAATTCACAACCGCTCTTTGATTTATCCGAAGGAAAAGGTCAAAAGAGGGAAAACCTATTTTGCATCGTAAACACAACGCGGGGAAAGATCTAGGGTTCGGGGGTTGGTTAAATTTAGGGAAGGTATTAGCACCCTAAACTTCTGTAGTACTCTACAGGAACCTTTTGTTCAAATGTTTACTATTTTGCTTTATTTATTTGCTTAAGGTATATGTACATAAGGATTAAAAGTGAGAAAATAAACCTAAGGGGTTAATTCTAAGTTTACTCGGCAAGACATCGCATCTTGTGCCTACGTATCCTTACGGGAGTGGAATCAGAGTAATCGTAGTTCCCCTCAAAAGGGAGGTTAGAAACGTCTTGACTGTGGCCAAGGTTTCAATGGGGAATAAACGTATCTTAGGGACACGCTTACGCGGAGTGTAGAAACTCCAAATTTCTACGTTGAAATGTTAAGTTGAATTAGGGTTAAATTAGGGATTCCACGGCGGGAAACCCTAAAATGAGCGCGGCGGCTCTTTGACCTAATGCTAGGGGTAAAATTGTAATCTTGCCTGCGGTGAGGCATTTGTGAAAATTAGGGTTTGTAAAGGTTTGAAGTTGTGAGGACTATTGACGCGGCGACCAAAAGCTAGACCTAATTCCTTCGGAGGTGTGTGCAATGTGACAGAAATATTAATGAAGGTGTGAGATGATTGAGGTATGCAAGCAGAAAATAAAGACAGCAGTTAAAGCCATACAAACAGAAATTAAAAGGCAGAAATTTAAAGCGCGATTATTGGTTCGCGAGGTTACATATGAGAAGCAGTTACAATATAGTAATGAAATAAAATGAGATAAGTAACGGTAGATGTAATGAGCTGCAAAATGAACAAATGGCGTTAGTGGGCAGAGTTAGGCGGTGATCAAATGAGTTAAGATGCAAATTTGAGATTTTCTTATTGTTTTATTTAAAAAAATCTTAATAATTAAATGTTAGCTTGCAAAAGAAATTTAATTTAAAAATAATTTACTCTTTTTAAAAAAAAAGTTTTATTTTTGTATTTTTTAAAAGAGTTTTCCTTATTTTATTTAAAAAAGAGTTTTTTCATTTTTATATTTACAAAAAATTTTAAAAAGAAAGTTTTAATTTTTATTTTAAGAAAAGGTTTTTTATTATATTATAAAAGATTTTTATTTATGTATAATATCTTCACAAAAAAAGTTTTTTTTTTTAAAACACTTTAAAACAAATAAAAAAACATAATTTTAAAAACAAAATAAATGAAAAATAAAAAATAAAAACAAAACATAAGGGGTTGGGCCGGTCATCACCCCGGACCCAACCCAGGTGGTGTAAAATAAGGTTTTACAGAATTAGGGTTTCAGACCCTAATTCCCTTTCGCGGCGCCGCTTGCATCTTCTTCCTCTCTTTCGCTTCTCTTCTTCATCGATTCTCCATTCTCTCTCGCTATTTCGCTCTTCCGCTTTGCTTCATGGCCTCGATTTCTTCTTCCTACATGAACAAAACAACAAAAAATATATGAAAGAGTAATCTCTCTACCCAGATTCTGACGATGATTTTGACGGCGATGAAGATGATATAATCTGAGCCTTTGAAGGGGTTTGTCCGCTGTTGTTTGAAACGGCGCCGGTGAACCTTCTTCTCTCTCTCGCGATTGCTTAGGGTTTGCGATGGTGGTTTCTCTCTCTCTCACGGCTACTAGGGTTTGACATGCGATTGTCCGTTAGCCTCCTTTTTCAAAGGTGACTTCGTTCCCTTTTATATCCATTCGTATTGGGCCTTCCACTGATAAGATTTGATTTTCGTTTTTATTGAGATTGATTTCTGATTGAAAAATCTTTCCCCTTTCAAATCTGACTTGATTTGGTTTCAATCTTTCGTATCTTTGCCTTCTGTTTACTTAACAAAGGATTTGATTTTTTATTTCTGATGCAGATTTGCTTAAATGATGGATTCTCGAATTTCATCAGATATGGACCCTTGTGATTTGTTTGATATTTGTTACCCCTGATACGGTTCACTTTCTGGTATCTGTTGGATTCGCTCATGATTTTCATTTGATTTTGATAATTGAATGGCTTTGTCTTGATTTGTGGATATCTAGCCTTGAGTTTCGATTTGCTTTGGATAACCGTTTCTCAGGATTTGAATCTTGGATATTTGATTTTATTTGGATCCGCTGGACATCTGTTTTGCTGGGTTCCATTGTGATCTAAACTGATGTGAGTTTCTGGTAGCTTTAATCGCTGCCTATTTTTCTGATAAACTTGCATTCCTCTGGTCTTTCTGTTGAACTGTTATAGCTTGCTTTGTCTCAACTGATTTCACTGTGAGTTTAGGGCTATGATGTGTGAACTGAGCCCTTATGCGTTGCCATGTTCGATTTTTCATGTGAACCTCAAATTTGGTTGGATGTTGTTGCGACTGGTATGACCTGCATTCACCCTGTATTCTTCTGGTATGACCTTACGAACTCATTTGCAAAATGTAATCGAGGGTTCATTTTTGAGACAACCTTTATGATGTTATTTGATTGTTGTTTTCAGACCTTGACCCGTGGGGATCTTATTTGAGGCGAGTTTCAACTGACCAAATTTGGGATTCTTTGTTTGATTGTTCTTGCGCTGAGCTTGTCTTGAACCGAACTTATTCTTTTGATTTACTGCCTTGTTGCTGTTGTTTCAGATATTAGTATTGGCTCTGATTCGTTTTCTGATACAAGTCCACTGACTCTTCTTTTTCTTCTTTCAGAGGGCAACTGATGGTGTGGTTATTGCCAGGTCAAAGCCATCGAGAAGGGTTACTCGGTGATGATGACCTTAGGGTCTGAACCATTTGGTTCCAATTGATGCTTTAGTGATAATGACCTTCGGGTCTGAGTGATAAATGCCGTATGCTGCGTAATTCGACGCTCGGTAGGGAGTTGGTAACGGCTTCGGTCGTGGCCCTCCCAGCCGCTCGAATTCTCACGCCCTAAGATGAGTAACTGAGGGCTGAAGTTCTTTTGATTGAAACTATTTCTTAAGTCTGAAATGAGCCATGGCCTCTTGCTTTTTTTTGTCATGAGTTGAACTTGATGCAATCTTGTTTTTGAACAGAACTTAATTGTGAATGGGTTGTTTACTTTGCCTTTCGTGGGCTGTATCATTCATCATACTTTGTTACCTGTTGTGAATTGTTTATGCAGCTGCGGTTTGGTTCATAGTTTACATTGCTGAACTGGTTTTTTCTGATATGGATTCGACTGGTTTTATTGGGTTGTCTAGCTGCAGGGTTCGAACTCAGTTTCGATTTTCTTGATTGCTGATGAACTGGTGAACAGAGTTTGGTTTATTTTTGAAACTGAATAGGATTGCTGATGCACTGCTTTTTCTGATGCAGCCTTCGGTTATCCAGTTTTTTGATGATACTGGGCCATGATGTTTTTCAAACTGAGTCCATGTACCGGATTGCCGTAAAGATCTGAGCTTGCTTCCTTGTGATCTGAAGATGGATTGAATTTTCAAAAGCTGATATGTGGTTTTATATGAATCGATGTGCTGATTTTACATGATGGAACTTTGAGTTCGAATTCCAATTCAGTTTCATTTCCAATTTTTTTGGTGTGGACCCTTGATGAAATGGTATTCAGTTTGGTTTTGAATCGAATCCAATTACGGCAAATCAAATCGGTCCCCACTTCTTTTACTCTTTATCTTTCTCGGCCCGTATCTGATAAGAACAGGAAATGCTTGATCCGACGCTGCCGGCGCGGATTGGTAACGGGGGTAGGATGCAGCTTCGGTTGTGCCACTCCCGGCACTCGATGATGACATTGTTCTGAGAGTGTCAAAAACAACTTCTAACATTTTTCTATATTGCTTGTTCTGTTTTGACGTGCAGGTTAGTCGAGGACTCGTGGAGAAGCTCAAGGACAGCATGAAGGCACTTAGGAACTTTTAGGATTTAGGATTTATTGTAAATGAAAACTCTTGTAAACCAAGTTCGAATTCTCTTTATCAATTTGTAAACTATAAATATTTATGAAATGAAATTCAACAAATATTCATATTTACTTTCTCACTTGTAAATTCAAAGTATCCATGAATAATAATTCAGAATTATTTAAGTTCCTTCTTGAGTTGTAACTTATAAGTACTTATGAACACAAAGTTCAAAAATATTTAAAACTTACTTCTCCTTTGCCTTTTATAAATTATATCCAAACAAATTCAAATTAAAATCTCGTTGATCGCATCACTTCTCAAAATAACCTTGACAGTATCCACTTCTTTTTCAACCCAACTTCATTTTACTAAGAGGAAACAAAACTGTTTCAACATCAAACAAAGCACGGCCCCGAATCTAATCGCATTTCTGACAAAACATGCCGGCACCTTGACCCAAGTGGCAAATAAATGCCTCAGAACGTAATAACAACCCTTCTTCAAGGAATTAGCTAAATTTGCGTAAAATGACCAAAATACCCCTGGAACCCAATCTGCAAAACAAACACCTTCATAATTTGTTAGTGGTTAGCAAATGTACATGTGAGGCGATATGCGAAATGACTGACTAAATATAAGGGTAAAATTTGGGGTATTACAGTTGCCCCTATTTAAATAGCTACACCGGACGATTTGAGTGACAGAGACTCGAGGAATCGTGGTGGAGAGATTTAAATATAGATAACCGAAAATTTTGCCCTTATACGCGACGATATGCAATGCTATGGATGAAACGGGAACGACTTGATGCAGATGATGCCATGAATATGATATGACGCGTATGCTGGAATAATGAATGCGAAAATGCTGCCGAACATGACGACACCGGAACGGAAGCCAACGAGAAGAACTCACTGGGGAAAATGACACGCTGAGATACAGTACAACACTGGGGAATTCTAAAAAAATGATAGTCAACTGGTGCGAATGACCAATTGTCACTTTTTAGAAAAGGAACGAGATCCTCGAATGGAGATGGTACCTATGAGACGGCCTCCACTGGGGAAAAAATAAAACTGGATCACGTACGATTGTAAGATCGATTACAGAATGCTGGAGCATTGAGCAAAGAATAACATCCAAGCTTCTGTAAACTACCCCTCGTGACAGGATCAAACGGACTTTTCGGAACTCCGTAGCAAATATACAGGGTAAAAACCGGCTGTATGCCAAAATAAATGGACTTTGATGGGAATTGCCCTGATAAGCTTCTTGAGGGAGAATTGTCACTCATCGTTGGAAGGGACTTATATGCCAAAAATGGATAAGCACTCAAATAAAGAGGCTGCTGCTTATCTGATAAATAAATCTTCTCGCATTCTAAGGTCGGCGCCTGGAATGCGATTCTGATTTTTCTCTTACTGAAGGATAAATAAACTGCTTCAAGATCGTGCTCTCTTGAACATGAAACGGGTAAACTGAACTTCTTCATACTTCAGAATCGTGCTCTCCTGAATATGAAACCGGGTGACTGAATATACTCATACTTCAGAATCGTGCTCTCCTGAATATGAAACTGGATGACTGAATATGCTCATATTTCAGAATCGTGCTCTCCTGAATATGAAACTGGATGACTGAATATGCTCATATTTCAGAATCGTGCTCTCCTGAATATGAAACTGGATGACTGAATTTCTTCATATTTCAGAATCGTGCTCTCCTGAATATGATTTCGCTCAAACCTCCCCGTAACTCAGGATCGTGCTCTCCTGAATACGATTTGGTTCATACACCAAGACGGCAGGTAAATGGAAGCCCAACTGCTCCATGGAGATGGCCATTTGCTGCGAGTCATAATGAGGATAGGATCGACTTCCTAGGTGAGAAATGTCGTATGCTGATGCTGTAAAATGTAAAGTGTAAAGGGTTGTAACATGTAGGATTGTAAAGCGTTGTACTGATATATTTTCCGGCGCGAACTAGCGTGTATCTGTAAAGGATTGTAGTTGAAGATAGTGCAAAATAAATGCACGTCCGGGTACGGTGATAAACTTCTCGGGCGAGAACAGTCGAACATCTGTCATGGTATGGTGAAAATCTTTAGATGGTGCAAAATAAATGCACGTCCGGTTGGGCTTGACTACCGACAAGACTGAGATTCAATCCAGGATCGAGCTAGAAAGAAGACTAGTAATCAAGACTCCATCGAGGGAATGATCTCGGAGGGTAAATATCTTATCCCGGTGAGGAAAGATAGTTGAAGTAACCGTCATCCATGAGGATCGAGCTCTGTAGGGAAACTGGAAACGCATATGTATTTTGTGCTTAGGGCTGACAATCTATTTGGAGAGAATGGACAAACCCCAGTTACTCGGCGGTAACGACCAATGATGGAGACACAATGAACCTGTGAATGCTAATGCATATGTTACTGCGTATGTTAATATGAATGTATGTTGATGTCTATGTATGTAAATATACAGGATATTATGAAATGAGTATGTAATGAGTATGTAATGAATATGTAATGAATGTGTAATGAAATAGGCATGTGATGCTTATGCCCTTGCGTATGCTGACGAAACAAACTAGAGACGGGATGAGAGATGAAATAAACATCTCGACGGAAGTACCCTGCGTTCTCTGCAACCAATACGTCAATCATGGGTAAGAAAGATCAATGGTAGAACCGAATCTGGTTTTAAAGTTCTGAATTCTCTGGGGAGAAGGTAATCTGCTTGGGTGTACAGTATCACGTCTTCATATGGGGAGAAGAAAACCTGAGGGACACTTTTAAGTTACCCCAAGAAGAAGTTGTCAGCTTATAGTCTCTCTAGGGACTGTCACTGGGCAATGGTTTGAAAGTGTTTCTGCAATAATGATACTTCCGGGGAATGAAGAGATCCTGTCGGAATTTCCACTAGTCAAAGTAATTTATTACATTTCAAATTTGTTTTGTTTTTTGAAAAATAGTTTTGAAAAATCTACAATGCACCTTTCATTTTCAAATTTTAGGAATAAAAGCATTTTGCATAACAAATAGAAAATAAAGAGCAATGCACCAAGGAATGTAAGTAACGAGATGGTATCTTTTATTAAAGGGTGGCTGCTTGCTGAAGGCATAGCTCCACAGATGATTATGTTTTGAAATTGACAACATGGGAAAAGGTTACATTGAATCCAATGACACCTACTAACACTAATAACTAAGACTAATCCAGAATCCTGCTTTGGGCAAGGATGAAAGAACTGAAACATGGCTCTCATGCGGAAAGTGTGATCGAGATAATCAGTGTCTTTTGATGCAATGAAATGCCTTTGTCCCTAACTTTTGCCTGGACCGCCCTTTCGGGTTTTCAATCCACCGGGACGCTCTTTTTTGCCTAAGCCGCCCTTTCGGGTTTTCAACTTAGCGAGCTTTTGTTATTATTCCTTTTTTTCTTTTCAACCCTTACTTTTGCCTAAGTCGCCTTTTGCAGGTTTTCGACTTAGCGGGTTTTTAGGCATAATATTTTCGGACTGCATCAGAATTCACGGGATGTGCTAGTTCTTCACCGTCCATTGTCGTAAGTATTAGAGACCCTCCGGAGAAGACAGTCTTTACAACGAACGGGCCTTCATAATTGGGCATCCACTTTCCACGCATATCTTTATGTACTGGTAAGATCTTTTTGAGTACGAGCTCTCCTTGACGGAACTCACGGATACGAATCTTCTTATCAAACGCTCTTTTCATCCGTTTCTGATATAATTGCCCATGGCACATGGCTGTCAAACGCTTCTCGTCAATGAGATTCAACTGATCCAATCTGTCTTGAACCCACTCAGCTTCCTCAAGTTCAGCCTCCATTAACACTCTTAGCGAAGGTATCTCTACTTCGATGGGGAGCACGGCGTCCATTCCATACACCAATGAGAAAGGTGTTGCCCCTGTCGAAGTTCTCACTGAGGTTCTGTATCCATGCAAAGCAAACGGTAACATCTCATGCCAATCTTTGTAAGTCACAACCATCTTTTGCAGGATCTTCTTGATATTCTTATTTGCAGCTTCAACGGCCCCATTCATCTTAGGACGGTACGGAGAAGAGTTATGGTGAGTGATCTTGAAACTATCACACAGCTCTTTCATAGTCTTGTTGTTCAGATTGGTGCCATTGTCAGTTATTATCCGGCTTGGGACTCCATAACGGCAGATAATCTCTTTTCTGATGAATCGGGTAACCACTTGCTTGGTCACGTTAGTGTAGGAGGCAGCCTCTACCCACTTGGTGAAATAATCAATGGCAACAAGGATAAAACGATGTCCATTAGAAGCTTTCGGCTCAATTGCCCCAATCATGTCGATGCCCCACATAGAGAACGACCATGGTGAAGACAAAACATTCAACGGTGACGGAGGTACGTGCATTTTATCAGCATAAATTTGGCACTTATGGCATTTCCTAGCGTATCGGATGCAGTCGGCTTCCATGGTTAACCAGTAATACCCAGCCCTTAACATCTTTTTGGACATAGCATAACCATTGGCATGGGTTCCGAAGGTCCCCTCATGAATTTCCTGTAGTAACATGTCCGCTTCCCGTTTATCAACACATCTGAGCAGGACCATGTCGTGATTTCTCTTGTACAACACACCGTTACTGATAAAGAATTTGGACGCCAATCTTCTCAATGTCTTTTTGTCCAGACCAGTAGCACCATCGGGATACTCCTGCTTGACGAGGTAGTTCTTGATATCATGAAACCAAGGCTTTTCATCTACCTCAACTCCTTCGACCATCTGACAATAAGCGGGCTCAACCTTGCGCTCAATATGGATAAGAGGTGCTTCATTAACGAACTTAACTTTCCACATGGATGCTAACATGGCTAATGCATCAGCTACGTGATTCTCGGATCTAGGAACACGCTCGAACTCTATATCGTCGAAATACTTGATCAGCTCAATAATATAGTCTTTATAAGGGATTAACTTCTCATTCTTCGTTTCCCATTTGCCTTGTACTTGGTAAATAACCAAAGCTGAGTCACCACTTACTTTAAGAAGTTTGATTCGGAGGTGAATCGCCGCTTCGAGGCCGAGGATACATGCTTCATATTCTGCGACGTTGTTAGTGCATTCAAAGTCCAATCTTGCTGTAAATGGAGTGAATCCGCCTTTTGGGTTCATCAAAACGGCGCCTATACCATGCCCATTAAAATTCGAGGAGCCATCAAACATCATCTTCCACCAAAGACCTGGTTCTGGACCTTCGCTCGGATCGGGCTCTTCACAATCTCTTTTAATCAACAAAATATCCTCATCAGGAAAATCGAGCTTAAGAGGTTCATAATCTTCAACTGGCTGGTCTGCGAGGTAATCAGATAAGATACTACCCTTAATCGCCTTCTGGGGTACATACTGGATGTCATATTCGGATAACAACATGTGCCAACGGGCTAGCCTCCCGGTTTGAGCAGGTTTTTCAAAAATATACTTGATCGGATCCATTTTAGAAATCAATAACGTGGTATGACAGACCATATACTGCCGAAGGCGCTTAGCGGCCCATGCCAATGCACAACAAGTTTTCTCTAATGGTGAGTATCTGTTTTCGCAATCGGTAAACTTCTTGCTCAGGTAATAAATTGCATGTTCCTTTTTCCCAGTTTCATCATGTTGTCCAAGCACACAACCCATAGACTTCTCGAGAACAGTAAGGTACATAAACAACGGTCTTCCAGGTACGGGCGGGATCAGAATAGGGGGATCTTGCAAATAAACCTTAATCTTCTCGAACGCTTTCTGACAATCAGGGTTCCACTCAACTGTCTGCCCCTTGCAAAGCAACTTGAATATCGGCTCACAAGTAGCGGTCATATTAAAGATAAACCTGGAAATGTAATTCAGACGTCCCAGAAAACCCCTAACTTGCGTCTCGGTTCGCGGAGCTGGCATATCCCGAATGGCTCGGATTTTGTCAGGATCCACCTCAATCCCTCGCTGGCTAACAATGAAACCAAGCAGTTTTCCAGATCTGACACCGAAGGTACATTTGGCAGGGTTCAATTTCAACTGATATTTCCTGAGTCGTTCAAACAGCTTCACCAAGTGGTCTAAATGCTCCTCTTCACTCTGAGATTTGGCTATCATATCGTCCACATACACCTCAATTTCTTTGTGCATCATATCATGAAAAAGAGTGGTCATAGCACGTTGGTAAGTTGCCCCTGCATTCTTTAAACCAAAGGGCATGACTTTGTAGCAGAAGGTCCCCCAAGGAGTAATGAAAGTAGTCTTCTCTCGATCGTCGGGATCCATCTTGATCTGATTATAGCCAGAGAAACCATCCATAAATGAAAACAACGCAAAACTGGCTGTATTGTCTACAAGTGTATCAATATGTGGCAGAGGGAAGTCGTCTTTCGGACTTGCTTTGTTCAGGTCCCTGTAATCCACACACATCCTAACCTTACCGTCCTTCTTGGGCACTGGCACAATGTTGGCAACCCAATCTGGATATTTCGCGACTGCCAAGAAACCTGCATCCAACTGCTTTTTAACCTCATCTCGAATCTTCAAAGACATGTCGGGTCTCGTTCTTCGGAGTTTCTGCTTGATAGGTGGACAATCTGGCTTAAGTGGCAACTTGTGAACAACAATATCTGTGTTCAGGCCCGGCATATCTTGATACGACCATGCAAACACATCAATATACTCTTTTAACAACTCAATCAACCTCGGCCTAATCTCCGTCCCAAGCATTGCACCAATCTTGACCTCTTTCTTGCTCTCATCCGTACCGAGATTAATTAGGTCCACCTGCTCTTTATGCGGTTGAAGCTCTGTGTACTCGTACTCCATCAATCTTGTCAGTTCCGCGGGTACTTCAAAATCTTCTTCACCCTCGTCCTCAGCTTGATTGATGGGTGCATCCCAGTCAGGAGTGTCAACAAAGTCATTGGATCCAACAAGGTTTACGATATCTCTGCATGATGGAAGGCTTACTTAATTAAAATGCTCGAAGATATGTAAGAATGAAATGCTGTTTTTTTTTTATTATTATTTGGAAGAAAAGGTTGCCAATTTCATTTTTAAAGGTGAAAACGAAAAACGCAAATGAACCAAAGTGGATTTGAACAAAATGCTTTTATTAATATCTTTTTAGAAATGAAAGGTGGCCCGACAAAACGACCCTATAGCCTTGGGCAGAGCTACAGATTTTTATTTGAAAATGTAGATGAAACTTAAAAAAAAATACAATTACTTTGACAAGGGGAAAATAACAGGGATCTCTATGGCCTCCCAGTTGTTCAAAACTGCATCACCCTTAAACACCAGGTTGCTCAGCTCTTCATTTTCCTCACAGTCACTGATGGCATTGACTTGGAAACCTCCGCTGACAAATACTTCTTGGATAACCTTCGGACTCCCTTCGACGGTCGTGGCAGCTCCATTCTGAGTTGGTTTGTAACCCAACCCAGAGCGATCAGTCTTGGTTTTGACATAGATTACCTCTCCCCAACCTTCAGGAATGCCCCTGTCAATTGTTGCTTTGGTACTCTTCAGAGATGCAAAAGATGGATTACCCTGACCCACTGTTTCTTCGACTTCCAGCAGAACAGCATTGGCGATCTCAAGTGCTTGAAAGGAGATGTCTAAAGCATTCTCATCGGCCTCGATGTAACGGAAAGAAGACAGGTTACTGACCATCAGATCCTCCTCACCGTGTATAATAACCAACTTTCCATCGATCACGAATTTCATCCTTTGATGTAACGTTGAGGTCACTGCCCCAGCGGCATGAATCCACGGCCTTCCGAGTAAACAACTGTAGTTGGGATTAATGTCCATGACTTGAAACGTGATATTAAAAATTTGCGGACCTATCAGGATGGGAAGCTCAACCTCCCCCATTACCGATCGGCGAGAGCCATCGAAAGCCTTGACAACCAAAGGAGTAGGTTTCAACACAGTCTCTTTACAAGCCAACTTATCGAGAACCCTCTTGGGTAGCACATTCAGAGAAGACCCGGTGTCTACTAGCACTCTCGCTAAATTGTCCTCCTGACATTTCACCGATATATGTAAAGCACGATTATGGTTCGGACCCTCCTTCGGTAACTCTTCATTGCTGAAACTGAGGGTGTTACAGGCGGTCAAATTGGCAATCACACTATCAAACCGACTGGTGCTAATATCTTGATCCACATGTGCTTGAGTCAAAACCTTCTGCAAGGCCATCCTATGAGCGGGTGAATTCAATAACAGAGATAGAATTGAGATCTTGGAAGGAGTCTGATGAAGTTGATCGATAACTTTATAGTCACTTTTCTTGATGATCCTTAAAAATTCGGCATCTTCATCATTCGTGACGGCTCCTTTACCTTTGTCTTTGGCAGGCATCGGGGTACTAGTCGTTTCCTTAGGTGGGACCTCATTGGAATGGGGAGTATACACACGGCCACTGCGAGTCATCCTGCTTACCTCTGCGATATTGGTCACCGTGCCCTTAACCTCTTCATTTGGAATAACCTTCCCGGACTCCTTGTCAATCATCGTCACGTCATATTTCCAAGGCACAGCTTTAGGATCACTGAAAGGAAACGGACCTGGTCTTCGAATAACTATAGGCTTAGGCTGATTCACTTCAGGGATATACGACCTCGGTATATCGAACACGAGGTGGGCGGAGCCTGCCCCTGATAAATTAAACACTGGTACCTTACCCTTTGATTCAGGCTGATGGAAGACAGGCTCAACCACAGCGACTACATCCTTCTTGGCTTGGCTTGTCACTTGTAAAACACCCTCATTAATTAACCTCTGAACATCATTCTGAACCAACATGCAACCCTTAATACTGGCTTCACAACTTACGCATGCAACGTGGGAAGTATCTACTAAACCAGCTTCAAACAGCTTCGAATGGAACATCTTAAGAGGAGTCTTAATCTGTTCAACGTCAAGGGCATAACCTTCTCCCGAATCAGCACTAATGGCATTGACACTCTCATGGTTAGGAAAAGGGTTCTTCTTAACATTTGGTTGAGGATCCTCAAATGATAAAATCTTCTTTTCCAATAAATCTCTAACAATATTTTTGAGAGCATAACAATTCTCCAGATCATGACCAGGCGCACCCTCATGAAATAAACAATGAGCGGCGGCGTTGTAATTGGCGGGTAGAGGATTAGGAGGCGGACCCAAAGCCCGAGTAGTGATGAGACCCTGCTTGACCAAAGAGGGATACAACTCGGTAAAAGTCATTGGAATCGGCGGACAAGGTTTATACGTTCTTCTGTTCGGCATATTCTGGCGAGGAGCCGGACTCTTTGGCTGTTGAGGAGCAGGAGTATTGGGTGCCTGTAGGTAGTTGACAGGAGGCGGATAAACAGGAGGTTGTTGCATAGGTTGATACATGGGAACCTGTTGATTGAAAGAAGGTGTAATAGCTGCCACATAGGGTTGTTGAGCATATTGGACTGGGTACCCTTGAGGTTGAGCATAACCTTGCGGATGCCGATAAAAGCGTTCTCTTGGTCTACCAGAGGATATAGCATTAGTCTCACCCTCTTTCTTTTTCTGGGAGCTATACGGAGGTTTCTTCGGCTGATCCTTAGAAGCGCCATGATTATTTGTCATTTTACCACTCTTCATACCCAATTCAATCTTGACACCCACAGCAACGATGTCGGAGAAATTGGAAGTCACACTACCCACCATTCTCTCGTAAAATTCTGGACGGACCGTGTCGACAAACCAATCAGCTAACTCTTTTTCGGTCAAAGGAGGTTCTACTTGTGAAGCAGTCTCTCTCCACCTTTGGGCATACTCTTTGAATGACTCAGAATTCTTTTGTGACATACTCAGCAACTGTCTTCTGTCAGGAGCCAGATCCATATTGTACTTGTAGTGTTTGATGAAAGCGTCAGATAAATCTTGAAAGCTCTTAACGCGGGATTGGTCCAAAGTTAAATACCACTTGGAAGAAGCACCCTTCAAACTGTCTTGGAAGCAATGGATCATCAGTTTATCATTCTCAACATGGGCAGCCATTTTGCGATAATACATGATCAGATGACTCTTAGGACAGGTGGCACCTTCATAGCGATCGAAGTTCGGAGTTTTGAACTTCGGGGGAATAACTAAACCCGAGACCAAACAAACATCCCTTGCGGCAGTCCCAAAAATTTGATCACCCTCTACCTTTTTCAATCTCTGGACGATAGTGTTTACTTCCTCACGAAGCTTATCATGTTTCTCATAACCCTCAACATTCTCATCAAGATTATCAAAAACTGTCTCATTGAAGTACGGTTGCGCACGAGTGTGTACAACAGGTGGTGCAAAGATAGGAGCCCCCCTAGAAACTTCAGAAAACAAGGGCACGGCTTGCTGAACAGGTTGATTAATCGGAACAGTGGCTTGGGGAGGCACAAAACCGGGAGCAAGACCATAAGGTGGGTCCCTTGCTACGGTCACACTTGGTGGAGGGTCCACAGTAACGCCGGTAATCTCAGAAACAACAGTGGGCTGGGTATCCATCTTAGCATTCATGACATGTAACAATTCCATCATACGCCCCATACCCCCTCGAAGGTCTTCAAGTTCATTGCTAAGGCGATCAATCTCTTTTGCCTGATCCTCCATTCTTTTCTGAGTTTGAGCTCTGGTGTTGTATTGGTGCCGAGAACTCAGGGTGACGAAACTGGAAGGTGAGAGAACCGAGTGTGAGAAATCGGGAGACACATGCAATGCAAAAAAGTAAATGATGCTAAAATGTGGATGAAGATTTCATGAAGTTCAAAGGCAAGTACCCTCCCCTGAAGTTAGATGGTTCATCCTGTCCTACAAAAGTAACCGGGTTCTAAGGGATCTCAATATCATTGATCCTTCACAAGGGTGGTTGTTCAGAAAGGCAACTTACTTGCCAACCAAAACCCTCCAAGTTTAAGATCTCAATGAGCGTAGTATCGAGTGTCAACCAACTTCAGTCTGCACCAAAGCCGGTTACCTCACTACTTTCTAAAGGCCAAGATGAGTTAACTAGGGTTCTAAAAGTCAGTTAGTGCATTGACAACATATGGCAGCCTCAATATTATCCTCAACTTGACTTAAGGAATATAAGCACCAACCAAGAAGTCGCACTAACTATGGCCACCAGATCAACCGTATCGATATACGTCGTACAGTTTCCTTGGTCTATTGCCATTTACCTAAGGTACACTAGATCCGGGTGTAGGACTCATCTCACAGCACAAAGAACAGTCCCACAATCAAAGCACAAATATATACATGCAAATGAATAATCACAGATAGTAATAAATATGAACAAGTTAGGGATAACCCTCAAAAGTTAGGATTCCCTAGTGAAGTCGCCATTTTCTGTTGCGGTGGAAATAGGATTACAAACTATTAATGAGTTTGAATCGCAATTCAATTCACAACCGCTCTTTGATTTATCCGAAGGAAAAGGTCAAAAGAGGGAAAACCTATTTTGCATCGTAAACACAACGCGGGGAAAGATCTAGGGTTCGGGGGTTGGTTAAATTTAGGGAAGGTATTAGCACCCTAAACTTCTGTAGTACTCTACCGGAACCTTTTGTTCAAATGTTTACTATTTTGCTTTATTTATTTGCTTAAGGTATATGTACATAAGGATTAAAAGTGAGAAAATAAACCTAAGGGGTTAATTCTAAGTTTACTCGGCAAGACATCGCATCTTGTGCCTACGTATCCTTACGGGAGTGGAATCAGAGTAATCGTAGTTCCCCTCAAAAGGGAGGTTAGAAACGTCTTGACTGTGGCCAAGGTTTCAATGGGGAATAAACGTATCTTAGGGACACGCTTACGCGGAGTGTAGAAACTCCAAATTTCTACGTTGAAATGTTAAGTTGAATTAGGGTTAAATTAGGGATTCCACGGCGGGAAACCCTAAAATGAGCGCGGCGGCTCTTTGACCTAATGCTAGGGGTAAAATTGTAATCTTGCCTGCGGCGAGGCATTTGTGAAAATTAGGGTTTGTAAAGGTTTGAAGTTGTGAGGACTATTGACGCGGCGACCAAAAGCTAGACCTAATTCCTTCGGAGGTGTGTGCAATGTGACAGAAATATTAATGAAGGTGTGAGATGATTGAGGTATGCAAGCAGAAAATAAAGACAGCAGTTAAAGCCATACAAACAGAAATTAAAAGGCAGAAATTTAAAGCGCGATTATTGGTTCGCGAGGTTACATATGAGAAGCAGTTACAATATAGTAATGAAATAAAATGAGATAAGTAACGGTAGATGTAATGAGCTGCAAAATGAACAAATGGCGTTAGTGGGCAGAGTTAGGCGGTGATCAAATGAGTTAAGATGCAAATTTGAGATTTTCTTATTGTTTTATTTAAAAAAATCTTAATAATTAAATGTTAGCTTGCAAAAGAAATTTAATTTAAAAATAATTTACTCTTTTTAAAAAAAAAGTTTTATTTTTGTATTTTTTAAAAGAGTTTTCCTTATTTTATTTAAAAAAGAGTTTTTTCATTTTATATTTACAAAAAATTTTAAAAAGAAAGTTTTAATTTTTATTTTAAGAAAAGGTTTTTTATTATATTATAAAAGATTTTTATTTATGTATAATATCTTCACAAAAAAAGTTTTTTTTTTTAAAACACTTTAAAACAAATAAAAAAACATAATTTTAAAAACAAAATAAATGAAAAATAAAAAATAAAAACAAAACATAAGGGGTTGGGCCGGTCATCACCCCGGACCCAACCCAGGTGGTGTAAAATAAGGTTTTACAGAATTAGGGTTTCAGACCCTAATTCCCTTTCGCGGCGCCGCTTGCATCTTCTTCCTCTCTTTCGCTTCTCTTCTTCATCGATTCTCCATTCTCTCTCGCTATTTCGCTCTTCCGCTTTGCTTCATGGCCTCGATTTCTTCTTCCTACATGAACAAAACAACAAAAAATATATGAAAGAGTAATCTCTCTACCCAGATTCTGACGATGATTTTGACGGCGATGAAGATGATATAATCTGAGCCTTTGAAGGGGTTTGTCCGCTGTTGTTTGAAACGGCGCCGGTGAACCTTCTTCTCTCTCTCGCGATTGCTTAGGGTTTGCGATGGTGGTTTCTCTCTCTCTCACGGCTACTAGGGTTTGACATGCGATTGTCCGTTAGCCTCCTTTTTCAAAGGTGACTTCGTTCCCTTTTATATCCATTCGTATTGGGCCTTCCACTGATAAGATTTGATTTTCGTTTTTATTGAGATTGATTTCTGATTGAAAAATCTTTCCCCTTTCAAATCTGACTTGATTTGGTTTCAATCTTTCGTATCTTTGCCTTCTGTTTACTTAACAAAGGATTTGATTTTTTATTTCTGATGCAGATTTGCTTAAATGATGGATTCTCGAATTTCATCAGATATGGACCCTTGTGATTTGTTTGATATTTGTTACCCCTGATACGGTTCACTTTCTGGTATCTGTTGGATTCGCTCATGATTTTCATTTGATTTTGATAATTGAATGGCTTTGTCTTGATTTGTGGATATCTAGCCTTGAGTTTCGATTTGCTTTGGATAACCGTTTCTCAGGATTTGAATCTTGGATATTTGATTTTATTTGGATCCGCTGGACATCTGTTTTGCTGGGTTCCATTGTGATCTAAACTGATGTGAGTTTCTGGTAGCTTTAATCGCTGCCTATTTTTCTGATAAACTTGCATTCCTCTGGTCTTTCTGTTGAACTGTTATAGCTTGCTTTGTCTCAACTGATTTCACTGTGAGTTTAGGGCTATGATGTGTGAACTGAGCCCTTATGCGTTGCCATGTTCGATTTTTCATGTGAACCTCAAATTTGGTTGGATGTTGTTGCGACTGGTATGACCTGCATTCACCCTGTATTCTTCTGGTATGACCTTACGAACACATTTGCAAAATGTAATCGAGGGTTCATTTTTTAGACAACCTTTATGATGTTATTTGATTGTTGTTTTCAGACCTTGACCCGTGGGGATCTTATTTGAGGCGAGTTTCAACTGACCAAATTTGGGATTCTTTGTTTGATTGTTCTTGCGCTGAGCTTGTCTTGAACCGAACTTATTCTTTTGATTTACTGCCTTGTTGCTGTTGTTTCAGATATTAGTATTGGCTCTGATTCGTTTTCTGATACAAGTCCACTGACTCTTCTTTTTCTTCTTTCAGAGGGCAACTGATGGTGTGGTTATTGCCAGGTCAAAGCCATCGAGAAGGGTTACTCGGTGATGATGACCTTAGGGTCTGAACCATTTGGTTCCAATTGATGCTTTAGTTATAATGACCTTCGGGTCTGAGTGATAAATGCCGTATGCTGCGTAATTCGACGCGCTCGGTAGGGAGTTGGTAACGGCTTCGGTCGTGGCCCTCCCAGCCGCTCGAATTCTCACGCCCTAAGATGAGTAACTGAGGGCTGAAGTTCTTTTGATTGAAACTATTTCTTAAGTCTGAAATGAGCCATGGCCTCTTGCTTTTTTTTGTCATGAGTT
>CAWUDS030006658.1:3128177-3193673 GCA_963859935.3 Lathyrus sativus
CAATCTTTCTTGCCAAATACTCAATGTTGATTATGGATGATGATGATCAGAATTGTAGTGATTGATGGAGTTTTAATGGAGTTTGGAATGAAAATGCAATTTTGGAGTGAAGGAATCAAAGTGTAGTATGCAAGCTTGAAAATCTCTAACCAATGCATGGAGCCACCCTAGGGCTTATATAGATGAGAATAGAAATGTCTAGAACCTTGGAGAACCTTCCATGAAGTTTCTAGAACTTCTCATGCAATGATAATTTGAATTTGTCATCTTGAGTGAATCTCATGCCATCTCATGATAAACCATGCAATCTTACTTAAATTCTCCCCATATGGTATTATGACATGAAAATAAGGTCTTACAAACCTTTATGTAGCATTTTTCCATCTTTCCTTTTGATGCCTTAAAGTGCAAGTAACAAATTTACAAAGCAACTCCAATTTTTAAGCCTAAACTCAAAAATGTGGCTAAACCATTGTTTTTAAAATGATGTTTCCAATCAAAATGATATATTGGATGACCCATTTTGGATTCATAGATCTCCCAAACCAATTTTCAAATTCAACTTTTTCAACTTATAAGCCCTTTTTAGTTCATTTTGACCATTTTAAAATATCCATGCTCCATGCATTTCCAACCTCTTAAGACCTATTATCTAGCCTTAAAATCACATTTTGAACAACTTTCATGTTTTGAGTTTTTTCATCTGAGGCTTGGAAATAGGAGATATGGCCTTTGCTTAAAAATGACCTATAATTGACAAATGACCAAAATACCCCTGCCTTGTTCAAACCATAAGTTGAGTTCCACAAATCCTATCAAGGATTTCTACCACTCAAATTAAAGCTAAGGATATGCCCTTCAACATTCATGTTGACCAAGAAATCATAGGAATCATCCTACTAGGGCAAAAGTTGTCTGCAAGTTGGGTGGCTTTCAAGGACCCAGATTCACACACCTCAGCTGACCTGTAATTTGTCAAAACCATAACTTGAGCTCTGTAACTCCTATCAAGGACTTCCACCACTCAAATTAAAGCTAAGAACAAGCTCTACAACATTCATGTTGTGGGGAAGATGAGATATCAATCACATCTAGAGCTAAAACTGCCTGGAAAGTAGGGATCAAACTAGGGTTTTTTCACTGACAATCCTCAGAAACCCTGACTTGAAACTTCTCAAACTCCTCAATCATGATGAATTGATCTAGGAATCATCTTTATAACACCTCTATGCATCATTCCATGATCTCATGGCCCTTGGATTAGGTCTCAACCTTCTCCAAATTTTCAGTTATCCTAGGGTTGACCCAGTCAAAACCCCAATTCTACCATTCATGGTTGAATCTTCTGAACTCTTGCACAATGACTTCTCTGGGCTTCATGATGGCTATCAAGACATCTCCTAAGCTTTCTCAAGTCATCAAGTTCATTCTCAAAGTCTCAGAATCATCTGAGGAGCACCCACAACTCTCAAGCTGTGAAGCACACAACCCTGGTTTCAATCCACTTCCTCTGAGGATCTCTTGAACTTTCTGATGAAGGTATCCATTTTCAAATACTCAATGAATAAATAATTGTTGGTCAAATTTTGGGGTGCAACAGCTGCCCCTATTCAAACGGCTTGAACCTGACTGGGTGAGAAGCGAACGGCTCTCAACCAATCAAGGTGCGAGACGATTGAATATCGGTAAACCCGAAAATTTGCCAACTGCGCGAGCACACGGTACTCTGCGGGGAACAAATCTTTGAATACTGCAACACTAGCCGCACGGCAACTAGCTGGAGAAATATCGATCTGACGTCACCGTCAGTTATCCACATTAAATTCTTCTGATATTGCCTTCAAACAACCACCACACCCAACATCGCCGCTGGAGAAAATACATCTCTGAACAAAGTACCCCGCATCGCTGCTGGAGAAACACATCTGACAGAATACCCCGCATCGCCGCTGGAGAAACACATCTGACAGAATACCCCGCATCGTCGCTGGAAAACTGAATCTGACATCGCCGTCGGAAAAAAACATCCTCTTAGAGACACTCGACATCACCGTCGCACAAACACTATCTCTACTGGGGATTGAAAGAGTCTGGCCTCGCCGTCAAACCCGGTCCGGGAATCCGAAGTATACATCTCAAAGGTACAAAACCTGAGCTTGGGATGGAAACAAACACTTCCACGGTACACATCCTAATATTGGAGGCAAACATATCCAAAGGTACGAAACCTGAGCTTGGAATCAAACATATCCAAAGGTACGAAACCTGAGCTTGGAATCAAACATATCTGAAGGTACGAAACCTGAGCTTGGAATCAAACGCATCCAAAGGTACTAAACCTGAGCTTGGAATCAAACGCATCCAAAGGTACTAAACATGAGCTTGGAATCAAACGCATCCAAAGGTACTAAACCTGAGCTTGGAAGCAAACACATCCAAAGGTACTAAACCTGAGCTTGGAATCAAACACATCCAAAGGTACTAAACCTGAGCTTGGAAGCAAACACATCCAAAGGTACTAAACCTGAGCTTGGAATCAAACACATCCAAAGGTACTAAACCTGAGCTTGGAAGCAAACACATCCAAAGGTACTAAACCTGAGCTTGGAATCGAACACATCCAAAGGTACTAAACCTGAGCTTGGAAGCAAACACATCCAAAGGTACTAAACCTGAGCTTGGAATCAAACACATCCAAAGGTACTAAACCTGAGCTTGGAAGCAAACACATCCAAAGGTACTAACCTGAGCTTGGAAGCAAACACATCCAAAGGTACTAAACCTGAGCTTGGAATCAAACACATCCAAAGGTACTAAACCTGAGCTTGGAAGCAAACACATCCAAAGGTACTAAACCTGAGCTTGGAATCAAACACATCCAAAGGTACTAAACCTGAGCTTGGAAGCAAACACATCCAAAGGTACTAAACCTGAGCTTGGAAGCAAACACATCCAAAGGTACTAAACCTGAGCTTGGAAGCAAACACATCCAAAGGTACTAAACCTGAGCTTGGAATCAAACACATCCAAAGGTACTAAACCTGAGCTTGGAAGCAAACACATCCAAAGGTACGAAACCTGAGCTTGGATTCAAACATACACGCTGCTATTCTCTTGACATCTTGTCAAGTCGTTGCTAAATAAAAGCAAACATGCCGGGTCACCGGACATAATCATCAAGTTAACAACTCTGTTGAGGAGAGAGGAATGAGGGTTCACCCAAACAATCCTGACGACTCACTGGGGAATAGGAAGAAGGGTTCACCCAAACAACCTTGTAGACTTTGCTACAGAAAGACGAGAGAGTTCACCCAAATGATTCCAACAACTGCTGGGGAAATGCCAGCCACCTGCTGGGGTGAAGATCCTTACTCCGTTGGGGATTCCAAGAATTATTCTGGGCAACTCTTGTTGAGGACGCTACTGGGGAACTCAAGTATCACCCTAAGCAAACAACTCGGGAAGTTGTACTGAGATCTTAAGAATCATCTTAAGCAAACGACTCTGCTGAGGAATTCGAGGGTCGTCTTGAACTGACTTCGCTGGGGATATCTTGAGCGAGCGACTGTGGGAATTACACCGGGGTCTTAAGAATCATCTTAGGACAACGACCTCGTTAGAGAGAATATCAGGAATCGTCCTGAGCAACTTGGTCTCTCGGCTGAACACCTGTAAAACAAGAATGACAACGACCTAGGTCATGTTTATGATGCGTATGCTTCTGCGCTATGCCCCACACGGTGGGAAGGATATGCGCTTATGCTAAATGCTATGCAATCATGCACAATGCTATGCAATGCTATGCAGTGTTAAATGCTATGCAGTCATGCACAATGTAATACCCCAAATTTTACCCTTACATTTAGTCAGTTCATTTCACATAGCATTTCATTTTGCATCCATTAATCACTAACCAATCATATGAGTGCGTTTTATTTCAGGAATTACCACAGGGGCATTTTGGTCATTTCACGTGGAGTCTGTAATTTTGAGACAAGTGGGACAGTATTCCTGAGAGGAAGCAGATACTGCTAAGGTTATTTGGAAAGCAGGAACTCAGTTTGAGTTTTGGTCAGATTTAATCCGGTTACGGTAAGCAGTCAATTAATATAAAGAGAATGGATCTCATTCATAATATTGTCCAATACAAAAAGGGAAATGAGTTTAGATATTTGTGAATATCATTCGTGAATATTTATAATTTACAACTAAGAGGTGAGTTTAAATATTTTTGAAGCTTTATTCATAAGTATTTGCAATTTACATCTAAGGAGTGAATTTAAATAATTTTCGAATTATTATTTACAAATAAGAAGTGAATAAATATTTTTGAACTTTATTTCATAAATATTTAGTTTACAATGGAAATGGATAAATAATTTTGAACTTTATACCCACTGGTTTACAAAAAGATTCATTACATTGGCTATCTATTCTAAAAAGTTCTAAGTCCTAAGCTTCTAAGTGTTCTTCATAATCTTCCTCCTTTAAGTCCTTCATGAAGCTCCGATTACCTGAAAAGAGCCAAAGAAAACAAAACAGAAGAAAAAGGAAAGTGTTAGAGGTTATTCGACACTCTCAGAACAATTGTCATCATCGAGTGTCGGGAGGGCACAACCGAAGCCGCATCCTACTCCCATTACCGATCCGTGCCATGGGCATCAGATCAGGTGGTTATAATTGTTCTTATCATACGGGACATCCGAGAGATAGAAAAAATAAAAGAAGTGGGGCTGATTCGTTTTGCCGCGATTTGATTTCCAAACTGATACGAGAATAAGGCAACATAGGCAAGTTTTGACTCAGACCCGGATGCCGGCAGGTCTGAGTCGCTTTGGTTCCGAAATTTCCAACACCTGAAAAGCCACAAACGCATCAATGTCAAATTCAGAATTTGGAATTCAAAGCCTAAATATTTCATGAGCAGCATCAGTTCTGAACCATGTGCAGAAGAATGAGACACACAACAAGCTGCGGCAAAATAACATAGGACAAGGCATCAGAAGATTCTGCAACCCCAATTTCATAACAGAGTTAAAACAGTATAGCTCAAGAAATAGGCAACAAAACCGTAGAACCAATATCAGCTACCACAAACCAAGCAACACGAGTTACAACCTGCAATAACAACATGAACAACAACAGGCCATTGGGAATAGAACTCTGCCGTTACCATTCGAGTCTAGTTCAGAAGCCAGGAGTATAGCAATAAGTGATGAACTTGACGAGAATGTCGATAACATTACTCACTAAAACAACCTTCTGCACATAATTTGCTTGGAAAAGCCCCATCAAATCAAGGTCTCTGCATAGGCCCTGTTAGTCCCCGAACTTTGCCACCCTCACAATAATCAATTAGTCCAATCTCAGACTATAGAGAGTGAATCACACATAAGGAAATGTTCAGAAAGCATAAAGATATACATAAAATGAAAACACAACCAGACAAGTAACTTCTATCAGTCTCTTTCAAGAAAACATTAGGACAGGCTCACCTAATGGGGAATTAGCAGCAGTATGATTCTACCTCCTCAACAACCCAAGTCAGATCAGGTGGAAAGGTTGAAGCAATACAGAATAATTCCAGAACGCATGATAACATTCCTACAGATTCCTAAGCACATCATTACGCCTAGTCTCAAAGAAAATTGAGAGCATGGGAAGCAGATTGTAAATCTCATAAACTCATTTAGGCCTAGGGAAACCATCTTGTCCTTGCAACCTGGACAGCTTCCCCCAACTCATATGTCTTCAACAGCACAGTCACAATCTCAAGTTACTTCAGTACAGTCTCATGAAAATCAAATGATCTCTCAGATGCAGCCATCAAACTTACAAGGTTCTGCGACAACTATACAGCAGAACAATGCTGCAGGCTTGCAACATAGTTCTATGTCTGGTTTAGCCACAACACAACAGATCATATTGAGTAAAATTCAACCAAAAAAATGTAGATGCTAAGCAAGGAAATTCTGCAAACTCCCTGCAACAGGTCCCCTTTTGAGCTCCCTGCAAGAATAATACTGACACTCATCAGCAAACCATCATCAATTCATTATCCTCACAAAGTAGGGTGAGTGTGATCTAGACAAACCTAAAAAACCCATCAGTCAGGATCCACTACGCTTTAGCCCCAACTGGAACGCCAGGAACATCAGATGCTGCAGAATCAACAATACGAGTAGCAATATCAGCAACAAGGACAAATGAGGAGGAGGCACCTTACACCAGCCTATAACCTGCATAACCAATACATCATCATCAGATATGCTCAAGGAAATCCAAGGAGTGAAGCAGGGTGTTGTCTTTTCTTACCAAACAAAATTAACTAACCCAACGTTAGTTATTCACACCCAGGACATACAGGTCGATGCAGGAACCTACAGACTCCTAAATCCACGAGTGGTATTCACAAAACCCCAGTCGGTATGGACAATTTTGAGTCGTCAGAAGGGAAGAGTTTAGTCTCAGAGCAGGAACGAGTGCAAGTCTCCAAAGAACATCACCCTAATCCTCAAATCCGGTGAATTCCCCATAAACCAAACTCCGGGCTGCTAATTTCACTTTGGCCCAAGTTCACTGCTATTCGTTCCCTGCCAAACAATAATTCAGGGTTAGCAAATCGATCAAAGTATACCCATTGCGAAAGAAGAATATTCAAAAAAAAGATCTTATTCAGATCCTCAAAAACTTTGAGCATGGATAGACCAGCATTTAACACAACAAATCAGAGATTGAATTTGTCATTCAATGAGCATCCAACAAATCAAACAGAACGGAAGTTATCTCAGATCAAATCAACAAAATCCAATCAAGAGAACCTGAAAAGGAAAGGAAATCACAATCAGATTGAAATAAATCTCCAATCAATCCAGAAAGCAATCAATCATTGAAAATCAGTTTTCAAATAAATCGGAAGGAGGTCCAAGCCCACGAGTTTGAAAGTAGTATAAAGGGAGGAGAAACCCTAGCGAAGAGATTACGCAGAAAACCCTAAACAGCGTGAGCTCAGACGAAGCAATCGTCATCATCGCTCAGAGAGATCACCATCACTGAACGCGAATCCATAACATCCGAGAGACCACCTTCATCGTTCACGAAGAACGACGGGCAATCAACTCCACGGCCTCAGCTTCAGCATCATCGGCCAAATCAAAGGTAAAACGTGTTATCTCACATAGTTTCGTGGTCCGTTTCAGGAACAGAGAGGGTCACGGCGTGAGGAAGAAGAGAGCATCGAGGAAAAAGAAAGAGAAGAGGAACGATAATCTGAGAAGAAGAGAAAAGATGTGCGCCGTTAGGGTTCTGGGGGGGGAACCCTAATCCCCTTCCAATTTGTGATCCGTTTGGGTTGGGTCCGGGGTGATGACCGGCCCAACCCCTTATGTTTATTTTATTTTTTTTATTTTATTTATTTTGTTTTTAAATTATGCTTTTTTTTGTTTTTTTGAATTGTTTTATATTTGTTTTAAAAAAGTTTTTGTGTAAATATTATAAATAAACTAAATCTTTTCATAATAAAATAAATAAAAAAAAAACCTCTTTTTTTAAAATAAAAATTAAATTTTTTTATATAAAACTAAAACTTTTATGTAAATATTAAAAATAAATAAAACTTTTTTTTAAAAAAAAAATAAATAAGAAAAACTTTTCTTAAAAATATAAAAAAATAAAACCTTTTAAAAGAGTAAAATATTTTTAAATTAAATCCTTTTTTTTTGCAAGCCAATATTAAGAATTGTAATAATCTCAAATTTGCATCTCTTTCTTTATTGTTCGTAATTAATTTGATTGCCGCTTAACTCTGCCCACTAACATCGTTTGTTCATTTTGCAGCTCATTACGCTTCCCATTATTTATGTCACTTTATTTTCTCACTCAAAGTTCATTATCATATTGTAACTGCTTCTCATATGTAACCTCGCGAATCTAATAATCGCGTTTTAAATTTCTGCCTTTAAACTTCTGTTTGCATGACTTTAACTTCTGTTTCATTCCCTGTTTACAATTCATTTGTCTCACACATTTATAAATATTCCAATCACACTACACACATCCGAAGGTTAGGTCTAACTTTTGGCCGCCGCGCCAATAGTCCTCAATTTCAAACCCTTTCACCTTTTCAAACCCTAATTTTCACAAATGCCTCGCCGCAGGCAAGTTTACAAATTTATCCTAGTTTTAGGTCAAAGAGCCGCCGCGCTCATTTTAGGGTTTCCCGCCGTGGAATCCCTAACCTAACCTAACCCTAACGCAACTTAACATTTCAACGTAGAGATTTGGAGTTCCTACACTCCACGTAAGCGTGTCCTTAAGACATGTTTATTCCCCTTGAGACCTTGACCACAGTCAAGACGTTTCTAACCTCTCTTTTGAGGGGAACTACGATTACTCTGATTCCACTCCCGTAAGGATACGTAGGCACAAGATGCGATGTCTTGCCGAGTAAACTTAGAATTAACCCCTTAGGTTTATTTTCTCACTTTTAATCCCTTTGTACATATACCTTAAGCAAATGAATAAAGCAAATAGTAAACATCTGAACAAAAGGTTCCTGTAGAGTACTACAGAAGTTTAGGGTGCTAATACCTTCCCTAAATTTAATCAACCCCCGAACCCTAGAATTTCCCCGCATTGTGTTTACGATGCAAAATAGGTTTTCCCTCTTTTGACCTTTTCCTTCGGATAAATCAAAGAGCGGTTGTGAATTGAATTGCGATTCAAACTCATTAATAGTTTGTGATCCTATTTCCACCGCAACAGAAAATGGCGACTTCACTGGGGAAAAACTTTAACTTTTGAGGGTTATCCCTAACTTGTTCATATTTATTACTATCTGTGATATTATTCATTTGCATGTATCTATTTGTGCTTTGATTGTGGGACTGTTCCTTGTGTTGTGAGATAGGTCCTAACCCGGATCTAGTGTACCTTAGGTAAATGGCAATAGACCAAGGAAACTGTACGACGTATATCGATACGGTTGATCTGGTGGCCATAGTTAGTGCGACTTCTTGGTTGGTGCTTATATTCCTTAAGTCAAGTTGAGGATAATATTGAGGCTGCCGTATGTTGTCAATGCACTAACTGACTTTTAGAACCCTAGTTAACTCATCTTGGCCTTTAGAAGGTAGTGAGGTAGCCGGCTTTGGTGCAGACTGAAGTTGGTTGACACTCGATACTACGCTCATTGAGATCTTAAACTTGGAGGGTTTTGGTTGGCAAGTAAGTTGCCTTCTGAACAACCACCCTTGTGAAGGATCAATGATATTGAGATCCCTTAGAACCTGGTTACTTTTGTAGGACAGGATGAACCATCTAACTTCAGGGGAGGGTATTTGCCTTTGAACCTCATGCAAGCTTTTAACCTAGGACCTTGTGTGTTTCCATGCATTGCATCCATAAAGCATCTCATTGCATTGTATTTCATGGAGTTCAAACATCATTAATGGATATCGCGGGATACCATAAATAAAAAAAAGTATAAAATGAAAAAACAAGAAAAAGATTTCTTTGGTACCCCACGACATTCGTAAATGTTTTAAATTCCGTGAAATCTTCATTTACATTCACATTTTAGCATCATACTTTTGCATTGCATGTGTCTCCCGATTTCTCACACTCGGTTCTCTCACCTTCCAGTTTCGTCACCCTGAGTTCTCGGCACCAATACAACACCAGAGCTCAAACTCGGAAAAGAATGGAGGATCAGGCAAAAGAGATTGATCGCCTTAGCAACGAACTTGAAGACCTTCGAGGGGGTATGGGGCGTATGATGGAATTGTTACATGTCATGAATGCTAAGATGGATACCCAGCCCACTGTTATTTCTGAGATTGCCGGCGTTACTGTGGACCCTCCACCAAGTGTGACCGTAACAAGGGACCCACCTTACGGTCTTGCTCCAGGTTTTGTGCCTCCTCAAGCCACTGTCCCGATTAATCAACCTGTTCAGCAAGCCGTGCCTTTATTTTCTGAAGTTTCTAGGGGGGCTCCTATCTTTGCACCACCTGTTGTACACACTCGTGCGCAACCGTGCTTCAATGAGACAGCTTTTGATGATCTTTGAGGGTTATGAGGAGACATGATAGGCTTCGTGAGGAAGTGAACACTATCGTCCGGAGATTCAAAAAGGTAGAGGGTGATCAAATTTTTGGGACTGCTGCAAGAGATGTTTGTTTGGTCTCAGGTTTGGTTATTCCCCCGAAGTTCAAAACTCCGAACTTCGATCGTTATGAAGGTGCCACCTGTCCTAAGAGTCATTTGATCAATGTATTAATCGCAAAATGGCTGCCCATGTTGAGAATGATAAACTGATGATTCATTGCTTCCAAGATAGTTTGAAAGGTGCTTCTTCCAAGTGGTATTTAACTTTAGACCAGTCTCGCATTAAGAGTTTCCAGGATTTATCTGACGCTTTCATCAAACACTACAAGTACAATATGGATCTGGCTCCTGACAGAAGACAATTGCTGAGTATGTCACAAAAGAATTCTGAATCATTCAAAGAGTATGCTCAAAGGTGGAGAGAGACTGCTTCGCAGGTAGAACCTCCTTTGACCGAGAAAGAGTTAGCTGATTGGTTTGTCGACACCGTCCGTCCAGAATTTTACGAGAGAATGGTGGGTAGTGTGACTTCAAATTTCTCCGACATCGTTGCTGTGGGTGTCAAGATTGAATTGGGTATGAAGAGTGGTAAAATGACAAATAATCATGGTGCTTCTAAGGATCAGCCGAAGAAACCTCCGTATAGCTCCCAGAAAAAGAAGGAGGGTGAGACTAATGCTATATCCTCTAGTAGACCAAGGGAACGCTTTTATCGGCATCCGCAAGGTTATGCTCAACCTCAAGGGTACCCAGTCCAATATGCTCAACAACCCTATGTGGCAGCTATTACACCTTCTTTCAATCAACAGGTTCCCATGTATCAACCTATGCAACAACCTCTTGTTCATCCACCTCCTGTCAACTACCTACAGGCACCCAATACTCCTGCTCCTCAACAGCCAAAGAGTCCGGCTCCTCGCCAGAATGTTCCGAACAGAAGAACGAATAAGCCTTGTCCGCCAATTCCGATGACTTTTACCGAGTTGTATCCCTCTTTGGTCAAGCAGGGTCTCATCACCACTCGGGCTTTGGGTCCGCCTCCTAATCCTCTACCCGCCAAATACAACACCGCTGCTCACTGTTTATTTCATTGAGGGCGCGCCTGGTCATGATCTGGAGAATTGTTATGCTCTCAAAAATATTGTCAGGGACCTATTGGAAAAAGAAGATTTTGTCGTTTGAAGATCCTCAACCAAATGTTAAGAAGAACCCTTTTCCTAACCATGAGAGTGTCAATGTCGTTAGTGTTGATTCGGGGGATGGTTATGCCCTTGACGTTGGACAGATTAAGACTCCTCTCAAGATGTTCCATTCGAAACTGTTTGAAGCTGGTTTGGTAGATTACTTCCCACGTTGCATGCGTAAGTTGTGAAGCCAGTATTAAGGGTTGCATGTTGGTTCAGAATGATGTTCAGAGGTTAATTAATGAGGGTGTTTTACAAGTGACAAGCCAAGCCAAGAAGGATGTAGTCGCTGTGGTTGAGCCTGTTTTCCATCAGCCTGAATCAAAGGGTAAGGTACCCGTGTTTTAATTTATCAGGGGCAGGCTCCGCCAACCTCGTTGTTCGATATACCAAGGTCGTATGTCCCTGAAGTGAGTCAGCCTAAGCCTATAGTTATTCGAAGACCGAGTCCGTTTCCTTTCAGTGATCCTAAAGCTGTGCCTTGGAAGTATGACGTGACGGTGATCGACAAGGAGTCTGGGAAGACTATTCCAAATGAAGAGGTTAAGGGCCACAGTGACCAATATCGCAGAGGTAAGCAGGATGACTCGCAGTGGCCGTGTGTATACTCCCCATCCTAATAAGGATCCACCTAAGGAGACACCTAATATCCCTGTGCCTGCCAAAGACAAAGGTAAGGGAGCCGTACGAATGATGAAGATGCTGAGTTTTTGAGGATCATCAAGAGAAGTGACTATAAGTTATCGACCAACTTCATCAGACTCCTTCCAAGATCTCAATTCTATCTCTGTTAATGAATTCACCCCCGCCCATAGATGGCCTTGCAGAAGGTTTTAACTCAAGCACATGTGGATCAAGATATTAGCACCAGTCGGTTTGATAGTGTGATTGCCAATTTGACCGCCTGTAACACTCTCAGTTTCAGCAATGAAGAGTTTACCTAAGGAGGGTCCGAACCATAATCGTGCTTTACATATATCGGTAAAATGTCAAGAGGACAATTTAGCGAGAGTGCTAGTGGACACCGGTTTCTTCTCTGAATGTTCTACCCAAGAGGGTTCTTGATAAGTTGGCTTGTAAAGAGACTGTGTTGAAACCTACTCCTTTGGTCGTCAAGGCTTCGATGGCTCTCGCCGGTCGGTAATGGGGGAGGTTGAGCTTCCTATCCTGATTGGTCCGCAAGTTTTTAATATCACGTTTCAAGTCATGGACATTAATCCCAACTACAGTTGTTTACCTCGGAAGGCCGTGGATTCATGCCGCTGGGGCGGTGACCTCAACGTTACATCAAAGGATGAAGTTCGTGATCGAGGGAAAATTGGTTATTATACACGGTGAGGAAGATCTGATGGTCAGTAACCTGTCTTCTTTCCGTTACATCGAGGCCGATGAGAATGCTTTAGACATCTCCTTTCAAGCACTTGAGATCGCCAATGCTGTTCTGCTGGAAGTCGAAGAGACAGTGGATCAGGGTAATCCATCTTTTGCATCTCTGAAGAGTACCAAATCAACAATTGACAGGGGTATTCCTGAAGGTTGGGGAGAGGTAATTGATGTCAAGACCAAGACGGATCGCTCTGGGTTGGGTTACAAACCAACTCAGAATGGAGCTGCCACCACTGTCGAAGGGCGTCCGAAGGTTATCCAAGAAGTATTTGTCAGCGGAGGTTTCCAAATCAATGCCATCAGCAACTGTGAAAAAAATGAAGAGCTGAGCAACCTGGTGTTTAAGGGTGATGCAGTTTTGAACAACTGGGAGGCCGTAGAGATCCCTGTTATTTTTCCCTTGTCAAAGTAATTTTTTTTAAGTTTCATTTACATTTTTCAAATAAAAATCTGTAGCTCTGCCCAAGGCTATGGGGTTGTTTTGTCGGGCCACCTTTCAGTTCTAAAAAGATATTAATAAAAGCATTTTGTTCAATTCCACGTTGGTTCATTTGCGTTTTTCGTTTTCACCTTTAAAAATGAAATTGGCAACCTTTCTTCCAAAAAATAAAAAAAAACAGCATTTCATTCTTGCATATCTTCGGGCATTTTAATTAAGTAAGCCTTCCATCATGCAGAGATATCATAAACCTTGTTGGATCCGATGACTTTACTGGCACTCCTGACTGGGATGCACCCATCAATCAAGCTGAGGACGAGGGTGAAGAAGATTTTGAAGTACCCGCGGAACTGACAAGATTGATTGAGTACGAGTACGCAGAGCTTCAACCGCATAAAGAGCAGGTGGACTTAATTAATCTCGGTACAGAGGAGAGCAGGAAAGAGGTCAAGATTGGTGCAATGCTTGGGACAGAGATCAGGCCGAGGTTGATTGATTTGTTAAAAGAGTATATTGATGTGTTTGCGTGGTCGTATCAAGATATGCCGGGCCTAGACACGGATATTGTTGTTCACAAGTTGCCGCTTAAGCCAGATTGTCCGCCTATCAAACAAAAGCTTCGAAGAACGAGACCCGACATGGCTTTGAAGATTCAAGATGAGGTTAAAAAGCAGTTGGATGCAGGTTTCTTGGCAGTCGCAAAATATCCAGATTGGGTTGCCAACATTGTGCCAGTACCTAAGAAGGACGGTAAGGTTAGGATGTGTGTGGACTACAGGGACCTGAACAAAGCAAGTCCGAAAGACGACTTCCCTCTGCCACATATTGATACACTGGTAGACAATACGGCCAGTTTTGCGTTGTTTTCATTTATGGATGGTTTCTCTGGCTATAATCAGATCAAGATGGATCCTGATGATCGAGAGAAGACTATTTTCATTACTCCTTGGGGAACCTTCTGCTACAAAGTCATGCCCTTCGGTTTAAAGAATGCAGGGGCAACTTACCAACGTGCTATGACCACTCTTTTTCATGATATGATGCACAAAGAGATTGAGGTGTATGTGGACGATATGATAGCCAAATCTCAGAGTGAAGAGGAGCATCTAGACCATTTGGTGAAGCTGTTTGAACGACTCAGGAAATATCAGTTGAAATTGAATCCTGCAAAATGTACCTTCGGTGTCAGATCCGGAAAATTGCTTGGTTTCATTGTTAGCCAGCGAGGGATTGAGGTGGATCCTGACAAAGTCCGAGCCATTCAAGATATGCCGGCTCCGCAAACCGAGACGCAAGTTAGGGGTTTTTTGGGACGTCTGAATTACATTTCCAGGTTTATCTTTAATATGACCGCTACTTGTGAGCCGATATTCAAGTTGCTTTGCAAGGGGCAGACAGTTGAGTGGAACCCTGGTTGTCAGAAAGCGTTTGAGAAGATTAAGGGTTATTTGCAAGATCCCCCTATTCTGATCCCGCCCGTACCTGGAAGACCGTTGTTTATGTACCTTACTGTTCTCGAGAAGTCTATGGGTTGTGTGCTTGGACAACATGATGAGACTGGAAAAAAGGAACATGCGATTTATTACCTGAGCAAGAAGTTTACCGATTGCGAAAACAGGTATTCACCATTAGAGAAAACTTGTTGTGCATTGGCATGGGCCGCAAAGCGCCTTCGGCAGTATATGGTCTGTCATACCACGTTATTGATTTCTAAAATGGATCCGATCAAGTACATTTTTGAAAAACCTGCTCAAACCGGGAGGCTAGCCCGTTGGCACATGTTGTTATCCGAATATGACATCCAGTATGTACCCCAGAAGGCGATTAAGGGTAGTATTTTATCTGATTATCTTGCAGACCAGCCAGTTGAAGATTATGAACCTCTTAAGCTCGATTTTCCTGATGAAGATATTTTGTTGATTAAAAGAGATTGCGAAGAGCCAGATCCGAGCGAAGGTCCAGAACCAGGTCTTTGGTGGAAGATGATGTTTGATGGTTCCTCAAATTTCAATGGGCACGGTATAGGCGCCGTTTTGATGAATCCAAAGGGTGGATTTACTCCATTTACAGCAAGGTTGGACTTTGAGTGTACTAATAACGTCGCAGAGTATGAAGCGTGTATCCTCGGCCTCGAAGCAGCAATTCACCTCCGAATCAAACTTCTTAAAGTAAGTGGTGACTCAGCCTTGGTTATCTACCAGGTACAAGGCAAATGGGAAACGAAGAATGAGAAGCTGATCCCTTATAAGGACTACATTATTGAACTGATCAAGTATTTCGACGAGATAGAGTTCGAGCATGTTCCTAGATCCGAGAATCACGTAGCTGATGCATTAGCCATGTTAGCATCTATGTGGAAAGTTAAATTCGTTAATGAAGCACCTCTTATCCATATTGAGCGCAAGGTTGAGCCCGCTTATTGTCAGTTGGTCGAAGAAGTTGAGGTGGATGAAAAGCCTTGGTTTCACGATATCAAGAACTATCTCGTCAAGCAGGAATATCCCGATGGCGCTACTGGTCTGGACAAAAAGACATTGAGAAGACTGGCGTCCAAATTCTTTATCAGTAATGGTGTGTTGTACAAGAGAAATCACGACATGGTCCTGCTCAGATGTGTTGATAAACGGGAAGCGGACATGTTACTACAGGAAATTCATGAGGGGACCTTCGGAACCCATGCCAATGGTTATGCTATGTCCAAAAAGATGTTAAGGGCGGGGTATTACTGGTTAACCATGGAAGCCGACTGCATCCGATACGCTAGGAAATGCCATAAGTGCCAAATTTATGCTGATAAAGTGCACGTACCTCCGTCACCGTTGAATGTGTTGTCTTCACCATGGCCGTTCTCTATGTGGGGCATTGACATGATTGGGGCAATCGAGCCGAAAGCTTCTAATGGACATCGTTTTATCCTCGTTGCTATAGATTATTTCACCAAGTGGGTAGAGGCTGCCTCCTACGCTAACGTGACCAAGCAAGTGGTTGCCCGATTCATCAGGAAAGAGATCATCTGTCGCTATGGGGTCCCAAGCCGGATAATAACTGACAATGGCACCAATCTGAATAATAAGACGATGAAAGAGCTGTGTGACAACTTCAAGATCACTCACCACAATTCTTCTCCGTACCGTCCTAAAATGAATGGGGCTGTTGAAGCTGCGAATAAGAATATCAAGAAGATCCTGCAAAAGATGGTTGTGACTCACAAAGATTGGCATGAGATGTTACCGTTTGCTTTGCATGGATACAGAACCTCAGTAAGAACTTCGACAGGGGCAACACCTTTCTCACTGGTATATGGAATGGACGCCGTGCTCCCCGTCGAGGTAGAGATACCTTCGCTAAGAGTGTTAATGGAAGCTAAACTTGAGGAAGCGGAGTGGGTTCAAGACAGATTGGATCAGTTGAATCTCATTGATGAGAAGCGCTTGACAGCCATGTGCCATGGGCAATTATATCAGAAACGGATGAAAAGAGCGTTTGATAAGAAGATTCGTATCCGTGAGTTCCGTCAAGGAGAGCTCGTACTCAAAAAGATCTTACCAGTACATAAAGATATGCGGGGAAAGTGGATGCCCAATTATGAAGGCCCATTCGTTGTAAAGACTGTCTTCTCTGGAGGGTCTCTAATACTTACGACAATGGACGGTGAAGAACTAGCACATCCCGTGAATTCTGATGCAGTCCGAAAATATTATGCCTAAAAACCCGCTAAGTCGAAAACCTGCAGAAGGCGACTTAGGCAAAAGTAAGGGTGAAAAGAAAAAAAAAATAATAACAAAAGCTCGCTAAGTTGAAAACCCGAAAGGGCGGCTTAGGCAAAAAAAGAGCGTCCCGATGGATTGAAAACCCGAAAGGGCGGTCCAGGCAAAAGTTAGGGACAAAGGCATTTCATTGCATCAGAAGACACTGATTATCTCAAACACACTTTCCGCATGAGAGCCATGTTTCGGTTCTTTCATCCTGGCCCGAAGCAGGATTCTGGATTAGTCTTAGTTAGTAGTGGCAGTAGGTGTTATTGGATTCAATGTAACCCTTTTCCCATGTTGCCAATTTCAAAATGTAATCATCTGTGGAGCTATGCCTTCAGCAAGCAGCCACCCTTTAATAAAAGATACCATCTTGTTACTTACATTCCTTGGTGCATTGCTCTTTATTTTCTATTGTTATGCAAAATGCGTTTATTCTTAAAATTTGAAAATGAAAGGTGCATTGTAGATTTTTCAAAACTGTTTTTCAAAAAACAAACAAATTTGAAATGTAATAAATTACTTTGACTAGCGGAAATTCCGACAGGATCTCTTCATTCCCCGGAAATATCATTATTGCAGAAACACTTTCAAACCATTGCCCAGTGATAGTCCCCAGAGAGACTATAAGCTGACAACTTTTTTTTCTTGGGAAACTCAAAAGTGTCCCTCAGGTTTTCTTCTCCCCATGTGAAGACGTGATACTGTACGCCCGAGCAGATTATCTTCTCCCCAGAAAATTCAGAACTTTAAAACCAGACATGGTTCTACCATTGATCTTTCTTGCCCATGATTGACGTATTGGTTGCAGAGAACGCAGGGTATTTCCGTCGAGATGTTTATTTCATCTCTCGTCCCGTCTCTAGTCTGTTTCGTCAGCATACGCAGGGGCATAAGCATCACGCGCCTATGTCATATATTCATTACATACTCATTACATACTCATTTCATAACATCTTGCATAGTTACATACATAGACATCAACATACATTCATATTAACATATCCATTAACATACGCGATAACATGCACAGGTTCATCGTGTCTCCATCATTGGTCGTTACCACCGAGTAATTGGGGTTTGTCCATTCTCTCCAAATAGATTGTCAGCCCTAAGCATAAAATGCTTACTTGTTTCCAGTTTCCCCACGGAGCTTGATCCTCGTGGATGACGGTTACTTCCGCTATCTTTCCTCACCAGGATAAGATATTTACCCTTCGAGATCGTTTCCCTCGATGGAGTCTTGATTACCAGTCTTCTTTCTAGCTCGATCCTAGATTGAATCTCAGTCTTGTCGGTCGTCAAGCCCAACCGGACGTGCATTTATGTTGCACCATCTAAAGATTTTCACCATACATTGGCAGATACGCGACTATCTCGCTTGAGAAGTTTATCACTGTACCCGGACGTGCATTTATTTTGCACTATCTTTCAAGAAAATCGACTACAATCCTTTACAGATACACGCCAGTTCGCGCCTGGAAAATCTATCAGTAAAACACTTTACAATCCTACATGTTACAACCTTTTACACTTTACATTTTACAGCATCAACATACGACATTTCTCACCTAAGAAGTCGATCATATCCTCGTTATGACTCGCAGCAAATGGCCATCTCCATGGAGCAGTTGGGCTTCCATTTACCTGCCGTCTTGAGGTTTGAACCAAATCGTATTCAGGAGAGCACGATCTTGAGTTACGGGGAGGTTTGAGCAGTTTCATATTCAGGAGAGCACGATTCTGAGTTATGAAGAAGTTCATTTATCCTTTAGTAAAAGAAGGAGCGGTATCATATTCAGGAGAGCACGATTCTGAAATATGAAGAAATTCAGTCATCCAGTATCATATTCAGGAGAGCACGATTCTGAAATATGAAGAAATTCAGTCCTCCAGTATCATATTCAGGAGAGCACGATTCTGAAATATGAAGAAATTCAGTCATCCAGTATCATATTCGGGAGAGCACGATTCTGAAATATGAAGAAATTCAGTCATCCAGTATCATATTCGGGAGAGCACGATTCTGAAATATGAAGAAATTCAGTCATCCAGTATCATATTCAGGAGAGCACGATTCTGAAATATGAAGAAGTTCAGTTTACCCGTTTCATGTTCAGGAGAGCACGATCTTGAAGCAGTCTATTTATCCTTCAGTAAGAGAAAACTCAGAATCGCATTCCAGGCGCCGACCTTAAAATGCGAGAAGATTTATTTATCAGATAAGCAGCATCCTCTTTATTTGAGTGCTTATCCATTTTGGCACATAAGTCCCTTCCAACGATGAGTGACAGTTCTCCCGCGAGAAGCTTATCAGGGCACTTCCCACAAAGTCCATTTATTTTGGCATACAGTCAGTTTTTTTACCCTGTATATTTGCTACGGAGTTCCAAAAAGTCCGTTTGATCCTGTCACGAGGGGTAGTTTACAGAAGCTTGGATGTTATTTTTTGCTCAATGCTCCAGCATTCTGTAATCGATCTTACCATCGTACGTGATCCAGTTTTATTTTTAGATTCCCCAGTGGAGGCCGTCTCATAGGTACCATCCTCATTTAAGGATCTCGTTCCTTTTCTAAAAGTGACAATTGGTCATTCGCACCAGTTGACTATCATTTTTAGAATTCCCCAGTGATGTACTGTGTCTCAGCGCGTCATTTTCCCCAGTGAGTTCCTCTCGTGGCGTCTGCCCCGGTGTCGTCATGTTCGTCAGCATTTCCGCATTCATTATTCCAGCATACGCAGCATATCATAGTCATGGAATCATCTGTATTAAGTCATTCCAGTTTTTGTCCATAGCATTGCATATCGTCGCATATAAGGGCAAAATTTTCGGTTATCTATATTTAAATCCCTCCACCACGATTCCTCAAGTCTCTGTCACTCAAATCGTCCGGTGTAGCTATTTAAATAGGGGCAACTGTAATACCCCAAATTTTACCCTTACATTTAGTCAGTTCATTTCACATAGCATTTCATTTTGCATCCATTAATCACTAACCAATCATATGAGTGCGTTTTATTTCAGGAATTACCACAGGGGCATTTTGGTCATTTCACGTGGAGTCTGTAATTTTGAGACAAGTGGGACAGTATTCCTGAGAGGAAGCAGATACTGCTAAGGTTATTTGGAAAGCAGGAACTCAGTTTGAGTTTTGGTCAGATTTAATCCGGTTACGGTAAGCAGTCAATTAATATAAAGAGAATGGATCTCATTCATAATATTGTCCAATACAAAAAGGGAAATGAGTTTAGATATTTGTGAATATCATTCGTGAATATTTATAATTTACAACTAAGAGGTGAGTTTAAATATTTTTGAAGCTTTATTCATAAGTATTTGCAATTTACATCTAAGGAGTGAATTTAAATAATTTTCGAATTATTATTTACAAATAAGAAGTGAATAAATATTTTTGAACTTTATTTCATAAATATTTAGTTTACAATGGAAATGGATAAATAATTTTGAACTTTATACCCACTGGTTTACAAAAAGATTCATTACATTGGCTATCTATTCTAAAAAGTTCTAAGTCCTAAGCTTCTAAGTGTTCTTCATAATCTTCCTCCTTTAAGTCCTTCATGAAGCTCCGATTACCTGAAAAGAGCCAAAGAAAACAAAACAGAAGAAAAAGGAAAGTGTTAGAGGTTATTCGACACTCTCAGAACAATTGTCATCATCGAGTGTCGGGAGGGCACAACCGAAGCCGCATCCTACTCCCATTACCGATCCGTGCCATGGGCATCAGATCAGGTGGTTATAATTGTTCTTATCATACGGGACATCCGAGAGATAGAAAAAATAAAAGAAGTGGGGCTGATTCGTTTTGCCGCGATTTGATTTCCAAACTGATACGAGAATAAGGCAACATAGGCAAGTTTTGACTCAGACCCGGATGCCGGCAGGTCTGAGTCGCTTTGGTTCCGAAATTTCCAACACCTGAAAAGCCACAAACGCATCAATGTCAAATTCAGAATTTGGAATTCAAAGCCTAAATATTTCATGAGCAGCATCAGTTCTGAACCATGTGCAGAAGAATGAGACACACAACAAGCTGCGGCAAAATAACATAGGACAAGGCATCATAAGATTCTGCAACCCCAATTTCATAACAGAGTTAAAACAGTATAGCTCAAGAAATAGGCAACAAAACCGTAGAACCAATATCAGCTACCACAAACCAAGCAACACGAGTTACAACCTGCAATAACAACATGAACAACAACAGGCCATTGGGAATAGAACTCTGCCGTTACCATTCGAGTCTAGTTCAGAAGCCAGGAGTATAGCAATAAGTGATGAACTTGACGAGAATGTCGATAACATTACTCACTAAAACAACCTTCTGCACATAATTTGCTTGGAAAAGCCCCATCAAATCAAGGTCTCTGCATAGGCCCTGTTAGTCCCCGAACTTTGCCACCCTCACAATAATCAATTAGTCCAATCTCAGACTATAGAGAGTGAATCACACATAAGGAAATGTTCAGAAAGCATAAAGATATACATAAAATGAAAACACAACCAGACAAGTAACTTCTATCAGTCTCTTTCAAGAAAACATTAGGACAGGCTCACCTAATGGGGAATTAGCAGCAGTATGATTCTACCTCCTCAACAACCCAAGTCAGATCAGGTGGAAAGGTTGAAGCAATACAGAATAATTCCAGAACGCATGATAACATTCCTACAGATTCCTAAGCACATCATTACGCCTAGTCTCAAAGAAAATTGAGAGCATGGGAAGCAGATTGTAAATCTCATAAACTCATTTAGGCCTAGGGAAACCATCTTGTCCTTGCAACCTGGACAGCTTCCCCCAACTCATATGTCTTCAACAGCACAGTCACAATCTCAAGTTACTTCAGTACAGTCTCATGAAAATCAAATGATCTCTCAGATGCAGCCATCAAACTTACAAGGTTCTGCGACAACTATACAGCAGAACAATGCTGCAGGCTTGCAACATAGTTCTATGTCTGGTTTAGCCACAACACAACAGATCATATTGAGTAAAATTCAACCAAAAAAGTGTAGATGCTAAGCAAGGAAATTCTGCAAACTCCCTGCAACAGGTCCCCTTTTGAGCTCCCTGCAAGAATAATACTGACACTCATCAGCAAACCATCATCAATTCATTATCCTCACAAAGTAGGGTGAGTGTGATCTAGACAAACCTAAAAAACCCATCAGTCAGGATCCACTACGCTTTAGCCCCAACTGGAACGCCAGGAACATCAGATGCTGCAGAATCAACAATACGAGTAGCAATATCAGCAACAAGGACAAATGAGGAGGAGGCACCTTACACCAGCCTATAACCTGCATAACCAATACATCATCATCAGATATGCTCAAGGAAATCCAAGGAGTGAAGCAGGGTGTTGTCTTTTCTTACCAAACAAAATTAACTAACCCAACGTTAGTTATTCACACCCAGGACATACAGGTCGATGCAGGAACCTACAGACTCCTAAATCCACGAGTGGTATTCACAAAACCCCAGTCGGTATGGACAATTTTGAGTCGTCAGAAGGGAAGAGTTTAGTCTCAGAGCAGGAACGAGTGCAAGTCTCCAAAGAACATCACCCTAATCCTCAAATCCGGTGAATTCCCCATAAACCAAACTCCGGGCTGCTAATTTCACTTTGGCCCAAGTTCACTGCTATTCGTTCCCTGCCAAACAATAATTCAGGGTTAGCAAATCGATCAAAGTATACCCATTGCGAAAGAAGAATATTCAAAAAAAAGATCTTATTCAGATCCTCAAAAACTTTGAGCATGGATAGACCAGCATTTAACACAACAAATCAGAGATTGAATTTGTCATTCAATGAGCATCCAACAAATCAAACAGAACGGAAGTTATCTCAGATCAAATCAACAAAATCCAATCAAGAGAACCTGAAAAGGAAAGGAAATCACAATCAGATTGAAATAAATCTCCAATCAATCCAGAAAGCAATCAATCATTGAAAATCAGTTTTCAAATAAATCGGAAGGAGGTCCAAGCCCACGAGTTTGAAAGTAGTATAAAGGGAGGAGAAACCCTAGCGAAGAGATTACGCAGAAAACCCTAAACAGCGTGAGCTCAGACGAAGCAATCGTCATCATCGCTCAGAGAGATCACCATCACTGAACGCGAATCCATAACATCCGAGAGACCACCTTCATCGTTCACGAAGAACGACGGGCAATCAACTCCACGGCCTCAGCTTCAGCATCATCGGCCAAATCAAAGGTAAAACGTGTTATCTCACATAGTTTCGTGGTCCGTTTCAGGAACAGAGAGGGTCACGGCGTGAGGAAGAAGAGAGCATCGAGGAAAAAGAAAGAGAAGAGGAACGATAATCTGAGAAGAAGAGAAAAGATGTGCGCCGTTAGGGTTCTGGGGGGGGAACCCTAATCCCCTTCCAATTTGTGATCCGTTTGGGTTGGGTCCGGGGTGATGACCGGCCCAACCCCTTATGTTTATTTTATTTTTTTTATTTTATTTATTTTGTTTTTAAATTATGCTTTTTTTTGTTTTTTTGAATTGTTTTATATTTGTTTTAAAAAAGTTTTTGTGTAAATATTATAAATAAACTAAATCTTTTCATAATAAAATAAATAAAAAAAAAAACCTCTTTTTTTAAAATAAAAATTAAATTTTTTTATATAAAACTAAAACTTTTATGTAAATATTAAAAATAAATAAAACTTTTTTTTTAAAAAAAAATAAATAAGAAAAACTTTTCTTAAAAATATAAAAAAATAAAACCTTTTAAAAGAGTAAAATATTTTTAAATTAAATCCTTTTTTTTTGCAAGCCAATATTAAGAATTGTAATAATCTCAAATTTGCATCTCTTTCTTTATTGTTCGTAATTAATTTGATTGCCGCTTAACTCTGCCCACTAACATCGTTTGTTCATTTTGCAGCTCATTACGCTTCCCATTATTTATGTCACTTTATTTTCTCACTCAAAGTTCATTATCATATTGTAACTGCTTCTCATATGTAACCTCGCGAATCTAATAATCGCGTTTTAAATTTCTGCCTTTAAACTTCTGTTTGCATGACTTTAACTTCTGTTTCATTCCCTGTTTACAATTCATTTGTCTCACACATTTATAAATATTCCAATCACACTACACACATCCGAAGGTTAGGTCTAACTTTTGGCCGCCGCGCCAATAGTCCTCAATTTCAAACCCTTTCACCTTTTCAAACCCTAATTTTCACAAATGCCTCGCCGCAGGCAAGTTTACAAATTTATCCTAGTTTTAGGTCAAAGAGCCGCCGCGCTCATTTTAGGGTTTCCCGCCGTGGAATCCCTAACCTAACCTAACCCTAACGCAACTTAACATTTCAACGTAGAGATTTGGAGTTCCTACACTCCACGTAAGCGTGTCCTTAAGACATGTTTATTCCCCTTGAGACCTTGACCACAGTCAAGACGTTTCTAACCTCTCTTTTGAGGGGAACTACGATTACTCTGATTCCACTCCCGTAAGGATACGTAGGCACAAGATGCGATGTCTTGCCGAGTAAACTTAGAATTAACCCCTTAGGTTTATTTTCTCACTTTTAATCCCTTTGTACATATACCTTAAGCAAATGAATAAAGCAAATAGTAAACATCTGAACAAAAGGTTCCTGTAGAGTACTACAGAAGTTTAGGGTGCTAATACCTTCCCTAAATTTAATCAACCCCCGAACCCTAGAATTTCCCCGCATTGTGTTTACGATGCAAAATAGGTTTTCCCTCTTTTGACCTTTTCCTTCGGATAAATCAAAGAGCGGTTGTGAATTGAATTGCGATTCAAACTCATTAATAGTTTGTGATCCTATTTCCACCGCAACACACAATGATGCGAGTCCGTCAGCAAAATAAATGCCGAGGGGGAGGAAATCCTTCTGTCAAGGAGAAAGGAACTACTCAGGTAGAGGAATCATCCTGCTGAGGAGAACGTGGACACGCCAATATCAATCAGGCTCTGTCTGGGGAACTGATCTTCCGCGGACTGCTGCAAGGAAAACAACTCCAGCTGATTTCTGTAGGGGACGAAGCTCTACGAGAACTTGGACCTACTGATATCAATCGCGAGAATGAACTGCGCAGCCGTCTCGGCTACTCTTCTGGGGATAACCACTCTGTGGGGAAACAACTTTCAGCTGCTCAACACTCCACTGGGGAAAATCAATCATGATCTAATCAACTTCCAAGGACTCGGCTCTCTTGGGCATCTGCAAACTCGGCTGAGGAAGGAGAAGTCATTCTGCTTCATTGGAGAGTACGACTCTGGGGAGATACAGCATCAGCTGTTCAACATCTGCTAGGAAAACCACTCATGGTCTCAACTGCTTCCAAGGATTCTGCTTTTTTGCGGACTCAGCCGGGGAGAGAAATCATTCTACTTCACTGGAGAGTACGACTCTGGCGCGGAATTTCAATTTCGCTAGGGAAGAAAGAATCATCTGACTTCGGGGGGAGAGTACAACTCTGCCGGGGAATACATCATCAGCCATTCCAACACTCTACTGGGGAAGAGGGAACCATCCTTCTTCAGGAGAGAGCATGACTCTGGTGGGGGAACCTCAATTCCGCTAGAGACTTTACCGGGGAAACACGAGCTTCGGCACCCGAACACTTCTATGAAATCTGCACTTGTGACCCGGTGCTGGGGAAAGATGACATCCTTCTTCGGTGCTTGGTTCAGCTGATGGGGTGACGCTCCCTCAGGATGCGTCTGCTTGGGGAAGAGAATCATCTCTGCCTGGGGAAGACATATCACTGCTCACCTTTTGCGTTCAGATTCTGCGGAGGAGAGACTACTGAACCCTGCTTGAGAAGGAGGACTCATCCTGCTTCGGGGATGCGCACGACGCATCTTCTGGAAGGTGCTACACCTGCAACAACGCAAACAAAAAGACAAGATTCCCTCCTCAAAGGGTCCTATCCAGGTTATTATCTCGTGACAATATTCAGTTAATCAATTGTTTCAACAATCAATGGGCCTAGGCCCGCAAGTTTATGTATGCGCATTTTATCAAAAAACATCGGCGTTTTCATTCGCAAACAAAACAGATAAATGCTAAACAGACAAGTAGAATTGCTGAATAATGTGCATTTTATTGATGATGAACCCCTGAATGGGCAAAAAATGTTTTACAACAGAGGCAAGCTCCTGGAATGAGGAAGCCGCGCAAAAAAGAAAACATAAATATACATCAGTATATACAAATGTTGGCAACGAGGCGTAGAGGAACACCATGAGTTGATCCCTCTAAGACCCACTCGACTTCGATACTTCTCCGATGCTTCAGCTTCGGAAGAGATTGATTCAGATAAACGGCCCTCAGGTCCTCCAAACCACTAAACAATGAAAGTCCACACGCGGAACGCAGTCATTTGCTTATTCAAATCCCTAACTTTTGCGTGAACCGCCCTTTACGGGTTTTCAGTTCACCGGGATACCCTTTTTTTGCCGAAGCCGCCCAGTGTAGGTTTTCGACTTCGCGGGTGTACATTTTTTCAATATATCCCTAATTTTTGCCCGAACCTTTTATTCTGTTTTTGGTTCGCCGGGATGCCCCTTTTTTGCCTGGACTCTTTCTTTTTTGTCCAGCGGGTCTCTTTCAAGCAAAGTATTTTTTAACTGCGTCCGCGTTAACCGGGGATGCAAAATCTTCACCATCCATCATGGATAACAACAAAGCTCCTCCTGAGAAAACCTTGCTGACGACATACGGCCCTTCGTAATTCGGAGTCCATTTGCCCCGGTGATCGGAGTGTGGCGGAAGAATCTTCTTCAGGACGAGATCACCTGTCTGAAAGCTTCTAGGACGCACCTTCTTATCATAAGCTTTCTTCATTCGGCTTTGGTACAGGCGACCAAATGCAATCGATGCTAACCTCTTCTCGTCCATCAGGCTGAGTTGGTTCAAGCGATTCGTAATCCATTCTGCCTCGTCGAGTTTCACATCAACCAAAACTCGTAAAGAAGGAATCTCCACTTCTAACGGTAGGACAGCTTCCATACCGTACACCAAGGAGAAAGGAGTTGCCCCGGTCGACGTACGCACCGTAGTACGATAACCGTGCAAGGCAAATGGCAACATCTCGTGCCAATCTTTGTACGTCACAACCATCTTCTGAACAATCTTCTTGATGTTCTTGTTGGCCGCCTCAACAGCGCCGTTCATCTTCGGCCGGTAAGGAGATGAGTTGTGGTGTTCAATCTTGAAGCTCTGGCACAGCTCCTTCATCATCTTGTTATTCAAATTCGAACCATTGTCAGTAATGATCCGCTCGGGAATTCCATAGCGACAGATGATGTCCCTCTTTATGAATTTAGCTACCACCTGCTTGGTCACATTAGCGTACGAGGCTGCCTCCACCCATTTGGTGAAGTAGTCGATAGCTACCAGAATAAAACGATGACCATTGGATGCAGTGGGCTCGATCTTGCCTATCATGTCGATGCTCCACATGGAGAACGGCCAAGGGGAGGACATGACATTCAATGGGCATGGCGGCACATGAACTTTATCAGCATAAATCTGGCACTTATGACATTCCTTCGCGAATCTGAAGCAATCCGACTCCATAGTCAGCCAGTAATATCCTGCTCTCAGGATCTTTCTCGTCATGGCATGCCCGCCGGCATGCGTACCAAATGTGCCCTCATGGACTTCTTCCATGAGCATACTTGCCTCTTTCTCATCTACACATCTGAGCAGCACGAGATCGTGGTTTCTCTTATACAGCACTCCGTCAGGATTGAGATAAAAGTTTCCAGATAGCCTCCTTAGAGTCTTCTTATCCTGGGTTGACGCACCCGCAGGATACTCCTTGGTCATAAGGAAGGTCTGGATGTCGTGGAACCATGGCTTGCCGTCGTTGGCATCGTCGATTGCAAACACAAATGCCGGTCTATCAAGACGCGAAAGCACAATTCTTGGTGCCTCATTCCAATAATTGACTTTATACATTGAAGCCAGCGTGGCTAAGGCATCAGCCATCTGATTTTCAGCCCTGGGTACATGATGAAGTTCTACTCGGTCGAAGAACGGAAGCAGGCTCCTGGCGTAATTCATGTACGGCACCAAATTCGCTTGACGAGTTTCCCACTCCCCTTTAATCTGATTGATTACAAGCGCTGAGTCACCATATATGTCTAGATTCTTGATTCTCAAATCAATTGCCTCTTCTAGACCCATAATACATGCTTCATACTCGGTTTCATTGTTGGTAACTAGAAACGTCAGTCTCGCAGTAAACGGGATGTGGGATCCGTGAGGAGTCGTGATGATAGCCCCGATGCCACTTCCATAGGAATTAACCGCTCCGTCGAATATCAACTTCCACTGAGACTTCCTATCTGGCCCCTCATCGGGCAATGGCTCATCGCAATCCTTCGCTTTGAGAAACATAATGTCCTCGTCAGGGAATTCGAACTTCATCGGCTGGTAGTCTTCGATTGGCTGTTCGGCAAGGTAATCAGACAATACGCTTCCCTTAATGGCTTTCTGAGAGACGTACTGAATATCATACTCTGTTAACACCATCTGCCATCTGGAAATCCTGCCCGAAAGAGCCTGCTTCTCGAAGACGTACTTGATCGGATCCATCTTCGAAATTAGCATAGTGGTGTGGTTGAGCATATACTGTCGCAGACGTTTGGCGGCCCAGGCTAATGCACAACACGTCTTCTCCAGCATCGAGTATCGAGATTCACACTCAGTGAACTTTTTACTCAAATAATAAATGGCATGCTCTTTTCTGCCCGTATCGTCGTGCTGACCGAGAACACACCCCATACTATTGTCCAGAACCGTCAGGTACATGATCAATGGCCGTCCAGCCACTGGGGGTATCAAGATTGGAGGTTCTTGAAGATACTGCTTTATTTTGTCGAATGCCTTCTGGCAATCCTCATTCCAAGTAATCGCCTGATTTTTCTTTAAAAGCTTGAACATCGGTTCACAAGTGGCCGTGAGCTGAGAGATAAACCTTGCAATGTAGTTTATTCGGCCCAAGAAACCACGAACTTCTTTTTCTGTTCTCGGCGCTGGCATTTCTTGGATAGCTTTTATCTTCGCAGGATCAACTTCAATACCTCGTTCACTAACGATAAACCCCAATAACTTTCCGGACCGCACCCCGAAAGTGCACTTGTTAGGATTCAGCCTCAGCCTGAACTTCCTAAGCCTTTCAAACAGCTTCAACAGGTTGACCAGATGCTCTTCCTCCGTTTGGGACTTTGCAATCATGTCATCAACATAGACCTCGATCTCATGATGAATCATATCATGAAACAAAGTTACCATTGCTCGCTGGTAAGTGGCCCCTGCGTTCTTCAGACCGAAGGGCATTACCTTATAGCAAAATGTTCCCCAGGGGGTGATAAACGTCGTTTTCTCCATGTCCTCCGGTTCCATCTTAATCTGATTGTAACCGGAGAAGCCATCCATGAACGAAAACACTAAAAACTGGGTTGTATTGTCGACCAACACATCGATATGAGGCAACGGGAAATCATCCTTAGGGCTCGCCCTATTCAAATCCCGATAATCGACGCACATACGTACCTTACCGTCCTTCTTCGGTACAGGCACTATGTTGGCGACCCACGGAGGGTAAGTGGTAACGGCTAGAAATCCTGCGTCTAACTGCTTCTGAACTTCTTCCTTGATTTTTACAGCCATATCTGGTCTCGTCCTCCTGAGCTTCTGCTTGACTGGAGGGCAATCTTCTCGCAAGGGCAAGCGATGAACCACGATATCAGTGTCAAGTCCGGGCATATCCTCATATGACCAAGCAAAGACGTCACTATACTCTCGAAGCATCTCGACCAGTCTGTGCTTGACATCATTCTGCAGCGCAGCCCCAACTCTGACATTTCTGACGAGCTCCTCAGAACCCAGATTTATGATCTCAATATCCTCTTCGTGAGGCAGAATAACCTTCTCCTCTTGTCTCAACAAGCGGGCCAACTCTTCCGGAAGGTCTTCGTCTTCATCAATCTCATCCTCGGCTTGATAGATCGGGCAATCAAAGTCGTAGTGAGCCGTAGAGGGTCCAGAGTCGATGTCATCTGTTATGTGGATCCTGCAATAACAAGGGTTAAGTTTAAAGCAAGAATATGCAAGTTAGCACAAACCTCGTTGCCATTTTATTGTTTTTCGAAATAAACATAAAACAGGAATAACAGAGAACACAATATTTGATCACGAAGAAAACGCCTTTTATTTATTAACAAAATGCATACACATAATCCAACAAGGCCCTGACAGTAAAACCACTATGCCCCGGGCAGGGCATAGGGTTGTACAAAGATTGTAAAAAGCAAATCATTACTCTTCACTTGTCAGCTTAATAATCTCCTTGATGGTCCAATTGTGGAGGTGCTCGCCCGGCTTGCTCGGTTGAATCCAGGCGTCAAGATCGCAATCACTGTCCCCGCTGTCCTCCGACGCAGCGTTGATACTCTCGAAAATTACTCCTCCCTTGGTGAATAGGATCGGCCCTTTCCCACGAGACGAGCTGCCAGAAGAAGATGAAGCTTCAGCTTCAGGAGAATATCCCAATCCAAACTTATCCTGCTTGATTGGTATATCCAAGACATGCCCCCAGCCTGGGGTGGAACCGGCTTCGACAGCGGCCCGAGCTTCCTTAAACGAGGAAAGATTCATCTCCTGCCTCTCTGCGACGACAGGAGCTACCTCCTTCACCCTGACGGTTTCAAATGCTTGGAAAAGAGTCTCATGGATCTCGCCATCCATTTCAACGTATTTAAAGGACGACAGGTGGCTCACCATGATGTCCTCTTCACCACAGACGGTCACTATGCTGCCCCCAACAGCATATTTAAGCTTCTGATGCAGCGTGGACGTCACGGCACCAGCAGAATGGATCCATGGCCGACCTAAGAGGCAACTATAGGCGGGCATGATATCCATGATATAGAAAACCGTATTGAACGTCTCTGGACCAACTTGAATTGGCAGGGTCAACTCTCCGAAGACGTGGCGCTTAGTCCCGTCAAAGGCTTTCACGACCAGATCACTGGGCGTGCACAGCAATCCACGGGTATCCAACTTCATTAGTGCCTTTTTCGGAAGCACGTTAAGCGAGGAACCCGTATCCACGAGGACATGTGACATAATCGTGCCTCTGCACTCTATTGAGACGTGCAAGGCGCTATTGTGATCTCTTCCCTTAGGAGTCAGCTCCAGATCTGTAAATCCCAGCCCATTACCCGCATTAACATGGGCCACTACCTCCTCGAGCTGATTTACTGATATCTCCTGCGGCACGTATGCAACATTCAATACCTTCATTAATGCGTTGCGGTGCGCTTCAGAACACAGCAACAGGTTAAGAATCGAGATCTTTGACGGAGTCTGATGAAGATGATCTACAATTTTGTAGTCACTCTTCTTGATTAGTCGCATGAACTCTTCAGCATCTTTAACTAGCAAGTCTTTTTCTGCCCCAGCAGGGACCTCTTCGACAGCTTTACCTTTACCCTTATCCACAACGTCAACTCGGACCACTTTCTCTGCTGCAACCTCCGTTGGCGCAAACACTCTACCGCTTCTGGTGATACCACTGACTTCGGTAAGATTCTGCACAGTCGATCCGAATGGCTCTAGCTCTATCTTCTGACCATTACAATAAACTTCGGCGCCGTAATGCCATGGAACGGCATTAGTACTCTCGAATGGGATTGGTCCGGCCCTGGTGATGGTGATAGCAGGCGGACGAGGCGCAGAAATAGTGATAGGGTGACGAGGAATAGTAATGGTAGCAACTTCGTCTGCCTGCCTCAGCACAACTTCCCCTGATGCACTTTCAATGCTCCGGCTGAATTGCAAAATACCCTCGGACATCAGACTTTGGATACCTTCGATCAGCTGCTCACACCCATCAGGAAGTGTAGCACAAGCCATACATAACTCTCCACATCCAGGAAAGAAGCCTTTCTTCAGCAACTTAGCCTTGACAAAACTCAGCGGCGTCTTCAAATCTTTGACATCAGTCAGCAAGTCTGAACTCTCCTCAGTGATAACAGCATTTACTCCACCCCCCTTATGATGAGGCATGGGGTTTTTGGTAACGTTGGGCACGTTGTCAGAAAAGTTGATAACCTTGGCGTCCACCAAGTCCTGGACTTTGTGCTTAAAAGCTTTACAATTCTCAATCGTATGGCCAGGTGCCCCAGTATGGAACTCACAAGTAGCATTGGCATCATACCCCGGTGGTGGTGCCCCTGTTAAGGGAGCCAACGTCCTCTTTTGAATTAATTGGAGCTGAAGCAACGTTTGCAGAAGCTGTGCATACGACATAGGTGGGGTTTCAAACTGACGGTTTGTCATAGGAGCCCGATTCTGATATCTTTTATACCCCTGCTGATTCTGCTGCTGAGGTTGCTGCGGTGGGGCAGCTGGGATATTTATGCTAGCAATCTGGGACTGAGGACCCTTGCCCTTTCTCCTAGCGTTAGTGACAACACTGGCGTCTCCCTCTCGACGCTTGCCAGTATAGGGTTTCTTGCTACCTCCTCCAACTGAGGATGATTCGCCCTGAATTTTTCCAATCTTTATACCGTTCTCAACATGCTCGCCCAAAGTGATGAGAGCCGAGAATGTTCCAGTCATGCCGCTGACCAGCTTTTCATAATAGATTCCAGGAAGGGTAGCCACGAACATTTGCACTAGCTCACGCTCAACCATCGGCAGTTGAACCTGAGCAGCCAATTCACGCCACCGCTGGGCGTATTCTTTAAAGCTTTCATTGTTCCGCTGTGTGAGATTCTGAAGCTGGACTCGGTTGGGAGCCAAGTCGCTATTGTATTGATAGTGGAGAACAAATGCTTCTGCAAGGATCTTTCCAAGTGCGCACAGTAGCGGGCTCCAAACCCATATACCATTCGAGCGATGGACCAGAAAGGCTATCCTGAAAGAAGTGCATCAGCAGCTTCTCATCGTCAGAATAGGCAGACATCTTTCTATAATAAGATCGGAGGTGAACACGGGGGCAGGTAGTACCCTTATACTTCTCGAAGGTAGGCACCTTGAACTTGTGAGGTACTTTAAAGTCAGCAATCAACCCGAGGTTGGACATGTCAACGCCCAATGTGTTCTGATTTTCTATGTTTCTCATCTTGTCTTCCAGCGCCTTGAACCTGAGTCGAGCTTCAGCATTCAATTCTGCTTCTACACCTCTTTGAGAGAATATGTCATCCTGATGGTCCTCCAGCCACGGTTGAGGCACCAACAGATTTCCTGTACCAGCGTTACCGTTGACCGGCCCTATGTTAACATTGGCTCCCAGACTACCATTGCCGACACCTGCCGCGTTGAGTCCGAGATTAGTCATCAGATTGCCGTTAGCACTGTCGTTGCCCCCAGCAGCAGGAACAACGTTTTGTGGAGTATCCCCTGGAGGAGGAGTGGGCACGGCCCCGCCGTGAAGTATGCCATTACTGTCAACCCTGGAGATGAGAGGTTGAACCAAAGTACGAAGCTGGTCTTGCCCGTTCGCAACTACTTGCATCAGCTCCATAAAACGATCCATCCGTTCACGGAGCTCTTGAACATCTGACTGTACCTGGTCCATTATCCTTGTCTGATTAGCGCGAGTTGAGTAGCGGTGGATGAGTCTTCGATCAATCCTGGAGATCAAAAGCAGCTCGGAACCTGTGTACCAGAAAAACCTGTCAACATTAAAGGTTAGGAAAAGCAACAGAATGTATGTCATGCAAAAATGCTTCATGCAGATGCATGCGTGTGTCTGTGTGCTTGAGAGATTTCCCCCGATCCTGGCGCCCTAGTACCAGTGCTGACAATAATAAGGAGAGGGATCTGGGCCCAATCATGGAAACAGCAATCTCACACATAGTATTAGCAACAGTCAGATTCGACACATCAAGGATCGAGAACTCGTACGCAACAGTCTTGCTGAGAGAGGCTGCAGTAATACAATAAGAGGAGAGAGATCTTGGATCGGGGAAATGGTACCTGTCACAGACACACGCCAATGGAATGCGAATGATCATGCAAACTAATGCAAAATGCAGGTATGCAACAATATATCCAGGTGGCTGCTGTGGAGATTCGGAGTCAACAGTCACTGATGAGAAGGAAACCCCGGTGTAAAACCACTGATCTGATCTGTTGAGAATAACCATCTGATGGGATCGAGCTCAAAATTTTGCTCTGCCCAGAGTAAATGCCTGACAATAGGGACCCCGGGTGCAAGATCAAGGAACATCTGTTGATGAAGTCTTCAGACCCCAAATCAGAAATCTGCCCTATCAAGAACAAATAATATCTGCCGATGAGGTCTTCAGACCTCACTCAAAATCTGCTCCGTCCAGAACAAACCACTGACAATAATACACTGATCAAAGCCTGCTCTATCAAGAACAGACAAACACCCGATGATAAAATCCTCTGATCAAACCCTCGCTCTGTCAAGAATAGTCAAATTTGCCATTGAGAACCCTGACATCAACATAACTGATTCACTGTCAAGAAAACCAGGTAGTCTGAAGGTATAAGTTTCCTGCAATATCCCAACCCCACTCACAGGTATGGACCTAATCCACGGACAAAGGTACGGCATCCTATGCGGTCGTCAGCGTCACAGACTTTCATGAGTGACAATGCGATTCCCAGAAGGAGTGGCATTATCAGGTCATGAAGAGGCCTCTCTTAGCTGACTTCCAAATGATCGGTCCCCAGAGTCGACAATCCTCACGTCTGGACTCCCCTCAGATCCTCAGGACCGGAAAGGAGCACCTCTGCAAGAATCTCGTCTGAGCGCAGATTTTCGTAGGGAACTGTGCCTGCTCAGCAGACAGGTTCGTCTACTACTTCTCCACAACTATATCTAGGTGTGTACTCAAGCCCAGGTCCGGCTTCTCACTCATAGTAACATCCCTCTCCCACAGCAGCACAGATAATCATATCAAACTGGAAATAAAATGCGGGAAATAAAATGCGGGAAGTAACAATGCGGGAAGTAAAAATGCGATAAATAAACGCAACCCAACAAGCAAACACACAAACGATATGATTGACTCTCATAGGGAACCGGAAAACCAGAGATTCTGGGTTCGATCCCCAGCAGAGTCGCCAGCTGTCGCTTGCGCGAAAATAAGGTGCCGGCAAAACAGAAGAGTCGCCACCTTTCGTTATTTATCCCTCAGAGCGGGAAAGGAAACGATCGGAAAAAACCTGACGAATAAGGGTAAGACAAGGTCGTCGCAACCATTGTCTGGGTTCGGGAGTCGGTTACGCAAGGGGAAGGTATTAGCGCCCCTCACGTCCGTCGTACTCGACGGGATCCTCGCTTGTTTGTTTACTTGGATGGGTCGGTTATAATCTATCTACCTATCAAGGCTGGCTGAAAAAGAAAAGAAAAATGACTCGGCAAAGCGTCGCGCTTTATGCCTACGTATTCCCGTCTGGAACGAGAAATCAGAGTCAACGTAGTTCGGCTAACTACGGGTGAAGGGTTGAAGGTTGCTCGCTAGGATGTCGCATCCTATGCCTACGTACTTTCATCTGGTATGAAAGATCAGAGCAAACGTAGTTCGGGAAACTACGGGTTATCTCCTAAAAGAAGTGTCTTTTATTGTGTTTGCGATCTCAACCGCACTAGAGACTATGACCTGAGAGTGAATGCGTCGCATGTCACCCAAAGGGTACCATACTAAACATCCCACCTCAGATAGCTTAAGGCTCGTAACGTACGAAAGAAATCATTCATGATTACTGTATTTTAAATTGCTTCGAGATGAGAAGAGAACAGGCCTAACTAGGAGGGAGACTATCAAGTCCTACTGTTATCATGCCATGGATTCATCCTATGGTTGAGGTTTGAACAAGGAACTCCTAGCTATTGTCATGCATAGGTTTCAACCTAAAAGTCTATCATCAAATCCTCATCAGAGGAAATGAGAGTCCTAAGGGATCATATCAATGATACACCAAAACAGACAAAAGCATCAGCTTTAACAGTAAAATGCATGCAATGCAAGTGAGGGAGGAAATGTGTGTGGGGCTTCAGCCTCCACAAGCTCGTCTCGACCTCAAGCCAGCCATGAAATAACAGTAATCATACTGAAAATAAACAATATGCTATCAAGCAAAAACAGATAAAAGAAATGAAGTGCCATCAGGCAAACAAAACATGCATGCTAGAGAAAGAAAGAATCTACTCTCTAATCCTAACCCTAACACAGAATCTGAATCAAATCTAAGCAAAGCCCTAAAGCAAAACCTGACCAAAAGAAATCAATCCCAGTCTTCAAGCTTCAGAACAAGCTTACCAAAGAAAGGGAGCTAAGTAAGCAGACTCATAGTGTCTTCCTCAGGAAAGCACTAGGAGGTGTATACTCAGGAGTTATATCCTATGTGGCTCAACCACTGTGATCAGTTTACATTCCTCCTCAGGAGAAACTAAACTCACAAGCAGGCTCCAACATCACTGGATATTTAGGAAATCCTATCTGAACTAGTGGAACTAAGTGAACAGACTCATAGGACCTTCCTCAGGAAAGTACTAGGAGGCTTCCACTTAGGAGTTGTATCCTATGTGGCTCAACAACTGTGATCAGTTTACATTCCTCCTCAGGAGAAATTAAACTCACAAGTTGGCTCCAACATCATTGGATACTTGAGAAATCCTAGATAAACTAAGGGAACTAAGTGAATAGACCCATAGGACCTTCCTCAGGAAAGTGCTAGGAGGCTTCCACTTAGGAGTTGTATCCCATGTGGCTCAACAACAGGTGATCAGTTTACATTCCTCCTCAGGAGAAATTAAACTCACAAGTTGGCTCCAACATCATTGGATACTTGAGAAAGAGGTGAGAAGAAAGCATGAAAGTCATTCATAGTGCCTTCCTCAGGAAAGTACCATGAACTTCCTTCAAACTTCAGGATCTCAAACCTCACAGACAGGGAACAAGCCAAGCTCTGGGTCTCTGAATCTTGATCTTCAATCTTCTCTTCATGATGCTCTCCAACAAGATCCTCAAGACAACACAAACCCCACAACAAATTCCCCAAAAACAACCCCAGAGATGAACAGATAACCACTGAACAGACAAAATCAATAGGCAACTTCAGAAAATACCTAAAAATGCTAAACTAATGGGGAAAAATCTATCAATTATTCACAAGGGTCTACAATATCTATCCATAACATCCACTTATGCCCCTACCCAAAAATCAAAACAAAACTATCTAAATAAAATGGATTTCTTTACCTATGCACAACCTAAACCCTAATTAGGATACCCTAAAGCTACCCTAATTAAACTAATCAAATTTTAATCTAAAAATCTAGAATTAAATCCTATGGGGAACTATGATTCAATATCTAATTACACAAAAAAGAATGGATTAAAAATCCTAAGGGAAGGTCCTAAAAGAAATTCTACAAAATCATGTACAAAATTAAACATTATAAAAGCTATTTAAAAGAAAAATTCATTAAAAATATGAAAAGAAAATAAAATGGACATTTTATTTATTTATATTTTTCTAGATAGGTTTATTAACATGTAGGAAAAAGAAGAATTAAAAAATATTAAATTTCCTATTTTATATGAATTTTTAAAGAACAAGAAAATATTAAAAGAATTAAAAAAATAAAAGAATTGGATGAAGGGGAGGGGGGTGAAAATAGCAATGCACGCTAGTTGGTTTTCTGAATGGGCTGAAATCAGGGGGGTGGGGATAGTGATCCGGGTAAGCCCACACGCGCCTCACTAATCAAAACGACGGCGCTTCAGTTTGAATTTTTTCCCTCCGTTTCTGAACGAATATGGGCCGTAGATTGAGAGACCAAGTCAAATATTTCAAAACGAATCAACGGTGGGGATTATGTCTCCTACCTCAAGCCAGTTAGGGTTTCACGAGACACCCTCCATGTGCAAATCTTCCATCATCCATAGCTCCCTCACCTCGCAATGAAAACTCACGATCCAAACATCAAACTTGACCTACTCATTGCCCTCTACACAGCCATGGTCGTGGATTTTCTTAACACTCACCCTAGAAAGAAATACGCACGATGGAAGTCTTGGACACCATTACTTTCTTCTGTTATGCATGATCATGGCTTTGGCTGATACTAACCTAGAATGGTCTACACTCCATGGTGATTATTCTAAGCTACAAAACTAAGATTATAGTACACTAAGGCATGAGTTCTTACTCCCTAAACAGAAACGGCCATACAACAAACTTCCATGGAATGCTCTCATACTCATCATGATTCATCCCTAATTGGTCTCTATCATGCTTACCCTAACAACAAACCTTAACTATGCATAAATAATGAGATTCAAGAGAAAACGCATACCTTGCAAGTGGTGATGGCTATGGTGTTTCTTCTCCAATCCAAGCCTTGATACTTGCTACAAGTGATCTTCAATGGACCTATGTGCTTCTGTTTGCAGTGGTTCTTGATCACACTTCTTGAATCAACCTGGCCAATCCTTTATGCAAGTTGGAGTGATCACTTGGAATACATGAGCCAGCCACGAATTCTCTTCAATCTTTCTTGCCAAATACTCAATGTTGATTATGGATGATGATGATGATCAGAATTGTAGTGATTGATGGAGTTTTAATGGAGTTTGGAATGAAAATGCAATTTTGGAGTGAAGGAATCAAAGTGTAGTATGCAAGCTTGAAAATCTCTAACCAATGCATGGAGCCACCCTAGGGCTTATATAGATGAGAATAGAAATGTCTAGAACCTTGGAGAACCTTCCATGAAGTTTCTAGAACTTCTCATGCAATGATAATTTGAATTTGTCATCTTGAGTGAATCTCATGCCATCTCATGATAAACCATGCAATCTTACTTAAATTCTCCCCATATGGTATTATGACATGAAAATAAGATCTTACAAACCTTTATGTAGCATTTTTCCATCTTTCCTTTTGATGCCTTAAAGTGCAAGTAACAAATTTACAAAGCAACTCCAATTTTTAAGCCTAAACTCAAAAATGTGGCTAAACCATTGTTTTTAAAATGATGTTTCCAATCAAAATGATATATTGGATGACCCATTTTGGATTCATAGATCTCCCAAACCAATTTTCAAATTCAACTTTTTCAACTTATAAGCCCTTTTTAGTTCATTTTGACCATTTTAAAATATCCATGCTCCATGCATTTACAAACTCTTAAGACCTCTTATCTAGCCTTAAAATCACATTTTGAACAGCTTTCATGTTTTGAGTTTTTTCATCTGAGGCTTGGAAATAGGAGATATGGCCTTTGCTTAAAAATGACCTATAATTGACAAATGACCAAAATACCCCTGCCTTGTTCAAATCATAAGTTGAGTTCCACAAATCCTATCAAGGATTTCTACCACTCAAATTAAAGCTAAGGAGATGCCCTTCAACATTCATGTTGACCAAGAAATCATAGGAATCATCCTACTAGGGCAAAAGTTGTCTGCAAGTTGGGTGGCTTTCAAGGACCCAGATTCACACACCTCAGCTGACCTGTAATTTGTCAAAACCATAACTTGAGCTCTGTAACTCATATCAAGGACTTCCACCACTCAAATTAAATCTAAGAACAAGATCTACAACATTCATGTTGTGGGGAAGATGAGATATCAATCACATCTAGAGCTAAAACTGCCTGGAAAGTAGGGATCAAACTAGGGTTTTTTCACTGACAATCCTCAGAAACCCTGACTTGAAACTTCTCAAACTCCTCAATCATGATGAATTGATCTAGGAATCATCTTTATAACACCTCTATGCATCATTACATGATCTCATGGCCCTTGTATTAGGTCTCAACCTTCTCCAAATTTTCAGTTATCCTAGGGTTGACCCAGTCAAAACCCCAATTCTACCATTCATGGTTGAATCTTCTGAACTCTTGCACAATGACTTCTCTGGGCTTCATGATGGCTATCAAGACATCTCATAAGCTTTCTCAAGTCATCAAGTTCATTCTCAAAGTCTCAGAATCATCTGAGGAGCACCCACAACTCTCAAGCTGTGAAGCACACAACCTTGGTTTCAATCCACTTCCTCTGAGGATCTCTTGAACTTTCTGATGAAGGTATCCATTTTCAAATACTCAATGAATAAATAATTGTTGGTCAAATTTTGGGGTGCAACACACCCGACTCATACCAACATAAAGGAGTCATGCACCTCTTACCATAAAGAGCCTCAAACAGTGCCATCCCGATACTGGAATGGTAATTGTTGTTGTACGTGAACTCTACCAAAGGCAAATGAGTATCCCACGTACCACCTTTCTCCAACACACAAGCCCGCAACAAATCTTCCAAAGTCTGAATAGTCCGCTCCGACTGCCCATCCGTCTGCGGATGATAAGCTGAACTCAGCTTCAACTCAGTACCCAAGGCCTCTTGTAAACTCTTCCAAAACACAGAAGTGAACCTCGGATCTCTATCCGACACAATTACCCGAATGTAAATCTCTGCAAGCTTCTCCAACGGTATACCATGCAACTTCACAATTACCCGAATGTAAATCTCTGCAAGCTTCTCCAACGGAAAGCTAATACTGATCAGTACAAAGTGTGCAGACTTCATACCAATCTACAATCACCCAAATGGCGTCAAATCCTCTCGCCGTATTCGGCAAACCTATGACAAAGTCCATAGAAATACAATCCCACTTCCAAACTGGAATCTCTAACGGTTGCATTATCCCAGAAGGTCTCTGATGCTCCACCTTCGACTTCTAACAAACCAAACAAGCATAAACATAACGAGCAATATCCTTTTTCATGCCCGACCACCAAAATAACTTTTTCAAGTCTTCATACATCTTCGTAGCTCCTGGATGAACACCTAGGCTACTACGATGTCCTTCGTCCAAAATCGACTTCTTCAACTCATCATTATCCGGCACGCAAATTCTTTCCCGAAACCTCAACACACCCGCATTATCCAACCATGAAATCACTACCGGAGTCACTTCCGGCCTCTCGCATCAAATCCACAAGTTTCACATCCAACTTCTGATGTTCCTTAATCATGTCGAAGAAATCATTCTTCACTTGCAATTTACCCAACGTCACACCATCCGATGTAAACTCACAAACCATGCTCAAATCCCGAAACTGCTTAATAAGCTCCATCTCTTTTACCATCAATACCGACATATGAATTGTCTTTCTGCTCAACGCATCCGCAACCACATTCGCTTTCCCTCGGTGATAAGTCAAACTAAAATCATAATCCTTCAAGAATTCCAACCATCTCCTCTGCCGCATATTCAGCTCCTTCTGATCAAACAAATATTTCAAACTCTTGTGATCACTGAATACCTCAAACCTCAAACTATATAAATAATGTCGCCAAATCTTCAACACAAAAACTACCGCAGCCAATTCAAGGTCATTAGTAGGATAGTTCCGCTCATGCACCCTCAATTGCCGCGAAGCATAGGCTACCACTTTTCGATTCTGCATAAGAACTCCGCCCAATCCCATTTTGGACGCATCACAATATACTACAAAAGGCTCACACGGATTCGGTAACACCAATGTCGGCGCTGAAGTCAATCTCTTTTTCAGTTCGCCAAAACTCTCTTCACAAGCCGCATCCCACACAAACACTTGATCTTTCCTGGTCAACTGAGTCAACGGCAAAGCCAATCTAGAAAAGCCTTCAATGAATCTTCGGTAATACCCTGCTAAGCCCAAAAAGCTTCTAACCACTGCTACCGTCTTAGGCGGTTCCCACTGTAACACCGCACTCACCTTATATGGATCCACAGAAACACCATCACCCGAAATAACATGCCCCAGAAAACTCACCGTCTTCAACCAGAACTCACACTTCGATAACTTACCAAACAACTTGTTATCCTTCAACACTTGTAAAATGATCCTCAAATGTTCTGCATGCTCTTCCTCAGACTTAGAATAAATCAGAATGTCATCAATGAACACAACAATAAAATGATCTAAATAAGAATGGAAGATACAGTTCATATATTCCATAAACACACCTGGCGCATTAGACACTCCGAAAGGCATTACTGCATACTCGTAATGTCCATATCGAGTCCTAAACGCCGTCTTCTGAATATCACCTTCTCTCACTCTTATCTGATGATAACCCGACCTTAAGTCAATCTTATTGAACACACGAGGTCCCACTAATTGATCCATCAAATCATCTATCCTTGGAAGAGGATATTTGTTCTCGATGGTCACTTTGTTCAACTGTCGGTAATCAATGCACAAACGCATGTTACCGTCCTTCTTCTTCACTAACAATACTGGAGCTCCCCACGGAGACACACTTGTTCTGATAAACTTTCTATCCAACAACTCTCTAATCTGAGATTTCAACTCGGCTAACTCCACTGCCGACATCCTGTACGGAGCCATAGAAATAGGCCTCGTACCAGGAACAAGATCAATGCTAAACTCAACCTCTCTCTTCGGAGGCAACTCTGTAATATCATCCGGGAACACCTCCGGAAACTCATTCACCACAGCTAACTCATCCAACAATGCCTTGTTGTCAACAGACAATGATGCAAATAAAGCAAACACCTGTGCTTCGTCTTCCAACAAGGTTCTCAATTCCTTACCAGACAAGGAATCTGCCAACGCTTCCTCTTCAGGAGTAAAAAAAAATAACACCTTCCGAAAACAATCGATGTACACTCGGTTGAACTCCAACCAGTTCATACCAAGTATAACATCCAATCCACTCAGTGGCAAACAGATCAAATCCACACCGAAGTCTCGGCCAAAGATAGTCAGTGGACACTTCAAACACACAAGTGAAGTGTTGCACCCCAAAATTTGACCAACAATTATTTATCCATCTAGTGTTTGAAAGTTGATACCTTCATCAGGCAGTTCAAGAGATCCCCAGAGGAGTGGGTTGAAACCAGGGTTGTGTGCTTCATAGCTTGAGAGTTGTGGGTGCTCCTCAGATGATTCTGAGACTTTGAGAATGAACTTGATGTTTTGAGAAAGCCTATGAGATGTCTTGATAGCCATCATAAAGCCCAGAGATGTCATTGTGCAAGAATTCAGAAGATTCAACCATGAATGGTAGAATTAGGGTTTTGACTGGGTCAACCCTAGGATAACTGAAGATTTGGAGAAGGTTGAGACCTGATCCAAGGGCCATGAGATCATGGAATGATGCATAGAGATGTTATAAGGATGATTCCTAGACCAACTCATCATGATTGAGGAGTTTGAGAAGTTTCAAGTCAGGGTTTCCAAGGATTGTCAGTGAAAAACCCTAATTTGACCCCTATCTTCCAGGCAGTTTTAGCTCTAGATGTGATTGATATCTCATCTTCCCCACAACATGAATGTTGTAGATATTGTTCTTAGATTTAATTTGAGTGGTGGAAGTCCTTTATAGGAGTTACAGAGCTCAGGTTATGGTTTTGACAAATTACAGGTCAGCTGAGGTGTGTGAATCTGGGTCCTTGAAAGTCACCCAACTTGCAGACAACTTTTTCCCTAGTAGGATGATTCCTATGATCTCTTGGTCAACATGGATGTTTAAGGGCATCTTCTTAGCTTTAATTTGAGTGGTAGAAGTCCTTGATAGGATTTGTGGAACTCAACTTATGGTTTGAACAAGCCAGGGGTATTTTGGTCATTTGTCAGTTATAGGTCATTTTAAGCAAAGGCCATATCTCCTATTTCCAAGCCTCAAATGGAAAAAGTCAAAACATGAAAGGTGTTCAAAATGTGATTTTAAGTCTAGAAAGAAGGTCATGAATTGCTGTAAAAGCTCATAGCATGGATTTGCATGATTGGTTAAATTTGAACTAAAAATGGCTTATAAGTTTAAAAAGTTGAAATTGGAAATTGGTTTGGAAGATCTAGGAATCCAAAATAGGTCATCCAATATATCATTTTGATTGGAAACATCATTTTGAGAACATTGGTTTAAATAGAATTTTCATTTGAGGCTTTAAAATGGGACATGCTTTGGAAAATTCATACTTGCATATTAAGGCACCCTTGCAAAACTTAACATAAGCCAAAGGTGAGCTTGTTTTTCACACATATCTTCTCAATATCTCAGGTGAGGATATTTTGACACCAAATTGTAAGGCATAAGGCATGAGATAATGGATGTTCAATGTATCATTCCATGAGAAGTTCTCAAACTTTCTAACACTTTCTAGCTCATTCTAGAAAGATCTAGGAGTTTCCATTGATCATTATAAGAAGAGTGAATCATGGAGGGTAAAAGGTTGGTGATCATTGTTGATGAGAGGTGAGATTAGAGTGTGAAAAGAAAGATTCTTCCATTTGCAATTTCACATCAAACCTTCATTCTCTTCAATCTCCATTCATTTCTCCTCCACAAACTTATTCTTCTGATCATTGTGATTGACTACATGCTGAGGTAGAAGAAGATCCATGGAAGTTTGAAGCTGTTTTGAGGAAATTGCAAGAATTGCATTTTGATATCAAGCACAAGTTTCAAGCCTTGATCATTCATCTTGCTGCATACAGAAGTCATATTGGGCATTGGAGAGTAATCAAGGAAGGTTTCAGGCACTGAATTGCAAGGAAACCATAGCCTCCATTAAAGTGTAACAGGTTGGTAATCTTGCTCGAATCTCCTAGTTTATGTGCATTCTGCCATAGTTATAGGTGTAGACTGGTTAAGCTAGGGTATAGGACCATTTTCTGAGGATTAGGGAGCATTTCATGGAGTTTGATAGCAGGTGCAAGAATCTTTCATGATTGAGAACAAACTGGATATGAGGTTTCAAGGCACGATTGATAGTTCATTGTGATGAGCATGGCGTGTTGAACAAGATTGGGTCATTAATTTGGAGTTTTAGAGGAATTGATCTCAGTGAGTTATGGTGGTACCAAGATCTTCTAGCTTTCTGTTAGGATGATTCAAGGAGAACTAGAGAAAACCACTCGTATAGACTTGTTCCTCTTAATCTGTAGATCATTTTCCTTTTTGGAATTGTTGAAAATCATCAAGTGTGGAGAGAGAACGAGGGAGGAGAAGTCTTATGCATGGAGGCACGATTTCTGAAAACCCTAGGTATTTGGGGACGATGACTGGCGTCCGTTGGATCTGGCTGAAAGTCTTGACCTATTACTCTAATCCAACGGCTCAGATTGAACTAAAATACGGAGGGAAATTCAAAGTGCTAAACGCACCGTATTGCTAAATGAGGCGCGCATGGGCTTATTCAGAATGCTATCCACACCACCCCCTTTGCAGCCCATCCAGGATTTGAACTGGCGTGTATTACTTTTCTCACCCCCCTCCCATTTATTTCTTATTCTTTTTTCTTTTTAATTTCTTTTTAATTTCTTTTAATTCTTGGCATTTTATAATATTCATAAAAAATATAAAAATCAATATTTTTCATTTCTTCTTTTTTTCACATAACCATGATTTTGTCTAGAAAATTAATAAAAAATAAGATTCCATTTTATTTTTAGTTTAATATTTTTTAGCATATTTTCTTGTAAATAGCACTTTTAATATGTTTTAATTGATACTTGATTTTGTCCAATTTGTTTTAGGACTTTCCCTTAGGGTTTTTGAGCCATTCTTTTTGGCATAGTTAGATGTTGAACCCTAGTTTCATGTAGGATTTATCTCTTGATTTGTAGATTAAAGTTTGATGTAGTTTGATTGTTAGACATTTAGGTGCTCTAATTAGGGTTTTAAGTTGTATAGGTAGACTTGAACAAATTTGTTTTGGGGTTTATAGGCCAAATTAGTGTATGGGGAATACATGGGTTAAGGGTAAGTATGTATAGAATCCCCTAGAATTTTGCTAGAATATTGTATGATGTTTTAGTATTTTTCATTGATTTTTGAATGTATGGATAGTATGTGTGTTGCTTAAAGGCATAAGTTGTATTGTTGTGTTTTCTTTCCTTCTCTTTTTGAGTGTGTGAGATTTGAAGATTGAGTGGGAGACCTTGTGGGTCATCATGGAAGCTTTGAAGACCTTGCAGAGGAGTTTAGCATAGCTTTTGTTGTTTTGTTTATAGGTTTATAGGTGCATAGGCAGAGCCCTAGATAGAATACTCTGTTCAATAAACAAGGAGTGTTTTGTTCACCTCCTTTCTTCTCTATGACACAGAGTCCCTTAAGGGTATTCACCTCTCTCCTTTGGAGGGATTAGTGACCTTTCCCTATAAGGTAGAACTTTGAGAGAGCCTTTCCTTTGATGTTAAGTCCTCAATGGCATCCTTTGGAAGTCAGTGAGTACTGCAACATCCTCACCTCATCTTGTTGACTGAATCTGGTTTGCTGGAGCATTGGAGCCATTGAAGATAGAAGCTGAGGCCTTGAAGAGGATGATTCCTTGAAGATTATTGAAGTCTGAAGACTCTGTGAAGATCAAGTGGATGATTGAAGATCCCTGGAGATAGTGAAGCCTGAAGGTAGCGCTGATCAAAGGAGCTGAAGCTCAAGGGAGAAGATGAGTTGATACTCATGTTGTAGGGTTGATACCTGGAAAGCAAGTGGTCTCTGAAGTCTGAAGACTGGGTTGCTGCTGGAGGAGCTGAGGCTTTCTTCTGTTTTCTTTGATGTATTGTGTGTTTTGTCTGATTTGTCTGCTGCATTAGACTAAGCCCATCTAGAATAAGTTCAGTCTAAGAGCATGAGTGCATCTGATTGTGTTGTTATTGCTTGGCTTTGCTTGCGGGTATTCGGTAGAGCCCAACTCCCTTGCCCATGTGTTTATTTTGCTTGACAGCATGATTTCAGTTTCTGCCTGTATGATTACAGTTTACTGTTTTTTGCTTGATAGCATGTTGTTTATTTCAGTACGATTACCGTTATTTCATGACTGGCTTGAGGTCGAGACGAGCTTGTGGAGGCTGAAGCCACACACACATTTCCTCCCTCACTTGCATTGCATGCATTTTACTGTTAAAGCTGATGCTTTTGTCTGTTTTGGTGTATCATTGGCATGATCCCTTAGGACTCTCATTTCCTCTGATGAGGATTTGATGATAGACTTTTAGGTTGAAACCTATGCATGACAACATCTAGGAGTTCCCTGTTCAAACCTCAATCATAGGATGAATCCATGGCATGATAACAGTAGGACTTGATAGTCTCACTCCTAGTTGGGCCTGTTCTCTTCTCATCTCAAAACAGTTTAAGATACAGTAATCATGAATGATTTCTTTCGTACGTTACGAGCCTTAAGCTATCTGAGAAAGGATCATGGGAGAGTTTCTTTTCCACAGTCTGGATGTTTAGTATGGTACCCTTTGGGTGACATGCGACGCATTCACTCTCAGGTCATAGTCTCTAGTGCGGTTGAAATCGCAAACACAATAAAAAACACTTCTTTTAGGAGATAACCCGTAGTTAGCCGAACTACGTTGACTCTGATTTCTCGTTCCAGACGGGAATACGTAGGAATAAAGTGCGATGCTTTGCCGAGTCATTTTTCTTTTCTTTTTCAGCCAGCCTTGATAGGTAGATAGATTATAACCAACCCGTCCAAGTAAACAATCAAGCGAGGATCCCGTCGAGTACGATGGACAAGAGGGGTGCTAATACCTTCCCCTTGCGTAACCGACTCCCGAACCCAGACAATGGTTGCGACGACCTTGTCTTACCCTTATTCGTCAGGTTTTTCCGGTCGTTTCTTTTCCCGCTCTGAGGGATAAATAACGAAAGGTGGCGACTCTTCTGTCATGCCGGCACCTTATTTTCGCGCAAGCGACAGCTGGCGACTCTGCTGGGGACTCCAACGGTTCCCTGTGCGAGTCAATCCTACCGTTTGTGTTTTTGCTTGTTGGGTTGCGTTTATTTATCGCATTTTTACTTCTCGCACTTTATTTCCCGCATTTTATTTTCAGTATAATATGATTATTTGTGCTGTTGTGGGATGGGAGTTCTGATTGAGTGAGAAGCCAGACCCAGGCTTGAGTGCACCATAGACTTAGAGTGGAAATTAGTGGGCGCGTGCTTGCTTTGCAGGCACTAGTGTCTCATGAAATCCACGCTCAGACGAGGTTCATCCGGTTGGCTTCACTTTCAACCCTTTGGGTTGAGACGGTTGCTGGTTTGGTGGATTGTCGACTCTGGGGACCGATCATTTGTGATTCAGCTAAGTGAGGCCTCTTCAGGACTTGATGATGCCACTCCTTATGGGAATCGTATCATCAGTTTTGAAAGTCTGTGACGCTGATGAACGCATAGGATGCCGTACCTTGAGTCAGTCTAGGTCCATACCTGTGAGTGGGACTGGGTTTATTGCAGGAAACTTAGACCTTCAGACTACCTGGTTTTCTTGACAGTGAATCAGTTATGTTGGGTTCTCAGTTGCAGATATGTTTATTCTTGACAGAGCCAGTTTTTGATCAGAGGATCTTGTCGCCGGGTGTTTGTCTGCTCTTGATAGAGCAGGCTTTGATCAGTGTGTTATCATCAGTGGTTTGTTCTGGATGGAGCAGATTTTGAGTGAGGTCTGAAGACCTCATCGGCAGATGTTATTTGTTCTTGATAGGGCAGATTTTGAGAGAGTTCTGAAGATCTCATCAGCAGCTGTGTGTCTGTTCTTGATAGGGCAGATTTTGATTTGGGGTCTGAAGACTTCAGCAGATGTTCCTTGATCTTGCACCCAGGGTCCTTATTATCAGTCACTTACTCTTGTCAGAACGGGATTTTGATATCGGTCCTATCAGATGGTTATTCTCAGCAGATTAGATTAGTGGTCTTACACCGGGGTTTCCCTCTCATCAGTGACTGTTGATACCGAATCTCCACAGTAGCCACCTAGATATATTATTGCATACCTGCATTTTGCATTAGTTTGCGCATTCATCTGCATTCCATTAATGTGTGTCTGTGTTGCAGGTACCGTTTCCCCGATCCCGGATTTCTCGTCTTCTGCTGCTATTATGGCTTCTCTCAGAAAGACTGTTGCATACAAGTTCCCGACCCCCGATGTGTCGAAGTTGTCCGGTTTGATAGCCCTGGCAGAGGATTCTGTGAAGGATAGGTTCAGGAAGTCTTATGGCAGGTTGCTTAGCCTGGTTTACAAACCTTCTGCGTCCGAGTTGAATGGGTTACATGCTCTTCTGCAGTTTTATGACCCTCCCTTGAGGTGTTTCACCTTTCATGACTTCATTCTCGCGCCGACATTGGAAGAGTATGCTGATATGCTGGGCGTGCCTCTCAAAAGGCAGATGCCTTTTGTCCACATGGATGCTGAGCCTGATCTGGTTGGTTTGGCTACCGCACTCCATTTGAGCGCTTCTGAGTTAGTGGTGACGAGTTGGAACAAGGTCCCAGGGTTCTCTCTGCAGTTTCTGATAGCTAAGGCTCAGCAGTGTGCTAAGGACAAATGTTGGGACGCCTTCAGCTCCATCCTTGCTTTATGCATATATGGCATTATCCTATTTCCCAGCATGCCTGATTTCGTAGACTTTGATGCATTCCATATCTTTGCCTCAGGGAATCCAGTCCCTACTCTGATCGGAGACGTCTACCATTCAGTGCATTACAAGAATGAGAACCGGAGAGGGAAGAATGTTTCATGCTGCGTACCGTTGTTGTACAAGTGGTTTGACAGTCATTTGCCTAAGAAGGGTTCTTCTGTCTTGTCTGCGGCCACAGCTGAGTGGCCTGAACGTCTGATGAGTTTGTCGGCAGAAGACATTGATTGGTTCGTTGACAGAGACAGGTTAGGCACCGAGGTGATCTTCAGTGGTAGTGGGTTTCCTAACGTACCTCTGATAGGTAGGAAGGGTTGCATCAACTACAATCCATCATTGCTAGTTCGTCAGTTTGCATATGCTTTGAGGACTCCACCGAAGGAAGAAGAGGTACGGGAATCTCTGTACCTCACGGGTATTCTAGAGGGGGATTTGTTGTCCAAGCTTCAGTATGCGTGGAACAATATCATCACGAGAGGGAAGCCTTTGTTGGGGAAGAGTAACAGCCAAGCCTACCCTCCTTATTCCGATTGGATCAGAGCCAGAGCCAACGCTATAGGGATGCCATTCCCTCATGTCAGACCAGAGAGTCCTCCACCAGTCGAAGAGCCCACCACTGTGTCCATTCATCAGCACAACCAGGTATTAGCTGAGCGTGATGAACTGAAGAGGGCAAATGCAGAATTAGAAAAGGAGTTAGCTCAGCTTCGAAGTGAGAGGAACGAAGCCATGCATGCTCTCAAAAGGCAAACAGAGTCGGTGAACCAACTGGGTGCAGACTTGGCAAAGCAGATTGCTGATCGGGAACGCTTAGGTCAAGACTTCAGAGCTGCTAATGATGTGCTAGCTACGAAGAAGCAGCATTTGGAGGAAGCATATCGGAGAATATCTAAGTTCGACCAGCATTGGAAGACTTCCATGGCCACCAGGAAGGAGCGAGAAGACAAGCTGATGCTGCAGATTTCTAAGCTAGAGACCGAAGTGAAGGACAGTGAGTGGAGGTTTGATGAAGAGACCGCCCGCAGGTACTCCGCTGAAGCCCGTCTCAACAAAGCTATTGCCAGCCTGAAGGAGCATAAGCTGATGTTTGAGTCTAAGAAGCGGAAGCTGGAGGATTGCTTTGGCAAAGGCGCTTGGGAGAGTTCAGTTCAGGGGCTTCAGCATACTATCAGGCAGAGGGAACTACTCGTCGAGGGGTTGCTCACTTCGCTGGATCATTTAGAGACAAAGGAGTTATTAGCAGAGTATCGCGCCCGTGGCCGTACTTGACTAGTTATATCCCTGTTGATTTTGATCTTTGATGTATGCTGACCATCACCAGACTTGTTGGCTGAGGTCATGCTGTTGATTTGTACTCGCTGATACTGTGTACTGCCTTGACAGGCCTTTCCATATATATATGAGATTGATGTTTCCACGATTGGGCTCGGATTTCTTCTTCCTCTTATCATTATCGGCACTGGCACTAAGGCACTAGGATCGGGGGAAAATCTCCCATGCACACAGACATACGCATGCATCTGCATGAAGCATATTTGCATGGTGTATATCTTATCGCTTTTCCTAACCTTTATTGTTGACAGGTTTTTCAGGTTCCGAGTTGTCTCCGGTCTCCAGGATTGATCAAAGACTCATCCACCGCTACTCAACTCGCGCTAATCAGACAAGAATCATGGACCAGGTGCAGTCAGATGTTCAAGAGCTCCGGGAACGGATGGATCGTTTTATGGAGCTGATGCAGGTGGTCGCGAATGGTCAAGACCAGCTTCGTACTCTGGTTCAACCCCTGATCTCCAGGGTTGACAGTAATGGCATACTGCATGGAGGGGCCGTGCCTACTCCTCCTCCAGTGGACGCTCCACAGAATGTTGTTCCTGTTGCCGGGGGCAACGGCAGTGCTAACGGCAATCTGATGACTAATCTCGGACTCAACGCAGCAGGCGTCGGCAATGGTAGTTTGGGAGCCAATGTTAACATAGGACCGGTCAACGACAATGCTGGTACAGGAAATCTGTTGGGGCCTCAACCGTGGCTGGAGGACCATCAGGATGACGTATTCTCTCAGAGAGGTGTAGAAGCAGAGTTGAATGCTGAGGCTCGACTCAGGTTCAAGGCGCTGGAAGACAAGATGAGAGACATCGAAAATCAGAACACATTGGGCGTTGACATGTCCAAGCTCGGGTTGATTGCTGACTTTAAAGTACCTCACAAGTTCAAGGTGCCTACCTTTGAGAAGTATAAGGGTACTACTTGCCCCCGGGTCCACCTCCGATCTTATTATAGAAAGATGTCCGCTTATTCTGACGATGAGAAGTTGCTGATGCACTTCTTTCAGGATAGTCTTTCTGGACCATCGCTCGAATGGTATATGGGTTTGGAGCCCGCTACTGTGCGCACCTGGAAAGATCTTGCAGAAGCGTTCGTCCTCCACTATCAATACAATAGCGACTTGGCTCCCAACCGAGTTCAGCTTCAGAATCTCTCACAGCGGAACAATGAAAGCTTTAAAGAGTACGCCCAGCGGTGGCGTGAATTGGCTGCTCGGGTTCAACCGCCGATGGTTGAACGTGAGCTAGTGCAAATGTTTGTGGCTACCCTTCCTGGGATCTATTATGAAAAGCTGGTCAGTGGCATGTCTGGAACATTCTCGGCTCTCATCACTTTGGGCGAGCATGTTGAGAACGGCATAAAGATTGGAAAAATTCAGGGCGAATCATCCTCAGCTGGAGGAGGTAGTAAGAAACCCTACGCTGGCAAGCGTCGAGAGGGGGATGCAAGTGCTGTCACTAATGCTCGAAGAAAGGGCAAGGGCCCCCAGCCTCAGATTGCTAGCATAAATATCCCAGCTGCTCCGCAGCAGCAGCAGCAGCAGCAGCCTCAGCAGCAGAATCAGCAGGGGTATAAAAGATATCAGAATCGGGCTCCTCTGGCAAGCCGTCATTTTGAAACTCCACCTATGTCATATGCACAGCTTCTGCAAACGTTGCTTCAGCTCCAACTAGTTCAAAAGAGGACGTTGGCTCCCTTAACAGGGGCACCACCACCGGGGTATGACGCCAGTGCTACTTGTGAATTCCACACTGGGGCACCTGGCCATACGATTGAGAATTGTAAAGCTTTTAAGCACAAAGTCCAGGACTTGGTGGACGCCAAGGTTATCAACTTTTCTGACAACGTGCCCAACGTCACCAAAAACCCGATGCCTCATCATAAGGGAGGCGGAGTGAATGCTGTTATCACTGAGGAGAGTGCGGACTTGCTGACTGATGTCAAAGATTTGAAAACGCCGTTGAGTTTTGTCAAGGCTAAATTGCTGAAGAAGGGCTTCTTTCCTGGATGTGGAGAGTTATGTATGGCTTGCGCTACACTCCCTGATGGGTGTGAGCAGCTGATCGAAGGTATCCAAAGTCTGATGTCTGAGGGTATTTTACAGTTCAGCCGGAGCGTTGAGAGTGCATCAGGGGAGGTCGTGCTAAAGCAGGCAGATGAAGTTGCTACCATTACTATTCCTCGTCACCCTATTACTATTTCTGCGCCCCGTCCGCCTACTATCACCATCACTAGGGCCGGACCAATCCCATTCGAGAGTACTAATGCTGTTCCATTGCATTACGGCGCCGAAGTTTACTGCAATGGTCAGAAGATAGAGCTAGAGCCATTCGGATCGACTGTGCAGAATCTTACCGAAGTCAGTGGTATCACTCGAAGCGGTAGAATATTTGCACCAGCAGAGGTTGCAGCAGAGAAAGTGGTCTGAGCTGACGCCGCGGATAAGGGTAAAGGTAAAGCTGTTGAAGAGGTCCCTGCAGGGGCAGAGAAAGATTTGCTGGTTAAAGATGCTGAAGAGTTCATGCGACTAATCAAGAAAAGTGACTACAAAATTATAGATCATCTTCATCAGACTCCGTCAAAGATCTCGATTCTTAACTTGTTGCTGTGTTCTGAGGCGCACCGCAACGCATTACTGAAGGTATTGAATGCTGCATACGTGTCGCAGGAGATATCAGTGAATCAACTCGAGGAGGTGGTAGCCCATGTTAATGCTGGTAACGGGCTGGGATTTACAGACCTGGAGCTGACTCCTAAGGGAAGAGATCACAATAGCGCCTTGCACGTCTCGATAGAGTGCAGAGGCACGATTATGTCACAGGTCCTGGTGGATACGGGTTCCTCGCTTAATGTGCTTCCGAAGAAGGCACTGATGAAGTTGGATACCCGTGGATTGCTGTGCACGCCCAGTGATCTGGTCGTGAAGGCCTTTGATGGAACCAAGCGCCACGTCTTTGGAGAGTTGACCTTGTCAATTCAAGTTGGTCCAGAGACGTTCAATACGGTTTTCTATATCATGGATATCATGCCCGCCTATAGTTGCCTCTTAGGTCGGCCATGGATTCATTCTGCTGGTGCCGTGACGTCCACGCTGCATCAGAAGCTTAAATATGCTGTCGGGGGCAGCATAGTAACAGTCTGCGGTGAGGAGGACATCATGGTGAGCCACCTGTCGTCCTTTAAATATGTTGAAATGGATGGCGAGATCCATGAAACCCTCTGCCAAGCATTTGAAACCGTCAAGGTAAAAGAGGTAGCTCCTATCATCGCAGAGAAGCAAGAGATGAATCTCTCCTCGTTTAAAGAAGCTCGGGCCGTTGTCGAAGCCGGTTCCACCCCAGGCTGGGGGCATGTTTTGGATGTACCAATCAAGCAGGATAAGTTTGGATTGGGGTATTCTCCTGGAGCTGAAGCTTCATCTTCTTCTGGCAGCTCGTCTCGTGGGAAAGGGCCGATCAGGGATCACCAAGGGGGGAGTAATTTTCGAGAGCATCAACGCTGCGTCGGAGGACAGCGGGGACAGTGATTGTGATCTTGACGCCTGGATTCAACCGAGCAAGCCGGGCAAGTGCCTCCACAATTGGACCATCAAGGAGATTATCAAGCTGACAAGTGAAGAGTAATGATTTGCTTTTTACAATCTTTGTACAACCCTATGTCCTGCCCGGGGCATAGTGGTTTTACTGTCAGGGCCTTGTTGGATTATGTGTATGCATTTTGTTAATAAATAAAAGGCGTTTTCTTCGTAATCAAATATTGTGTTCTCTGTTATTCCTGTTTTATGTTTATTTCGAAAAAAAAACAGCAAAATGGCAACGAGGTTCGTGCTAAACCTGCATATTCTTGCTTTAAACTTAACCCTTGTTATTGCAGGATCCACGTAACAGATGACATCGACTCTGAACCCTCTACGGCTCACTACGACTTTGATTGCCCGATCTATCAAGCCGAGGATGAGATTGATGAAGACGAAGACCTTCCGGAAGAGTTGGCCCGCTTGTTGAGACAAGAGGAGAAGGTTATTCTGCCTCACGAGGAGGATATTGAGATCATAAATCTGGGTTCTGAGGAGCTCGTCAGGAATGTCAGAGTGGGGGCTGCGCTGCAGAATGATGTCAAGCATAGACTGGTCGAGATGCTTCGAGAGTATAGTGACGTCTTTGCTTGGTCATACGAAGATATGCCCGGACTTGACACTGATATCGTGGTTCATCGCTTGTCGTTGCGAGAAGATTGCCCTCCAGTCAAGCAGAAGCTCAGGAGGACGAGACCAGACATGGCTGTAAAAATCAAGGAAGAGGTCCAGAAGCAGTTGGACGCAGGATTTCTAGCCGTTACCACTTACCCTCCGTGGGTCGCCAACATAGTGCCTGTACCGAAGAAGGACGGTAAGGTACGCATGTGCGTCGATGATCGGGATTTGAATAGGGCGAGCCCTAAAGATGATTTCCCGTTGCCTCATATCGATGTGTTGGTCGACAATACAGCCCAGTTTTCCGTATTTTCATTCATGGATGGCTTCTCCGGTTACAATCAGATTAAGATGGCACCGGAGGACATGGAGAAAACAACGTTTATCACCCCTTAGGGCACATTCTGCTATAAGGTAATGCCCTTCGGTCTGAAGAACGTGGGGGCCACTTACCAGCGAGCAATGGTAACTTTGTTTCATGATATGATTCATCATGAGATCGAGGTCTATGTTGATGACATGATTGCAAAGTCCCAAACGGAGGAAGAGCATCTGGTCAACTTGTTGAAGCTGTTTGAAAGGCTTAGGAAATTCAGGCTGAGGCTGAATCCTAACAAGTGCACTTTCGGAGTGCGGTCCGGAAAGTTATATGGGTTTATCGTTAGTGAACGAGGTATTGAAGTTGATCCTGCGAAGATAAAATCTATCCAAGAAATGCCAGCGCCGAAAACAGAAAAAGAAGTTCGTGGTTTCCTGGGCCGAATAAACTACATTGTAAGGTTTATCTCTCAGCTCACGGCCACTTGTGAACCGATGTTCAAGCTTTTAAAGAAAGATCAGGCGGTTACATGGAATGAGGATTGCCAGAAGGCGTTCAACAAAATAAAGCAGTATCTTCAAGAACCTCCAATACTGATACCCCCAGTGGCTGGACGGCCATTAATCATGTACCTGACGGTTCTGGAGAATAGTATGGGGTGTGTTCTCGGTCAGCACGACGAGACAGGCAGAAAGGAGCATGCCATTTATTATTTGAGTAAAAAGTTCACTGAGTGTGAATCTCGATACTCGATGCTGGAGAAGACGTGTTGTGCATTAGCTTGGGCTGCCAAACGTCTGCGACAGTATATGCTCAACCACACCACTATGCTAATTTCGAAGATGGATCCGATCAAGTACGTCTTCGAGAAGCAGGCTCTTTCGGGCAGGATTGCTAGATGGCAAATGGTGTTAACGGAATATGATATTCAGTACGTCTCTCAGAAAGCCATTAAGGGAAGCGTATTGTCTGATTATCTTGCCGAACAGCCAATCGAAGACTACCAGCCGATGAGGTTCGAATTCCCTGACGAGGACATTATGTTTCTCAAAGCAAAGGATTGCGATGAGCCATTGCCTGATGAGGGGCCAAATAGGAAGTCTCAGTGGAAGTTGATATTCGACGGAGCGGTTAATTCCTATGGAAGTGGTATCGGGGCTATCATCACGACTCCTCACGGATCCCATATCCCGTTTACTGCGAGACTGACGTTTCCAGTCACCAACAATGAAGCCGAGTATGAAGCATGTATTATGGGTCTAGAAGAGGCAATTGATTTGAGAATCAAGAATTTAGACATATATGGTGACTCAGCGCTTGTAATCAATCAGATTAAAGGGGAGTGGGAAACTCGTCAAGCGAATCTAGTGCCGTACATGAATTACGCCAGGAGGCTGCTTCCGTTTTTCGATCGAGTGGAACTCCATCATGTACCCAGGGCTGAAAATCAAATGGCTGATGCTTTAGCCACGTTGGCTTCAATGTATAAAGTCAATTATTGGAATGAGGCTCCAAGAATTGTGCTTTCGCATCTTGATAGACCAGCATTTGTGTTTGCAATCGAGGATGCCAGTGACGGCAAGCCATGGTTCCACGACATCCAGACCTTCCTTACGACTAAGGAGTATCCTGCGGGTGCGTCAACCCAGGATAAGAAGACTCTAAGGAGGCTATCTGGAAACTTTTATCTCAATCCCGATGGAGTGTTGTATAAGAGAAACCACGATCTCGTGCTGCTCAGATGTGTAGATGAGAAAGAAGCGAGTATGCTCATGGAAGAAGTCCATGAGGGCACATTTGGTACGCATGCCGGCGGGCACGCCATGACGAGAAAGATCCTGAGAGCAGGGTATTACTGGCTGACAATGGAGTCGGATTGCTTCAGATTCGCGAAGAAATGTCACAAATGCCAGATTTATGCTGATAAAGTTCATGTGCCGCCGTGCCCATTGAATGTCATGTCCTCCCCTCGGCCGTTCTCCATGTGGGGCATCAACATGATAGGCAAGATCGAGCCCACTGCATCCAATGGTCATCGTTTCATTCTGGTAGCTATCGACTACTTCACCAAATGGGTGGAGGCAGCCTCGTACGCTAATGTGACCAAGCAGGTGGTAGCTAAATTCATAAAGAGGGACATCATCTGTCGCTACGGAATTCCCGAGCGGATCATTACTGATAATGGTTCGAATTTGAACAACAAGATGATGAAGGAGCTGTGCCAGAGCTTCAAGATTGAACACCACAACTCATCTCCTTACCGGCCGAAGATGAATGGCGCCGTTGAAGTCGCCAACAAGAACATCAAGAAGATTGTTCAGAAGATGGTTGTGACGTATAAAGATTGGCACGAGATGCTGCCGTTTGCCTTGCACGGTTATCGTACTACGGTGAGTACATCAACCGGGGCAACTCCTTTCTCCTTGGTGTACGGTATGGAAGCTGTCCTACCGTTAGAAGTGGAGATTCCTTCTTTGCGAGTTTTGGTTGATGTGAAACTCGACGAGGCAGAATGGATTACGAATCGCTTGAACCAACTCAGCCTGATGGACGAGAAGAGGTTAGCATCGATTGCATTTGGTCGCCTGTACCAGAGTCGAATGAAGAAAGCTTATGATAAGAAGGTGCGTCCTATAAGCTTTCAGACGGGTGATCTCGTCCTGAAGAAAATTCTTCCGCCACACTCCGATCACCGGGCAAGTGGACTCCGAATTACGAAGGACCGTATGTCGTCAGCAAGGTCTTCTCAGGAGGAGCTTTGTTGTTATCCACGATGGATGGTGAAGATTTAGCATCCCCGGTGAACGCGGACGCAGTTAAAAAATACTTTGCTTAAAAGAGACTCGCTGGACAAAAAAGAAAGAGTCCAGGCAAAAAAGGGCATCCCGGCGAACCAAAAACAGAATAAAAGGTTCGGGCAAAAATTAGGGATATATTGAAAAAATGTACACCCGCGAAGTCGAAAACCTACACTGGGCGGCTTCGGCAAAAAAGGGTATCCCGGTGGACTGAAAACCCGTAAAGGGCGGTTCACACAAAAGTTAGGGATTTGAATAAGCAAATGACTGCGTTCCGCGTGTGGACTTTCATTGTTTAGTGGTTTGGAGGACCTGAGGGCCGTTTATCTGAACCAATCTCTTCCGAAGCTGAAGCATCGGAGAAGTATCGAAGTCGAGGGGGTCTTAGAGGGATCAACTCATGGTGTTCGTCTACGCCTCGTTGCCGACATTTGTATATACTGATGTATATTTATGTTTTCTTTTTGTGCGGCTTCCTCATTCCAAGAGTTTGCCTCTGTTGTAAAACATTTTTGCCCATTTAGGGGTCATCATCAATAAAATGCACATTATTCAGCAATTCTGCTTGTCTGTTTAGCATTTATCTGTTTTGTTTGCGAATGAAAACGCCGATGTTTTTGATAAAATGCGCATACATAAACTTACGGGCCTAGGCCCATTGATTGTTGAAACAATTAATTAACTGAATATTGTCACGAGATAATAACCTTGATAGGCCCCTTTGAGGAGGGTATCTTGTCTGTTTGTTTGTGTTGTTGCAGGTGTAGCACCTTCCAGAAGATGTGCCGTGCGCATCCCCGAAGCAGGGCGAGCCCTCCTTTTCCAGCAGAGTTCAGTAGTCTCTCCTCCGCAGAATCTGAATGCAAGTAGTGAGCATTGATATGTCTCCCCATGCAGAGATGATTCTCTTCCCCAAGCAGACGCATCCTGAAGGAACGTCACCCCATCAGTTGAGTCAAGCACCGAAGAATGATGTCATCTTTCCCCAGCACCGGGTCACAAGTGCAGATTTCATAGAAGTGTTCGGGTGCCGAAGCTCGTGTTCCCCAAATAAAGTCTCCAGCGGAATCGAGATTCTCCACCAGAGTTATGCTCTCTCCTGAAGTTGGATGATTCCCTCTTCCCCAGTAGAGTGTTGGAACAGCTGATGTTGTATTCCCCTGCAGAAGTGTGCTCTCCCCCGAAGTCAGATGATTCTTTCTTCCCTAGTGGAATCGAATTCCTCATCAGAGTCGTACTCTCCCGTTGAAGTAGAATGATTTCTCTCTCCCCGGCTGAGTCTGTAAACCCCCAGAAAAGCAGAATCCTTGGAAGCAGTTGGGACCTTGAGTGGATGTCCCCTAGCAGAGTGTGGGGCAGCTAATGTTGTATCTCCCCCAGAGCCGCACTCTCTCTAGTGAAGCAGAATGACTTCTCCTTCCTCAGCCAAGTTTGCAGATGCCCAAGAGAGCCGAGTCCTTGGAAGTTGATCAAATCGTGATTGGTTTTTCCCCAGTGGAGTGTTGAGCAGCTGAAGTTGTTTTCCCACAGAGTTGTTATCCCCAGAAGATTAGCCGAGACAGCCACGCAGTTTATTCTCGCGATTGATATCAGCAAGTCTGGTTTCTCGTAGAGTTTCGTCCCCTGCAGAAATCAGCTGAAGTTGTTTTCCATGCAGCAGTCCGCGGAAGATCAGTTCCCCAGACAGGGCCAATTGATACCAGCGGGTCCACGTTTTCCTCAGCAGGATGATTCCTCTACCTGAGTAGTTCTTGTCTCCTTGACAAAAGGGTTTCCTCCTCCCAACATTTATTTTGCGGATGGGATCGTAGTATTGTGCATGACTGCATGGCATTTAACACTGCATGGCATTTAACACTGCATAGCATTTAACATTGCATAGCATTGTGCATGATTGCATGGCATTTAGCATAAACGCGTATCATTCCCACCGTGTGGGGCATGGCGCAGAAGCATACGCATCATAAGCATGATCTAGGTTATTATCATTCTTGTTTTACAGGTGTTCCACCGAATGACCAGTTGCTCAGGACGATTCCTGATATTCTCCCCAACGAGGTCGCTTTCTTAAGATGATTATTAAGACCCCAGTGTAATTCCCACAGTCGCTCGCTCAAGATGATTTTTGAGATCCCCAGCGAAGTCTTCAGTTCGAGATGATTCTCGAATTCCTCAGCAGAGTCGTTTGCTTAAGATGATTCTTAAGACCTCAGCGCAGTTTCCCGAGTTGGTTGCTTTGGATGATTCTTGAGCTCCCCAATAGCGTCCCCAGCAAGAGTTGCCCAGGAAGATTCCTGGAATACCCAGCAGAATAAAGTCTCCAGAAAGGTCAGCAGTTCGAGACGATTCTTGAAGGTGCCCAACGGAGTTTGTTCGTTCAAGATGATTCTTGAAGTTCTTAGCAGCGTGATATGTCTGCTCCAACAGTGATGTCTAATCTGAAGATTGACTTCGTAAACGCCTGAAGGCGATATCAGAAGGTTCCTGTGAGCTCAGATGTTCTTGTTGATGAATCAACGTGCGGCTGAAGACAAGGTTCCAAAGCTTGTAGATATAACAAAGTGATCTGTGTTGGCCTGAAGACCAAGTCAGTTGTCCTGAGGTGATGATTGATTGCGATCAAGTGAATGATATTTCTTCTGACTGAAGTCGAAGATGTTTCTCCAGCTGAAGCGGAGTTTGCCTGAAGGCAAAGTGTTTGAATCCTCGTAGATTCATGAATGGCTCAGGATACCATTTCTCTGACTGAAGTCATAGATTTCCCAAGCTGAAGCGAAGGTGCCTAAAGGCAAGGTTATCCCCAAGGTCATGAATGACCTAGGATTCATTTTTCGGACTGAAGGCCGAAGTATATCCCTGACTGAAGTCTCGGATGCTCTATAGCAGAGGTGGAGTTGCCTGAAGGCAGATTCATGTATCCTTGAAGGCCAAGGACCATTTCTTCAGACTGAAGTCAAAGATACTTCCTGCAGAGTTGCCGACGGGCAAAGTTTACATCCTTGAAGGTCAAGGATGTTTATCTTCAGAAATACTTGAAGATCTTTTCTAGCTGAAGCTGGAAGTGGCCAGGGGCCAAGGTTTCATATATCTTTAATGTTGAAGTTCTACGGCGGGCAGTGTGCAGCAGTATTCCGATGTTCGTTATGGTTCTAAGGGTGAACCCCAGATCAGAGTGTGCTCGGTTAAGTCTTTCATTCCCAGCGGAGTAGTTTCAAATACGCAAGTGTACCTTTTTGTTCCGTTCACCAGGGGTGAACCCCAGGTCAGATCATCAGTTGTCCGGCGGCGAGGTTGGATGTTTGTTCGACGGCGAGGTTGAACGTTTGGGTTCGACGGCGAGGTTGGATATTTGTTTGACGGCGAGGTCAGACTCTTTAAACCCCCAGTAGAGATGATGTTTGTACGACGGCGATGTCGAGTGTCTCTCAGAGCGATGTTTGTTTCCGACGGCGATGTCAGATTCAGTTCTCCAGCGGCGATGTTGGGCATGTCAAGGTGATCCAGTCTTCTGACGGCGATGTTAGGTGATGCAGATCCTTTAGTTCTCCAGCGGCGATGCGGGGTACTTTGTTCAGAGATGTATTTTCTCCAGCGGCGATGCGGGGTATTTTGTTCATTGTTGTATTTTCTCCAGCGGCGATGTTGGGTATTTTGGTGATTCAGGTTTAGGTCTCCGGCGGCAATGTTGGACGCTTGTTTCCCCGAGTTATGGTTGTTCTTGACGGTGAGGTCAGGTGATTTAGTCTTCCAGCGGCGATGTTGGGTGTTGTGGTTGTCTGAAGGCAATGTCAGAAGAAGTTAACATGGATAACTGACGGCAATGTCAGATCGATATTTCTCCAGCTAGTTGTCGTGCAGCTAGTATTACAGTATTCGAAGGTTTGTTCCCCGCAGAGTATCGTGTGCTCGTGCAGTTGGCAAATTTTCGGGTTTACCGGTATTCAACCGTCTCGTACCTTGATTGGTTGAGAGTCGTTCGCTTCTCACCCAGTCAGGTTCAAGCTGTTTGAATAGGGGCAGCTGTTGCACCCCAAAATTTGACCAACAATTATTTATCCATCTAGTGTTTGAAAGTTGATACCTTCATCAGGCAGTTCAAGAGATCCCCAGAGGAGTGGGTTGAAACCAGGGTTGTGTGCTTCATAGCTTGAGAGTTGTGGGTGCTCCTCAGATGATTCTGAGACTTTGAGAATGAACTTGATGTTTTGAGAAAGCCTATGAGATGTCTTGATAGCCATCATAAAGCCCAGAGAGGTCATTGTGCAAGAATTCAGAAGATTCAACCATGAATGGTAGAATTAGGGTTTTGACTGGGTCAACCCTAGGATAACTGAAGATTTGGAGAAGGTTGAGACCTGATCCAAGGGCCATGAGATCATGGAATGATGCATAGATATGTTATAAGGATGATTCCTAGACCAACTCATCATGATTGAGGAGTTTGAGAAGTTTCAAGTCAGGGTTTCCAAGGATTGTCAGTGAAAAACCCTAATTTGACCCCTATCTTCCAGGCAGTTTTAGCTCTAGATGTGATTGATATCTCATCTTCCCCACAACATGAATGTTGTAGAGCTTGTTCTTAGCTTTAATTTGAGTGGTGTAAGTCCTTGATAGGAGTTACAGAGCTCAGGTTATGGTTTTGACAAATTACAGGTCAGCTGAGGTGTGTGAATCTGGGTCCTTGAAAGTCACCCAACTTGCAGACAACGTTTTCCCTAGTAGGATGATTCCTATGATCTCTTGGTAAACATGGATGTTGAAGGGCATCTTCTTAGCTTTAATTTGAGTGGTAGAAGTCCTTGATAGGATTTGTGGAACTCAACTTATAGTTTGAACAAGCCAGGGGTATTTTGGTCATTTGTCAGTTATAGGTCATTTTAAGCAAAGGCCATATCTCCTATTTCCAAGCCTCAAATGGAAAACGTCAAAACATGAAAGTTGTTAAAAATGTGATTTTAAGTCTAGAAAGAAGGTCATGAATTTCTGGAAAAGCTCATAGCATGGATTTGCATGATTGGTTAAATTTGAACTAAAAATGGCTTATAAGTTTAAAAAGTTGAAATTGGAAATTGGTTTGGAAGATCTAGGAATCCAAAATAGGTCATCCAATATATCATTTTGATTGGAAACATCATTTTGAGAACATTGGTTTAAATAGAATTTTCATTTGAGGCTTTAAAATGGGACATGCTTTGGAAAATTCATACTTGCATATTAAGGCACCCTTGCAAAACTTAACATAAGCCAAAGGTGAGCTTGTTTTTCACACATATCTTCTCAATATCTCAGGTGAGGATATTTTGACACCAAATTGTAAGGCATAAGGCATGAGATAATGGATGTTCAATGTATCATTCCATGAGAAGTTCTCAAACTTTCTAACACTTTCTAGCTCATTCTAGAAAGATCTAGGAGTTTCCATTGATCATTATAAGAAGAGTGAATCATGGAGGGTAAAAGGTTGGTGATCATTGTTGATGAGAGGTGAGATTAGAGTGTGAAAAGAAAGATTCTTCCATTTGCAATTTCACATCAAACCTTCATTCTCTTCAATCTCCATTCATTTCTCCTCCACAAACCTATTCTTCTGATCATTGTGATTGACTACATGCTGAGGTAGAAGAAGATCCATGGAAGTTTGAAGCTGTTTTGAGGAAATTGCAAGAATTGCATTTTGATATCAAGCACAAGTTTCAAGCCTTGATCATTCATCTTGCTGCATACAGAAGTCATATTGGGCATTGGAGAGTAATCAAGGAAGGTTTCAGGCACTGAATTGCAAGGAAACCATAGCCTCCATTAAAGTGTAACAGGTTGGTAATCTTGCTCGAATCTCCTAGTTTATGTGCATTCTGCCATAGTTATAGGTGTAGACTGGTTAAGCTAGGGTAGAGGACCATTTTCTGAGGATTAGGGAGCATTTCATGGAGTTTGATAGCAGGTGCAAGAATCTTTCATGATTGAGAACAAACTGGATATGAGGTTTCAATGCACGATTGATAGTTCATTGTGATGAGCATGGCGTGTTGAACAAGATTGGGTCATTAATTTGGAGTTTTAGAGGAATTGATCTCAGTGAGTTATCGTGGTACCAAGATCTTCTAGCTTTCTGTTAGGATGATTCAAGGAGAACTAGAGAAAACCACTCGTATAGACTTGTTCCTCTTAATTTGTAGATCATTTTCCTTTTTGGAATTGTTGAAAATCATCAAGTGTGGAGAGAGAACGAGGGAGGAGAAGTCTTATGCATGGAGGCACGATTTCTGAAAACCCTAGGTATTTGGGGACGATGACTGGCGTTCGTTGGATCTGGCTGAAAGTCTTGACCTATTACTCTAATCCAACGGCTCAGATTGAACTAAAATACGGAGGAAATTCAAAGTGCTAAACGTACCGTATTGCTAAATGAGGCGCGCATGGGCTTATTCAGAATGCTATCCACACCACCCCCTTTGCAGCCCATCCAGGATTTGAACTGGCGTGTATTACTTTTCTCACCCCCCTCCCATTTATTTCTTATTCTTTTTTCTTTTTAATTTCTTTTAATTCTTGGCATTTTATAATATTCATAAAAAATATAAAAATCAATATTTTTCATTTCTTCTTTTTTTCACATAACCATGATTTTGTCTAGAAAATTAATAAAAAATAAGATTCCATTTTATTTTTAGTTTAATATTTTTTAGCATATTTTCTTGCAAATAGCACTTTTAATATGTTTTAATTGATACTTGATTTTGTCCAATTTGTTTTAGGACTTTCCCTTAGGGTTTTTGAGCCATTCTTTTTGGCATAGTTAGATGTTGAACCCTAGTTTCATGTAGGATTTATCTCTTGATTTGTAGATTAAAGTTTGATGTAGTTTGATTTTTAGACATTTAGGTGCTCTAATTAGGGTTTTAAGTTGTATAGGTAGACTTGAACAAATTTGTTTTGGGGTTTATAGGCCAAATTAGTGTATGGGGAATACATGGGTTAAGGGTAAGTATGTATAGAATCCCCTAGAATTTTGATAGAATATTGTATGATGTTTTAGTATTTTTCATTGATTTTTGAATGTATGGATAGTATGTGTGTTGCTTAAAGGCATAAGTTGTATTGTTGTGTTTTCTTTCCTTCTCTTTTTGAGTGTGTGAGATTTGAAGATTGAGTGGGAGACCTTGTGGGTCATCATGGAAGCTTTGAAGACCTTGCAGAGGAGTTTAGCATAGCTTTTGTTGTTTTGTTTATAGGTTTATAGGTGCATAGGCAGAGCCCTAGATAGAATACTCTGTTCAATAAACAAGGAGTGTTTTGTTCACCTCCTTTCTTCTCTATGACACAGAGTCCCTTAAGGGTATTCACCTCTCTCCTTTGGAGGGATTAGTGACCTTGCCCTATAAGGTAGAACTTTGAGAGAGCCTTTCCTTTGATGTTAAGTCCTCAATGGCATCCTTTGGAAGTCAGTGAGTACTGCAACATCCTCACCTCATCTTGTTGACTGAATCTGGTTTGCTGGAGCATTGGAGCCATTGAAGATAGAAGCTG
>CAWUDS030006658.1:3194173-3227123 GCA_963859935.3 Lathyrus sativus
GAAATCATGTGTGGAAGCGAGCGATTATGCCATAGGCGCAGTTCTAGGACACAAAGGAAAGAAAAGAAACTTCATGCAATCTACTACGCTAGTAGAACCTTAGATCCTGCCCAAATGAACTACGCAACGACTGAAAAAGAACTTCTAGCGGTTGTGTTCGCTCTTGACAAAATTTCATTCCTACTTAGTAGGAGCAAAAATAATCATTTACACAGACCACGGCGCCATTAGGTACCTGATAAGAAAAAAGGATGCCAAACCAAGACTATTGAGATGGATCCTACTGTTACAAGAGTTTGATTTAGAAATAAAAGATAAGAAAGGAACCGAGAACATAGTGGCATATCACTTATCCCGAATAGAGGGCATTAAACATGAACCAATGCCTATCTATAACGATTTCCGTTATGAACGTCTGATAGCCAAATTGGAGAGCGATATGCCAAACCTCACCTCGAAAGAACCATAATTAAAAGAAGCCGTGGAAGCAGTCTACGCACAGGCAACCTTGCCTTGGTATGCTGACATTGTCAACTACTTAGCCACAGGCGTGCTCCCACCGGACTTAAGCTATCAACAAAGAAGAAGAAATTCTTCCATGATCTAAAACAATACTATTGGGATGAACCTCTGCTTCTCAAGAGAGAAGCCGATGGCATTTTCCATCGATGCGTCCCAGAGGAAGCAATAGAAGACATCATCTCTCATTGTCACTCTGCCCCGTATGGTGGACATGCAAGTACCTCAAAGACCTACGCAAAGATCCTACATTCCAGATTATTCTGGCCCAGCCTTTGGAAAGATGTCCACATGCACAATTACTAAAGTGCGACCGGTTGCAACGTACTGGTAACATCTCGAGACGCGATGAGATGCCTCAAAAAAGCTATTTTAGAAGTAGAAGTCTTTGATGTATGAGGGATCGATTTCATGGGACCGTTCCCATCTTCTTTTAGAAATAAATATATACTCGTCGCTGTCGACTACGTATCCAAATGGATAGAGGTCGTAACCTCTCCAACAAACGACACACGAGTAGTCATCAAACTCTTCAAGAACATAATCTTCCCTAGATTCGGTGTACTAAGACTTGTCATTAGTGACGGTGGTTCACACTTCATAGCATGAATCTTTGACAAAGTTTTATCTAAATATGAAGTCAAACACCGAGTAGAAACATTGTATCATCTGCAATCTAGTGGACAAGTGGAGGTCTCAAATAGAGAGATAAAACAAATCTTAGAAAAGACCGTCGCCACCTCTAGGAAAGATTGGTCATCGAAGTTAAGTGAAGCTTTATGGGCCTATAGGACAGCCTACAAAACGCCAATCGGAACCACACCTTTCAAGCTAGTTTATGGAAAATCCTTCCACCTGCCGATAGAATTAGAACACAAAGCCTTTTGGGCTATCAAAACATTAAATTTAAACTACACTGCCGCAGGAGAGAAGTGGATCTTGAATATACACGAACTAGAAGAACTCAGACTAGACGCATACGAGAACGCCCGCATATATAAGGAAAGAACTAAAAAGTGCCACGATAAGCGTTTAGTCTGGAAACAGTTCAGTGTGGGAGACGTCGTACTCCTATTCAATTCGAGACTAAAACCCTTTCCAGGAAAACTAAAGTCTAGGTGGTCCGGCCCTTTTCGTTTCTCCATTTTGTTTTTCTTTTCTTTCTTTAACTAATTTTCGAATTTTCTTTTACCTTGTATCTCCTTCTGTCTCTAAAATTAACTTTTATCGAACTTACTTTAAATTGTTTCCAGGACGTTTTAAGCCTTCTTACTTTCTCCTCTCTCATCTGACTAATTCTCCAGCATGGATAACATAGATTACATGGTAACAGCATTTAGAGGACCAGCTCAACAAGCCAAATTTGAGGCCCTGACACAGAGAGGCATCACCTTAACCATTTACTATGATGAATCCACCATGGATCAACTAGGAATCCATGATAGCATCCTTTTCTTATTTAACCAATTAGGATGGGAAAAAGCTGCCCTTAAGACTCGTTTTGTTACCTATAGAGAACTCACATTTGAATTCCTTAGCTCTTTAGCCTACTTACCCAAATATGGTTACGAATCCACTAAGGAACTGATATGCTTTCGACTCTTTGGTACTGACTACACATTAACTCGTAGCTCGTTGGCTGACCTTTTAGGATTTCCTAGCGGACCCTTTGTGTATACCACCACCCATAAGGCGAATATGGATATCAAGTTGGACTATTTCTGGGGAACCATTACAGGAAACTATCACCCTGAGCAAAATGACATGAACTCTAACGAAATACATAACCCTGCAATCTGTTACTTCTATAGAATGTTAGCCCATACCCTCTTTGGAAAGGAGGAAAACATTACCTCTTTCTCTAAGGAAGAGCTATTCATTCTGTAATGTGCCTCACAAGGTAGACCTGTCAATGTCGTGCCTTTCATGATGAGAGCCTTCGAAAAACTTAACAAGGAACCAAAGTCACCTATTTTAATAGGAGGATTTGTCACCATGATTGCTAACACAATTGGACTTAGGTATCATTTGAATAGAGTTATTCCATTTGGCAGTATCAGACTTATGGACAGAGAGTTTTGTTTTAACCAGCGTATCATTGGTAACTTAGGACCAGCACCCTACGAGTATCTTATTGCCAACGAACCGGTCCGACTCTTTACACTGCCAAACCATGAGCGAGCCAGTGTCCATAACAAAGACAACTGGCTGTATGAGTTGAATGAACCTATGGATCCCCAATCGCCTCATTCTACACCACATGACTATATGTACCACGAAGATCACATCTCTGAGGCACATGACTTTATGTACTATGAGGATTATGTATCAGAAGCAGAAACAGATCCTGAGACCCCTCCGAACTACCATGACTTCTCTGAACCCGATCCTAACACAAACTCCCTTAAAACTGAAAAGCTGGATACTATTATGAAAACCATGGATGAATTCAAGTCGGAAATCACAACAGTAAAGGAAGAACTGAAGACATTGCACCTGGATTTGATAAACTTCATGGACATAGTTGTTAAGCAATTCAATTACATAACTCAAGAGTTCGATAAACTGAAGAAGTAGAAGGACTGATACTTTTATTTTAATTTTTACTGCATTTGAACAATTTTACAGTATTCTGGTTTATGTCTTTTAATTTTTTAATTTCTTTCATTATTGTACTTCGTTAAACAATTACAATATTTTTAATTCAATTGAAGCTTTTATCATTTCTCCATTAATCCAAGTTTTTCCCTATTCTGAAATTATTCTGTTTGTCTTTCACTCTGGCCTGAAATGTCCATTATCTGTGTTTAAAGAACTCTTGCACGAACCCATCAACATTTTTCTGCAAACCTGCAGAATTTGCTGCTGTGACACTCGTCACACCAATGTTACGACCGTCACACATCTTACGACCGTGGCCATCTCGTAACGACCATCATGCAGTTCAAGCTTGCATTCTGCTATATCAGCATAATGCAACAGTCCAACTCTGCTTCTCGCACTACATTCATCAACCGTCCACTAAACTCACATTCATTTCCTTCAAACCTCTCATTACTACCTCCACCCATTCAACCATCCATCGTTCCAAATAAATCCCCCTATTCCTCTTTCAACCATTCTACAGAACCAACCCTTCATCTTTGTTTTTCCCCTTTTGCATAAAAAAAATGGCACGACAACACCGTCAACTACCCGACCTGTCAGAAATAATCTTTCGAGATGGTGAGAGAGGCGACCAACAACGAGCGAACTACATCACTTTCCATCAACGTTCCGTCTAACCCACTCGGTACGTCGACGTTGCATGCTGCAAAACGCAGGGCTGTGGCAGCTCTGTACAATGCTGCAACCCATGTACGAGGCGCTGACTTTGGAATTTATGAGTTCTTTCTCCTATGTCACACCACCTGGAGAAACTAACCAACTGACCGGAGTAGCATATTTTTTACTGTTTGGCACTAAATTCCAGTTGAATCAAAACCAACTTGCGCAAATGCTACATTTCCACCATGGCGATAATGCCCACCGCAGAGTCCCTTCAGAGAAATTTTTCCAAGAAGCCTTCGCCTTATGGAACCAATTAACCGGTACCACCGTTGATGGATGGGAGAGCCTCAATGCAACTTTCATTCATAACCCAGCCATCCAGTACTTCCACCGAGTACTCGGGAACACTGTTTTCGCAAGGGATAGTAACCATAAAGTCAATTCCAACGAGCTCTTCTTTCTCAATTGTGTCTTCGCTCCTGAGTTCGTGAATGTCACGTTGTTCCTTCTTGCCCACATGCAATCAAACTGTGTTCGGGGCTCAAAGCCATTCTACTTTGGAGGTATCATTACCTCCATCGCCTTAGCCCTCGACCTCGGTGACTGTCTTCAGAACCTTCCATCCTGCCTCCTGTTTTCCTCGACATTGATTATTGCCGCTCCTCTCACCACATCAAACTCAGAGGAGACGACAAATACCATCTGGTGGTCCGCAATCGTACAATCCGCAGCATTATCATGCCATGCAGGGATCGCACCGACCCCCAGAATCGAGCCAACTGGATCTTTGATCTGGCTTCCCCTAAAGCGAATGCAACCGCTCCTCATGTTGAAGCCAATGTTCCTACAGATGAGATGGAAGATGCACCGAGACACAACCAACAACTAAAGAAGGTACATCTTCCCGACGCTAACGCCGTCCTGAGCCAACCAATGAAGAGATCATATGTGGCATTTGGCAACAAAATAAGATGGTTGCGCAACTCAAAGTTCGCCAACAAGAACAACATCTCCAGATGATGACTCTATTGCAACAAATCCACCAAGGTCAAGTAGCCCAAGGCGGGCGACTCGACAACATCATAGACGAGATGGCTACTCTCACCATGCGCGTGCAAGATCTCAGCGAATACATCCATCACACCGGAGCTCTGGACCACGCGATGCGCTTTGGACGAGGGCGAGCCCGAGGCAGAGAGCATGGACCTCAGTAGTTTCTCATTTTTCATTTTTGTATTTCTGCATTTATATTTTTCTTATTTCCCCTTCCACATTTATATCGAAGCATTGAGGACAATTCCCGATATAGTGTGGGAGAAGCGCATTATTTCCATTCCCCTATGTTATGTACTTTCCCTTTCAGTAAATTTTTACTTAATAAAATAAAGCTTTTATATGTACTTTTCTCTGTTATGCGAATTCCCCCGTTTTATCCAGTCATACAAAAACTTTTGTTCACTTCTGATCGATGCATCATTCGACACGCCAAAATAAAGGCCAAGTTAGGGACCTCGAGAAAGAATTCTAACAAAACCAATATTGTCCTGACACCTTAGACCTCTGGTTTATGCGAGTCAGTTTCATTACCTACTTTACCGAAGCCTCAGGTTTCAACCCAAAAGTAGCCCCTAGTAGTTTATACAAGCAGTCAGCACCGCCGTAAGCACAAACCATGTGGAAGGCCGATGCAAATAAGTGATTGGTATAAAATCATAAAGAAATCGCTTTGCGACCATGTAGTGATTTTCTACCTCTGCTATTTCGGAAAAACAAAAAGAAAAGCAAAGAAAAAGAAATCCTTTTTCGACTGGTTCATAGGTCACTGGTTATGGACTCGGTAGGGTGAATTACAATTTGATCCCCCATATCTTACAAATAAGGACTCATCAAAGGGTACCGCACTCGTGCACCAGAACCCATGCTAAGAAAGACCGAAATCACTAACAGGTTATTCCACTACGAGCGTGCAAAGGCAAAGGGCTTAATGTGATTGCGCTAGAACGAAATTGGGTGAAATTGGATGCGTGGAACTTTACGCCGAGCTACAGTAGCATGATTGGAACCACCTTGCATAAGAAGGAGGCCTTCGAGCACCTACCGCTTAGTGTCACTACCGTATGCGTGTTGTTTTAATCTATTCTCTGATGTCCCGACTCAACGCCTCAAAAGTTATTTTGAAAACGCAAAAGAGCGTGCCATGTGCTCGCATTGCCGCATTTTTCCGATTTTTGCTTGAGGACAAGCAAAGATTCAAGTTTAGGGGAGTTTGATAACGCGAAAATGTATAGTATAATTGGCTTCTTTTTTCATCTGCTAACAGTATGATTTCACCTCGATTTCGGATGATTTCGTATATTTGCTAAGCGTTTTTGCAGGTATATGAAGTTCACACTCAAAACGAGCAAGACAGAGAAAACTCACGATCAAAGACACAAAATGGGAGAAAAAGACAGAAAATAGCAGAAAATACAGATTTTGTGAGTGTCACAGTCGTCACACCCTTGTCACGACCGTCACAACCCTTGTCGTCATAGACCCTTACGCTCGTCATGCATATTACGCTCGTCACATCTCCCTTACGGTCGTCAAACACCCAATAACAGAATAACGTTCACATTCTGATTGTGCCCACGCAAGCTGAGGAAATATAGGAACATTCCCATTTATTCTCTCACCCTCAACTCCATTTCCTCGGGCATTTCCTCAGAGAGTCTCAGCTATAAAAGGAGAAGGTCTAGACCAGAATGAGGGAGCCGCATTTAAGATAACAAAGTGCTGTCGAAATCACCATTGAAGCCAAATTATATTCTAGCATTATTTTCCTGTTTCTTTCTTTTCCTTTATTTCTATTTGTACTGTTTTATTCCTTTCTTGTACCCTAGCTCCTCGCCGAGGTAGAATCCTTCCGACATTGTGAAGGACTACTCAAGGATCCGAGAACAGTATTATTTTCAGGTTTTTATTAATTAAATCGTTATTTTGTTTCCGTTATAATGCATGTTTATTTATTTTTCTGCCTTTATTTAATTGTGATTGTTCTACGTACCATGTCTAGTTAAACCGCATCAATCGGTATGTAATAAACTAGTAGGACGGGATTCGATAACACCTGGTGCTTTTTCCTTTTTACAAACACTTTTCTGGCCGTGGTTTTTAATTTAATTTCCTAAATAAACCTTCGTCGCGAAAGCGAGAAATTTTTTACAGTAGTTTTGCCACGAGAGTGGGAAATTCATTAAGGTGCGAATCGGCACGTGAAAGCGTGGGGTTCGAACCGGATAGTAAAAACTAGGCATTTATTTTAAATACAGCGAAAGTGCTTTAAAAGAAATCAGAACTTAGTTGTTTTCAAAAAGTTATTTTAACCCCGAATGGGACAGCGAAAGCGTACATTTCGGCTTAGAGTTACGACTAGAGTCAACAACCAACATGAGACAAAAGTCTTTAAACGATTATTTTCTCCTGAAAACCATTTGCAAACAAATTAAACTGCACCGAAGACTTGTCGAATCCCCGAAAACTAAAGCATTACATACCGATGTCCCTTATTAGTATTCTTAAACCTTATAAACTATCCTTAAATTAGCCTTTACTTTTGCATTTAATTCCTTAAAGCCTTATTCCGACTTAGCTAAACATAGTAACACCCGATAACACTAGATTGGTAACGAGTCCCTGTAGGATCGATATCTTTATTACTACGCGATAGACTGTGCACTTGCAGTCAGTTCAGTTAGACTCAGAAAGTTGCGATCATTCCTCAGCAGAGTTTTCTTGGTTTTGACACCATTCCTTTTGCATTCCCCAGTTGGGTCTTGCTTTCCCTTTTGGTTTTTGGCTTTGACACCGCCTCTTTCCCTTTTCTTTCCCAGCAGTAGTTCCCCGAACTACGTAAGCTCTGACTTCCTCATTGCACTATGAGGGTGCATAGGCACGAAGACCCCAATCCTCCTCGAGCACTTTCCTTTTTTTCTTTTTCTTTCTTTTCTTTCCTTCTTTTTTAGCTAGAAGCCTTTAGATAGATAACCCATCCAAGCCTAGAAGTAAGCAAAATGGTTCCCGTCGGGTAAGACGGATGCTTTAGGTGCTAGTACCTTCCTTTTGCATAACCGACCCCACTTTCCTGTTTCTCTTTCCCTTAGGTTTTATCGATATTTTCCATGTCCTTTGGGACTAAATGAAGTTCGGTGGCAACTCTGTTGTATCTTTGAGTGTGCGATTCACTCAGGTATAATCCTGCTAGCCTCAGCTGGTGACTCTGATGGGGAGTCCTTGCGCTTGCAAGTTGGGGGTTCTCGCCTAGTTTTGCTTGCTTTTTCCTGCTTGCTTGGGTGTTTATGTTTTATACTTTATTTGTTTTATCTTTATGCTTTACTCGCTTTATTTTTATGTTATTTATTGCATTTCTTTACTACTTTAAATATTCATATGCTGCATATTTTAGATATATGCTATATTCTGCTGTTGTTGGAATGGGTAGATATTATTGGAGAGATAAGTCCTAACATCGGGCTTGAGCATACATATAGGCTAGAACGTGGATAGTCGTGACGCTTGCGTTTTCCGTGTAGGGGTTGTCACGAGAGCCACATCTCAGATCGTGATTCGCTTGAGAATACTTCCGTCCTATGAGAATTCGTTACGGAGAGGGGTTTTCATTTGAGTCCTATGGTTTGGGCGACCTTTCTAGGGACCACCTTGTTGTGTCTAGATCATACCTGTGAGTGGGATATGGGTTTTTTGGCAGGAAACCAAGACTCTTCATACCTTTTGTTCTCTCGCGCACGTCATATTTTTGCACTGACGCAGAATTACGCAGATATTCAGTTTGTGCAGATTTGGATATTCAGATTTTGCAGATTTGATCGTTCGAATTTGTGCTTGGCTTTGTGATTTGTGTGTTCCATGTCATTTCATCGTAACCATTAATATTTTTGCATGTGCATTTTCCAGGTTATTTGAGAGCTTATTGTTTGTTGGCATAGTCATAGACGATGAGTACTAGTTGCAGAGGTATCTTTAGTTACAAGTTTGTGGAGCCTAAGTTGAAGAATTTGAGAGGTTTGGCATCTTGTCTGGTTGAAGATAACAGGAGTGTTTTCAGAGATGATTATGGGAATCTTGTGGCCATTCTCAACACTCAAGTCAACATTACTGCCATTCATACACTTGTTCAGTTCTATGACCCGCCACTGAGGTGGTTCACATTTCAGGATTACCAGTTAGCACCTACAGTTGAGGAGTACTCTCATATCTTAGGGGTTGAGATCAAGAGTCAGATTTCGTTTGCCTACACCAGCAGTTGTTCGAAGTCTCCTCTTATTGCTGAAGCTCTTGTCCTTATTAAGAAGTATGTGGAAGAAAATCTCAAGACTAAAGGAAAAGGTGTTAGAGGGTTTACTTTGAAGTTTCTAGTAGACAAGGCCGTTTCTTTTTCCGAAGTTGGAAATTGGAAGGCTTTCAACGACGTGTTTGCTTTACTGATATATGAGATCGTTTTGTTCCCGAACATGGAAGATTTCATTGACCAGGCTGCCATCAGCGTCTTTTTATCCAAGAATCTTGTTTCCACACTTCTTGTTGATATCTATTATTCTATTCATTCGAGGAATGAAAATAATAAAGGAACTATCGTATGTTGTGCTCCTATGTTGTATCGATGGTTCATGTCTCACCTTCCTTAGAAGGGTTCTTTTGTGGAGAATAGCGGGAACCTCAAGTGGTCTCAAAGGATCATGTCTCTCACTACTAATGTCATCTCTTGGTATTCTCGAGCCTACGATGGTATCAAGATCATTCTTCGTTGTGGTAAATTCCTTAATGTACCTCTCTTGAGTACAAAGGGCGGAATTAACTACAATCCAAGGCTCGCCTTCCGTCAGTTGGGATATTCGATGCTTGACAAACCAAATCCTAAGGTAGTGGAAGAGTTCATCTTTCATGAGGGGTTGATGACATGGGTTTGATGAAGAGATTCAGTGTTGTATGGGTACAAATTCACCGCAAGGGTAGAGATGAGTTAGGTAAGAAGAATTGTATTGCGAAAGAAGCCTTCACGCAATGGGTCAAAGAACGAGTTCAAACGACTTTGCTACAATTTCCTTTCGAGTCTTTTGTGCATGTCAAGTTTCCTGAACCTATCATTGTTCTCCCTTTTGAAGTTGATCAGCTCAAGCATGTTATTGAGAAGTTGTAAAAGGATAATGTTGATCTTCATTTCAACCTTGACAAAGTCACATCTGAGAAGGAGAGCTTACAGATGGATCTTCGCTAGAAGAGAGAGCTCATGAGCAAAGAGGTAGAGTTTGAGCAAAACAAGCGCCAGAAAGTAGGTGATTCTTTGAAGAGTACCTATGACAGACTTTCCTCAAAGAAGAGATAACTTGTTGATGCTCAGTGTCAAGCCCGTAAGGATGAGTTGAGCTACAAGAAGCAACTTGCAGATCTTTGAGCAGAGTTATCAGAGTACAAGACAAAGCGCTCTGGAGTGAGCAGGATCGTGCTGACTGGTCGATGAAATACCTTTCTCAACTTCAAACCGAGCTTGACCAAGTCTTTAGTGATGTCCAGAAACTTCAGGATCAGATACATCAGGGCCGATAGGAGATCAACCAATCTCACTTAGAGAGTACTCAGTGGGAACGTCATAGTCGTCATTTGCAAGTCCTCTTGGATCAGAAAGAGGAATTTCTGCAGGATCTTCTTCAGGGACCTAATCATTCTTTATTACGCAAACTCATGAAGGATATGAAGTATTGGAGTGAGAGGCACGGTCGTTTAGCCATACTTGTCGAGCATGCATTGAAGGACTTACTAGGGTTATTGAGGGACACATATGTTGATGTGCTGCCACACCAGACTCCTTGGGTTGTATTTCACTTTTTGTCTGTTTGTTGGGTTGTATTTGATAGGATTCACGCTGATCTTATTGTAGCCCAAAAGGAAGATGTTTGAGTTGTATTGAAGCTTGTACTTCTTTATCTCATTGATCAAATAAAGATTTTTCTTGCCTTTACTTATATGCTTTATTATTATTGCTAACAAAGATAATGCTCACGAATTCCTGGAATTTAAAACTTTATATTTGCATATGTTGCATTCAATCATATTCATGTGCATGTCCTTCACCTAGAAACCACGCACTTACACTATCCGTCATGCCTTGTAGCAAGACGACGACTCGACATCGCTATTTCACTCGCTCAAACAAGACCAGGATCATGGCTGACGTTGAACAAGAGAACGCTGCTTACAAGGAGACTTTGGCTCAATTTCAAAGTCGTATGGATCAGTTCGAAACTAACATAGATGTTGTTATGGACTTCCTTCGTGCTCAGAAGGACATTGCTGCTGCTACTTATGTTGTTGCAACTGTTACTAATGCTACTTTTGTCACTCCTGTATTGATCCCTACTCTTGTCGTTGCTTCCTCCCCAACAATTATCGAAGTGCCAGTTGAGACTATTGCTTAGCCTTCTGTCAATCTAACTTTTGTTCAGTCTCCGAATTTCACACCTCAGATCTTCGATGGTAGTGCTTTTGATCTATATCAACCTTTTGTTATGCATATGCCCAATGGTAATTCTGCTGCTTATCCTTGGGGCATGCCTACTCTGATTCCACCTCATATGGTGAATCGTGACGATCACGAGATCCCTTAGACACAGGTCCGCCAGACTCTTGTGTCTACTAATGTTGAGATTCCTGGCGAAGGTGATCATTCGTATAGGGGTCCTCCTATTCATGTTCCAGTTTTGTCTCAGCCTGCTCAAACTATGGTTCAGAATGTTCATTCTATGCTCTACCTTGGGGCATCTTCTGGTGTTGTAGTACTTCCTACCGGTTATCCGTATGGTTTTCAAATGGGTCAGAATACTGGTCAGATGGTAAATTATAGGTTGGTGTATCCGTCTCAGTTTGGTTCCCTACAGATATCTACTCCAGTTGTATCACAACTTCCAAATCCTCAGGCTCTTATCATACCGGCTGATCATAACATACTTGTTGATTATAGGTTATTAGATGAGAGAATCCGTGCGATTGAAGGATATTCCGCCTTTGGTACGGAAGCCAAAGACTTGTGTTTGGTTCCCAATGTCGTGTTGCCGCAGAAATTTAAAAATCCTGAGCTGCCAAAGAACAAGGGTTTAAGTTGTCCTCGCAGTCATGTGATCGTGTATTGTAGGAAGATGGCGTCCTATAATGACAATGATGAACTGTTGGTGCATTATTTCCAAGATAGCTTGTCTGGAGCTTTTCTAGATTGGTATATGGGTTTGGAACGTAGCAAGATTCGCTCATGGAGAGACCTATCAGAGGAATTCTTGAAACAGTACAAATATAATCTTGATTTGGCTCCTACCATACTGCAGTTACAAAATCAATCACAACGTTCAACTAAAACATTCAAAAAATATGCACAGAGGTGGCGAGAGATTGCTTCTCGAGTGCAACCCGCTCTCTCTGGCAATGAATTGGTTGACATTTTCATGGGCACTTTGCAAGGGTTGTATTATGATAAAATGGTGGGTAGTTCTTCAACAAATTTTGCTGATATTGTGACTATTGGTGAAAGTGTAAGTAAGAATTGCGCCTAAGAGGGGGGTGAATTAGGTTCTTTTGAAATTTTCTGGTTTTAAGAGAGTTATGTTACTTTCTTTTAGCGGAGTGATGTTATAGAAGCTTGTAAAGACAGAAAGTAAAAGAGACACAGGAAATTATAGTGGTTCCCCTCACACTCCGAGGGTACTCCACTCCCCTTTCGACTCGAAAGAGATTTCACTATAGTTAGGATCAGTGTACAACTTTTCTTTCTAACCTATAGGGAGATCAAAGGCTCTTAAACACCTTTAAGATCTGAAAACTAAGTGCAATGAGAACAATCCTCTCTAATGCACACACTTGCTTTCAACAATCCTGAACAACAAGAAGAAATAAATACAATCAGATTTTTTGTAATGATTTGTAACAATATGTACAATTGTTTATCAATGATGAGATTGATCTTCTCTTTCAATGGGAAATTCCACAAGTTTCTAAGACTTATTTCTCAAGAATTTTCTTTTCAAAGGATATGAAATTTATGCATAAAATTCTTTGTGAAAAGTGATTTTTCTTAGATGTGGAAAGATGAAATTGTGATAAAGATTTTGAAAGAGAATTGAAAGAGATGTGTGTTTGAATTTTGAAAGATTTAGGTATTTATATTACACAAACACCTCTTGAGAAAAACATGCAAATCTCCAGAAAAATTGATGAACAATTGTCATGTTTCAAAGGAAACATTCCACAGAAATTCGATTGAAGAGATGTAATTTTTCAGAAAGATTTGTCAAAAACGTTCAGTGAGCAATCAATTGCACAAAGAGCCCAATCGATTTCACCTTCACAAAAACACTTGAAAATTCAAATTTTCATTAGAGCAATCGATTGCACCTTCGGACCAATCGATTGCATCAAAGCAGCAATCGATTGCTTACTGAAACAGAAGCAAAAATGAGTTAAAATATGATCATGCAATCGATTTCTCTAAGAGTGCAATCGATTGGACTTACAAAAACCTAGAAAATTTCTCATTTAAAAAGCTTGTGTTAGTGTGAAAAGTAATGTAAACGATTTTTAATGATTTAAGCAATTAGGACTTAAATACTTAATGGAAGTTCTCATTATACCTTATGAGGAAAACATCCTTAAAGTTATGTTTTGTCCTGATGCTTGGTGTTTGATCATCTTTGCTTTCTTAAATGATTTGTCTTCATCAAAACATATGTTGATCTCTGAGAATCTTGATTTCACATTCTCCCCCTTTTTGATGATGAAAAAGCACTCTTCTTTTGTTGCAATGTTCTTTCCGGCAAATTCTTTCTCCCTCTCAATTTGTGAAGTTGTCAAGTTTTTCTCCCCCCCAATATGTGAAGTTGAGAAGTTCTGAATTTGTATTGAGGTTCTGAAATAGCCTTGTATTTGTATATTTGTTCCTTAAGGAAAGACCATAAGCAAGAAAAGAGTAAAAAGTAACATCCTTCTCCCCCTTTTGACATTATCAAAAAGAAGGGAAAGATTGATTAAGGCAATAATATATATAGATGATAGACATAGATAATAATTTGAAAATAAAATACCAACTTAATCATAAATTCAAATTGAAAACAATACAAAGAAACTAGAAAGTACGAAATTCAAATAACAGAAATGACTTAAAAAGAGACATAAAACACATAATAAAAATTTTATGACAGATCCATGTTGGGGTCAAAGGTTGGTTAGTTTGGAAATGTTGTCTGAAGAGGTGATGGACGAGTTGGAGGGACAGCCGGGTTTGAAGGATCATAAGGCGGAATGGATAAGTGAGAGTACAGATAGGAGAATTGTTGATTGACGGCCTCTTGGAAGTTGTTGATCCAAGTGTTTGTTGACTCTTGAATAGCATTGTATTGTTCATTGATGGAATTGTTGAGATTTCCAAATTGTTGAGTCATGTAATCCATTAATTGTTGGTTACTCGGGCAATTTCTAGAAGGAATAGGAACATCATCATCGTCTTCATCCTCTTGCTCATCATTTTCAGCCACACCTTCACCAAGGTAAACAATGGTCTTGGTTTCCGAGTTGTATTTGACACCCATCCGAGAGTCCACGTTTTTTATTGAGATCTTGTTTATACTTGAGTCCATGAGACACTTTTCAAACCCTTCAAAGTCTACTTTATAATGTTCCAAGATATTTGTAGTGAACCATGCATATGGCAGAAACTTGGATTTTTCATTGATTTCGCGCATGTGAATCAAGATTAAATTTGACCAACTTATGTGAATGCCATTCTTATTAGTATATAAAATCTGCATTTCTAGATCAGTCATGATGCAATGGTTTCCAGCCCTTGGAAACATTATGTAAACCATGAAATAATGAAATAATCGATCATCAATGTTGAATATACCTGCCGACCATGAGTTGCAAGAGGGTTCCATGCCGCCTAATGATCTGACACATTTTGCATGGAATTCGGCTTCAGACATTCGGCCAAGGCTCCAATCAAACTTTCTTTTATCATATGCTTCCCAGGTTGCTTCGTGTTCTTCAGGAGGACTTCCACCAGATGTTGGAATATTGAGAATCTTACCAAGTGTCTTTGAGAAGAGCGGGAATATTTTTCCTTGAACATATGTTACCAACTTGCCTTCTTCCATTTTTTGGTTGCTATAGAACAATCTTACCAAATCTGGATAATATGGCCCAGATGAGGAAATCACAGGTTCCACCCCATATGCAACCAAAGTTTCTTGAAAAGAAAAACATTCTTTAGGGAATGATGAGAGAATACCATATTTTGGTGTTTGCACAACCTTCTTCTGAAAATATTTGGTGAACTTTTCCCTTTGTTCATCATCCATGTGTTGAAGAATAAGTGGAGTTTTTAAAGATGAAGAGGCTGGACCTTTGCCTTTGCTTTATGCTGAAATCTTCTTCTTTGAGCGAGATGCCATGAGAGAATGATGGAGGATTTGAGTTTTATGGTTTGTGAGGAAGGGAAGAGTTTTTGTGGAGAGGTTATGAGAAGTTGGGTTTTATAATGGTTGAGAGAAGAGAACATAATTATTGTGGGATATGAGTGGTTGAAAGCCTTGATGATTAAGACTTTGGGAATATGACAATTAATGGTCAAAGATTTTAAGACTAGGATTAAGTAGTAATTGCTAGTCATAGGTATGTCAAAAGTGTAATGATAGGGTAGTTGGAAAGGTGAAAAGCCCATGGATCTATAAAGAAATAATAAAAAACACATTTACTGAAGGTGCAATCGATTGGCACTGTAGTGCAATCGATTGCTCTACAAAACAGAAACAAAATAAGACAAACACTGCAGGGTGCAATCGATTGACACAGGGGTGCAATCAATTGGTTGCTTCAAAAATTAATAAAATTTATAAAACTTACAGTGAGCAATTGATTGACACACGGGTGCAATCGATTGCAAGCAGTGAAAATTGAGAAAAATACCACATATGAAGTTCTTTCATGATTCAATGTAAGTTTCATCCAGAATTCCAAGTTCCCTTCTTATTTTGAAGACAGATTCCTTTGCCAAAGGCTTCGTGAATATATCGGCAAGCTGATTATGAGTATCCACAAATGTTATCTCGACATCCCCTTGAAGTACATGATCTCGCAGAAAATGATGTTGTATGTCGATGTGCTTGGTCCTTGAATGCATGACTGGAATCTTCGTTATGTTAATTGCACTTGTGTTGTCACAGCGAAGAGGAATGCTACCCAGGTCGAGTCCATAGTCACAAAGTTGTTGCTTGAGACAAATTATTTGCGCACAACAACTTCTCGCTGCTATGTACTCCGCTTCAGCCGTACTAAGTGCTACGCATGCTTGCTTCTTGCATGCCCATGAGACTAGTGCATTTCCCAAGATATGACATGTTCCACTTGTGCTCTTTATATTAGTTTTACAGCCTGCATAATCCGCGTCAGAATATCCAATTAAATTGCATATACTACCTTTAGGATACCATAAGCCGACATTTGTTGTTCCTTTGAGATACTTCATGATTCGCTTGACTGCCATCAGGTGAGATTCCTTTGGATTTGCTTGAAAGCGAGCGCAAAGACAAATGCTAAACATAACGTCAGGGCGACTTGCTGTCAAGTATAGTAAGGAACCAATCATACCTCTATATTTTGTGATATCAACCGACACACCGGATTCATCTTGATCTACATATGTACCGGATCCAATAGGTGTAGATAAAGTCTTGCAATTGTCCATATCAAACTTCTTTAATAATTCTTTGCAGTATTTTGATTGATTGATAAAGATACCATTCTCAAGTTTCTTGATCTGAAGTCTAAGAAAGTAGTTCATTTTTCCCATCATAGACATTTCAAATTCTCCTTGCATCATGGATGAAAATTCTTTGCATAACTTTGTATTAGTTGAACCGAAGATTATGTCGCCAACGTATACTTGTACCAAGAGAGTATCTTCTTTTATTTTCTTAATGAACAAAGTTTTGTCTACTTTTCCATTTTCAAAGCCTTTGTCACATAAGAAATTGCTAAGTCGATCGTACCATGCTCTTGGTGCTTGTTTCAATTCATAGAGAGCTTTCTTTAATTTGAAGACAGGAGATGGATATTTGTAATCTTCAAAACTAGGGGGTTGTTTGACATATACTTCTTCATTTATGAATCCATTCAAGAATGCACTTTTGACGTCCATTTGGAAAAGCTGAAAATTCATGGAACATGCATAGGCTAATAACAGTCTAATTGCTTCCAATCTTGCAACTGGAGCGAATGTTTCGTTAAAATCAATTCCTTCTTCTTGGTTGTATCCTTGGGCGGCCAATCTTGCTTTGTTCCGAACTATAGTACCATTTTCATTGAGTTTGTTCTTAAAGACCCATCTTGTTCCAATGATATGCTTGTTGTTCGTCCTAGAGACAAGATTCCAAACTTGATTTCTTTCAAACTGGTTCATTTCTTCTTGCATAGCTATTATCCATTGATCATCGCCTAAGGCTTCATCGATTTTGGCCGGTTCAATTTGCGAAACAAATGCCATGTTAAGACAAGCATCCTTGAGATTTAATCTTGTTGTAACACCTTGACTGATATCACCAATGACTTTATCGATCGGGTGATCTCTATGAGTTCTCCCATTCTATCGGTAGATCATTGTGTACTTTGTTTTGTTGTGAATCCTCTTGCCACTATTTTGGTTGATCACTTGCAATATCTTTGAGAGTGTTTTCTTGAGAGGTTTCTACTACATCATCATCATTTTTAACAATAATATCATCCTCCTTGGAGGGGTTAGATTCATCAAAAGAAACATGCATAGATTCTTCAATAGTTAAAGTTCTTTTGTTAAAAATTCTGAAAGCCTTACTTGAGAGAGAATAGCCGAGAAAAATACCTTCATCGGATTTCTCGTCAAACTTACCGAGATTGTCTTTGTCATTGTTCAAGACAAAGCATTTACACCCGATTATATGGAAGAAGGATATGTTTGGTTTTCTTCCTTTGAACAGTTCATAGGGGGTTTTCTTGAGAATTGGTCTGATGTTCACTCGATTACTTACAAAACACGTCGTGCTTACTGCATCTGCCCAAAAATATTTAGGAAGATTTGAATCACTAAGCATTGTTCTTCCAAGTTCTACCAACGACCGATTCTTTCTTTCTACGACACCATTTTGCTGTGGAGTTCTTGGTGCATAGAAATTGTGTGAGATTCTATTTTCCTTGCAGAATTCTTCAAATAGAGCATTATGGAATTCTCCACCATGGTCACTTCTAATGGAGACAATTGAAAGTGACTTCTCATTCTGAATATGTTTTGCATACTTCTTGAATGCCTTGAAAGCTTCACTTTTCTGCACTAAGAAGAAAGTCCATGTATATCTAGAGAAGTCATCAAAAATTACTAATACATAAACATTACCTCCAAAACTTTTTGTTCTTGAAGGTCCGAAGAGATCCACGTGTAACAATTGTAGTGGCCTAGTTGTAGACACCACATTTTTGGATGTGAAAGTTGATTTGGTATGTTTCCCTTTTTGGCATGTGCCACAAAATCTATCTTTGATGAATTTGATCTTTGGAAGACCAACAACTAAGTCATGTTTGATCAATTTGTTCAAATGCTCCATATGAATGTGAGCAAATCTTTTGTGCCATAACCAAGAGTTGTTGTTGTTCGCCATAAAACACTTAACCTTCAAAGATATGTTATCAAGGGAAATCATAAAAATATTATTGATTCTATTACCTTTTAACATTACCTCAGAAGTGACTTCGTTTTCTATCAAACATTCATCTTCAGTGAAGTTGATTCTGAAACCTTTGTCACAAAGTTGACTAATGCTAAGTAGGTTATGCTTTAGTCCTTCTACATAAAGGCCTTTGATACCACAATAAAAACAAGTGGGCTCAAAATTACTCTTGTATCTAAAAGGATAAGGTCTTTTCTTATTAACAACCTTCTTCTTGGGGTGTTGATGAACCACTTTAGGTTTGACCACTTTCTCTTTTGGAGGTTGTTCACTAGCTTTAACAAAGATGGTCTTGTTGGAACTTGGTTTAGAAAATTTTGAGTAACCAAGTCCACTTTTATCATTTGAAAATCTTTGTTGGCTAAGAACAGCCTCTAATCCAATTTATCCTTTTTCATACCTTTCAAGAACTCTTTTTAATTAGACAATTTGAAAAGAAAGTGACTCACACTTTGTGCATACAAAATTATGTTTTTGATCACTAATCAATTTCTGTTATTCATTTTTGAAATTCTTTTCCATAGTTTTCAATTCTATAGTTGAAATTTGATTCTTTTGTGATGAATTAGTTTTGTACAGAATTTTGCATTCACTCAGAAGTTCATCGATTGCCCCTTGAGCATCATCATCATAAATTAAAAAATTATTATTAACCTTGTCATCTTCATCATCAGAATGATGTGAGGCCATTAGTGCTAGATTTGCGCTTTGATCACTATCTGATTCTGATGATGAGCTTATCTCGTTATCTTCCCATGCTACATATGCTTTATTTTTCTTGAATCCCCTTTTTGCTTTTAGAGACATCGTTCTTGGAGAGTTTAGGACAGTTTGGTTTGATGTGTCCTAATTTTCCACATTCATAGCATTTGACATCTTGTGTGGATGTTGACGCCTCTTTCTCTTTGCTTTTTGAAAACTTCTTCCTTTTCATATAGTCAGAATTCCCAATATTATTTTTAGAACCAAAATATTTTCCTAACCTTTTTACAAGAAGCATGAAGTTTTCATCTTCAACTGGATCGTCTGCTTTTTCTACTTCTTTGGAATCAGCCTTTAATGCGATGCTTTTAGAATTCTTCTCTTGATTCTCATGTTTCTCTAATCGCCCAAGTTCTGTTTCATATTCTTAAAGTTTTCTGAACAATGTGGCGGATGTCATCGTCGCTAGGCTTTTCTTTTCAGAAATTGTTGTCACCTTGGGCTGCCATTCTCTGGACAAAGATCTAAGCACTTTAAGATTTAATTCATCATTAGTTAATGTCTTACCGAGTGCTATAAGATGATTTGTCAAGTGGACGAATCTTTTCTGCAAATCGAGAATTGATTCTCCTGGCTGCATTCTGAATAACTCGTATTCTTGACTGAACGTGTTAAACCTTGATCTTTTAACTTCAATGGTTCCCTCATGTGTTTCCACTAAAGTGTCCTATATTTCCTTTGTTGTTGTACATGTTGAGATGTGAAAGAACTCGTCCATACTTAGTGCACTTTGTAGGAGATTGATTGCCTTTTTGTCATAGAGAACCTTTTTCTTATCATCGTCATCCCATGATGCTTTGGGCTTTGTTGATCATACACCGTTAATGATCGTTGTGGGAACAATTGGACCATTTTGAACAGCATTCCAGATTTCATCTCCTTGTGCTTCTAAGTGAGCCTTCATACGAATTTTCCAGAAATCAAAGTATTCACCACAAAACAGTGGAGGCTTGTTGCTACTACCATCGTCTTTGAATACACCTTTGTTATTTGCGGAAGCCATACTGGATCGATTAGGAACAGGTTACCTAAACCTGCTCTGATGCCAATTGTAAGTAAGAATTGCGCCTAAGAGGGGGGGGGGGGTGAATTAGGTTCTTTTGAAATTTTCTGGTTTTAAGAGATTTATGTTACTTTCTTTTAGCGGAGTGATGTTATGAAAGCTTGTAAAGGCAGAAAGTAAAAGAGACACAGGAAATTATAGTGGTTCCCCTTACACTCTGAAGGTACTCCACTCTTCTTTCGACTCGAAAGAGATTTCATTATACTTAGGATCAGTGTACAACTTTTCTTTCTAACCTATAGGGAGATCAAAGGCTCTTAAACACCTTTAAGATCTGAACACTAAGTGCAATGAGAACAATCCTCTCTAATGCACACACTTGCTTTCAAGAATCCTGAACAGTAAGGGGAAATAAATACTATCTGATTTTTTGTAATGATTTGTAACAATGTATACAGTTGTTTATCAATGCTGAGATTGATCTTCTCTTTCAATGGGAAATTCCACAAGTTTCTAATACTTATTGCTCAAGAATTTTCTTTTCAAAGGATATGAAATTTATGCAGAAAATTCTTTGTGAAAAGTGATTTTTCTTAGATGTGGAAAGATGAAATTGTGATAAATATTTTGAAAGAGAATTGAAAGAGATGTGTGTTTCAACTTTGAAAGATTTAGGTATTTATAATACACAAACACCTCTTGAGAAAAACCTGCAAATCTCTAGAAAAATTGATGAACAGTTGTCATGTTTCAAAGGAAACATTCCACAGAAATTTGATTGAAGAGATATAATTTTTCAGAAAGATTTGTCAAAAATGTTCAGTGAGCAATCGATTGCACAAAGAGCCCAATCGATTGCACCTTCACAAAAACACTTGAAAATTCAAATTTTCAATAAAGCAATCGATTGCACCTTTAGACCAATCGATTGCACTTCAAAACAGAAGCAAAAAATTGAAAAAAATTTAAGCGTACAATCGATTGCTTGCTGAAATAGAAGCAAAAATGATTTAAAATATGATCATGCAATCGATTGCTCTAAGAGTGCAATCGATTGCATTTACAAAAACATAGAAAAATTCTCATTTAAAAAGCTTGTGTTAGTTTGAAAACTAATGTAAACGATTTTTAATGATTTGAGCAATTAGGACTTAAATACTTAATGGAAGTTCTCATTATACCTTCTGAGGAAAACATGCTTAAAGTTGTGTCTTTGTTATGATGCTTGGTGTTTGATCATCTTTGCCTTCTTAAATGATTTGTCTTCATCAAAACATATGTTGATCACTGAGAATCTTGAATTCACAGAAAGGATTGAGAACAGGTTGAAGATTGGTTGGATTGCTGGTTCCGTTGTTCAACAACCAACCAAGAAACCTCAGAGTAGTCATTCAAAGAAAAAGGAAGGTGAAGCGAATGTTGTGATGGCGAAGGCCTCTCCTTAGTATCAGGTTCCCATGTCGTATTATCCTTATCCTTATGTTGCTGCTGCTCAATATCAACAACCACCGTATCAATATCATCCACAACAACAAGTTCAGAATTCTCAGAACCAAAATCAGCCTCAATAATAACAGTCTCAGCAAAACAACAAAAATCAGCATCAGAACAAACTGAATAACAACAATCAGAACAAGCGTAAGCGGATGAATTTTGACATAATTCATGTGCCTTATACAGAGTTATTTCCTTATTTGATTCATCAAGGGGCAACAAATTCCCCGAGAGATTGCACCTGCAGTTCCTCCTTTTGGTCCGAAGCATAATTCGAATGCATCATGTGCTTACCATGCTGGGTACATAGGACATGCTACCGAAGATTGTATTATTCTCAATGCCAAAGTTCAAGAGCTTATTGATCAGAAAATCCTGACATTTACTGAGGAGTGTCCCAATATACAGACTAATTCGCTGCCTACTCATGGTGGACCTGTGGTTAATATGATTGAGGACGATCGAAGGGCGGAGTTGATTAGAGATGTCGACGAAGTGAAAACTCCGATGACTGTTGTGATCAAGAAGTTGAAGGAAGAAGGGTTATTGAAAGGTCTTCATGGGAAGTGCCAGATCTGCGATGATAATCCTAATTAGTGTCAAAGGTTGAAAGGTTGCGTTCAGATCTTGATGAACCAAGGTGTAGTACATTTTTCCAGAGCCAAGTCTATGGAAGAGGTAGCTACTATCGAGCCGTTCATTATCATATATAGGAAGGTTCCTGTGGAAGCTCCTAAGACGAAGATCCAACCTAGCACTGTCTGTGTTCCTAAGCCATTCCCGTATCAAAATTTGAATGAATTTCCTTGGAAGTATGGTCCAAACGTGTTTTTTGGGGATCGAGAAATCCAGTTCTCAAAGTCTGAACTCGTGAATGTAACTGCCACTAGGGGGATAACTCGTAGCGGAAGTGTGTTTGCTCCGAAGGTCGTATTTAAGCCAGTGCAAATTCCAACTATCGTTCCTCATAAGGAGAAATCTACTTCAACAACCCCTGTGGTACAACTAGGGGCATCAATTGCAACATCAGTTCCAGTCACTCCGTCTGCGAATGTCACCAAAAGCAAAGAAGTGATGGATGATCAAGAGTTCCTAAAGTTGATCAAGAAGAGCGACTTTAAGATTGTGGATCAGCTAGGGCAAACTCTTTCGAGGATCACCAGCACGCAGGTCAGCTTTGTTGAAAGTTTTGAACACCGCTCATGTGATTCACGACATTCCAGTAGAATAATTTAACGACGTTGTCAGAGTTGGGTTTTCGAAGGTACTCCCTATAATAGGGCCTTGCAAATCTTAGTGACATGTATTGACTCTTTGCTATCTCCTGTTCTTGTGGATACTGGTTCTTCTCTTAATGTGATGCCTAAGGGTTCATTGAGTTAACTATTGGTAGAAGGGAGCAGATGAGACCAAGCGCTTTGATCGTTAGAGCTTTTGACGCTTCTCGAAGGGAAGTCATTGGCAAAGTGGATTTACCCATTAAAGTTGGGCCGCATTTGTTTACCATTACTTTCCAAGTGATGGATATCAATCCTGCATACTGTTGTTTATTGGGTAGACCCTAGATCCATGTTGCAGGGGCAGTTACATCCATATTACATCAGAAGCTAAAATTCATGTTTGAAGATCAAATAGACATCGTCTGTGGTGAAAAAGATTTGCTAGTAAGCGAGTTATCATCCTTCCGATATGTCGAGACTGATGAAGGCATATCTGAAGTGTCCTTGCAATGTCTCGAGTTTGAAGGTGTTAGCTCTGCTTCTGTCAATTCTGGTATACTACCAAAAATGGCCATGTCATCTATCAAGAGTGCTAAAGAGACCATTGAGAAAGGTTCCTTGCCTGGATGGGGGCAAATCCTGGATGTGGTTGAAAAACATGATCGCGTTGGACTAGGTTATTATCCTGATCAGCAAGCTAGTTCATGCAGTCATCAGAAGAGCAATTTGATCAAGTTCACAAGTGTTGAATACCAAGAGAGGGATATGGTGTCAGCCATTGACGATGCATGTCCTAGCAGCCGAAGTACAAGCTTTGTACGCAAATGCCTGTCGGGCTTCAAGCTCAACAACTGGACATCTACAGTGATTCCCGTGGTTTTTCCTATAAACATGTAATGCATTTTGTTTTCCTGTTCCCTTATCCTCGCCCGAGATGAGTGGATAGCTTGCAAGGGCCTCGTGCTTTTGAAACATTATGTGATCAATAAATAAAAGTTTTTTTTTCCATTCAAATCATGCTCCTATTTCTTTCTTTATTTTATTTTTCACAAATAAATAAATAGCAAGTTTATTTTATTTTTCACCTGTCAATGAGCTTCATTCTAAACATAATTCATAAACATGCAGAACAAATAGTTGCATTGATAACAACTTGGGAAATGTCTGTTGTAATTCTGGGATTCCAATTAACCAAACCGAAGAAGATCGTGAGTAAGATTGTGAATTACCAACTGAACTAGCAACGCTCCTAGAGCACGAACAGAAAGAGATTCAGCCACACAAAGAGCCAGTGGAAGTTGTCAATCTTTGTACCGATGATGTCAGAAAGGAAGTCAAGATTGGGGCATCCTTTGCTAAGCGTGTACACTCCGAGTTGGTGAAGCTGTTGCAAGAGTATGTTGATGTTTTCGCCTGGTCTTATCAAGATATGCCTGGGTTGGATACCAACATCATCGAACATCACTTGTCACTAAAGCCTGATTGTCCTCCTGTCAAGCAGAAACTCAGAAGGACCAAACCCGACAAGGCACTTAAAATCAGAGAAGAGGTTATTAAGCAGTTTGACGCTGGTTTCCTAGCCACTTTCGAATATCTTGAATGGATTGCTAACATCGTCCCGATTACGAAGAAAGATGGAAAGGTTTGAATCTGTGTAGACTATCAAGATCTCAACAAGGCAAGCCCGAAAGATGATTTTCCTCTGCCTCATATTGATGTTTTGGTAAGCAACACAGTGTAGTTCTCTATCTTTTCTTTCATGGACAGTTTCTCAGGATATAATTAGATCAAGAAGTTCCTATCCGATATGGAGAAGACTACTTTCATCACGTCTTAGGGTACATATTGCTACAAATTCATGCCATTTGGTTTGAAAAACGTAGGGGCAACATACCAACGTGCCATGACAACCCTCTTTAATGATACGATCTATAAGAGATTGAGGTTTACGTGCACAATATGATTGCCAAATCCAGAACTAAAGATGATCATCTGGACCATCTGAAGAAGCTGTTTGGAAAACTCTGAAAATTTAGACTACGGTTGAATCCGGCAAAGTGCGCCTTTGGGGTTAGATCTGGAAAACTTTTAGGCTTTATTCTGAGTCAAAAGGGCATTGAAGTTGATCCCGACAAGGTTCGGGCAATTCAAAACATGCCGCCTCCCAAAACAGAAAAAGAAGTCTGTGGCTTTCTGGGACGACTTAATTACATTTCCAGATTCATTTCTCATCTGACGGCTAAATGTGAACCAATTTTAAAATTACTTAGAAAAATCAATCAGTCGAATGGAACAATGATTGTCAAGAAGCTTTTGACAAGATAAAAAATTATTTGCAAGAACCACCGATCTTAGTACCCTCCAGTTCCTGGTATGTCTTTAATCATGTATCTCACTATTCTTGATGAATCAATGGGATGTGTCTTAGGTCAGCATGACGACACTGGAAGAAAAGAACATGCAATTTACTATCTGAGCAAGAAGTTCAATGATTGTAAGATCAGATACTCACTATTAGAGAAAACTTGTTGTGCTCTGACTTGGGCTGCTCGACGCCTCAGACAATACATGATTTGCCATACTACTTTGTTGATATCCAAGATGGATCCGATAAAGTACATATTTGAAAAGCCTATTGGCTTTGGACGGATTGCTTGGTGGCAAATGATGTTGACTGAGTATGATATCCAACATGTTACCCAGAAAGCAATAAAAGGGAGCGTCTTGTCTGACTACCTTGCTCATCAGTCTGTGGAAGGATATCAACATATGAAGTTTGACTATCCCGATGACGATGTTCTGTTCATTAGAGAATATGAGACTCTAGACCCTGATATAGTACAAGAACCAGGGCGGGCGCGATAGACGCTCGTGTTCGACGGTGTTACCAATGCTAAGGGTCATGGAATTGGTGTTATCCTCATCTCTCTGACAGTTTTTCATCTTCCCTTCACTGCCAGATTATGCTTTGAATGTACCAACAATATTGCTGAGTACGAAGCATGCATCTACGATATCGAAGCTGTAATTGACATGAGAATCAAGATTCTTGAGGTCTACGGAGATTCTGCCCTGGTGATCGGCCAAGTCAGAGGGAACTTTGTGACTCGGGATTCCAAGATGGTTCCGTACCGGAAGCACATTGCGAAATTGGACTTCCTACTTTGATGAAATCTCTTTCATTATATTCCTAGGGAAGAAAATCAATTAGCGGATGCTCTTGCCACCCTGAAATTTATGTTCAAAGTCAAGTGGAAGAATGAAGCTCCTTCTATCCGCATTGATCATTTGAATGAACCAGTACACTGTTTAGCAATCGAGGATGAGTCTGATGACAAGCCTTGGTTCTACGACATAAAAAGATATTTGGGCAAACATGTGTATCCCGAGGGTATCACCATCGCTGATAAGAAAGCTTTCAGGCGGCTATGCGCCAAGTTCTTCTTAAGAGGCGGTGTATTGTACAAGAGGAATTATGATTCTGTGTTGCTCAGATGCATGGATAGACACGAAGCAGGCACAATCTTAAATTCCATACATGAAGTTTGTGAGGGTGTACACGCCAAATGTCCTGCTATGGCTAAAAAGATCCTTCGAGCTAGGTATTATTGGACAACAATGGAGGTAGATTGTTACAACTTTTCCAAAAGATGTCACAAGTGCCAAGTCTACGGTGAGAAGATCCATGTGCCTCCAACTCCATTGAATGTTCTGACTTCTCCTTGGCCCTTCTCTATGTGGGGGTATTGATATGATTGGAATGATCGAGCCGAAGGCTCCCAACGATCGTCACTTCATTCTAGTTGTTATTGATTATTTCACCAAGTGGCTTAAAGTTGCTTCTTATGCAAATGTTACACGCCAAGTGGTTGCCAGATTTATCAAGAAAGAGATAATATGTCGCTATGGTATTCCTAGCAACATTATCAGTGACAATGCAAGCAACCTGAACAACAAGATGATGCAAGAGTTGGGTCACGAATTTAAGATCGAGCACCACAACTCTTTACCATATCGGCCCAAGATGAATGGTGTCGTCGAAGCAGCAAACATAAACATCAAGAAGTGTCTAGAAGATAGTCAATACTTACAAGGTCTGGCATGAAATGCTTCTATTTGCACTACATGGCTACAGAACTTCAGTTCGTACTTCCACTGGACAACTTCATATTCACTTGTATATGGTATGGAGGTTGTTCTACCCATTGAAGTCAAAATTACTTCTCTCAGGATCATCATGGAAGCAGATCTTGATGAGGCTGAATGGGTTCAATTCAGATACAACCAGCTGAATCTCATCGAAGAAAAGCTCCTGAGAGCCATTTTCCACGGTCAATTGTATCAGAGACGCCTCAAGCGAGCTTTAGACAAGAAATTTCTTCCTCGAGCGTTCCAAGTGGACTCCAAATTAGAAGGGCCTTTCGTTGTCCAAAAGCCTTCTCAGGCGGAGCCTTGATCCTCACCACCATGGATGGGGAGGACTTGCCACATCTCGTGAACTCTGATTCAGTTAAAAAATATTATGCGTGAAGAAAAATGATGAAAGGTCGCTAGATTGGCATCCGCAAGGGAAATCTAGGCAAATATGGGCGTCCCGGTGGACCAAAAAAAGAAATGTCCATGCAAAAGTTAGGGAGAAGTAAAAAAAATAATAAAAATCCCGCTAAGCTGAAAATCCAAAAGGGAGACTTAGGAAAAAATGGGTATCCTGGTGGACGAAAAAGAAATAGAAATGTCCAGGAAAAAATTAGGGATAAAGGTATTTGATTGTAAACACCTGAGTCTATCTTCGTCATGGCTAGACCTCAGACGGGAAATGATCAGTCAAGTCATCATCAACATACGCACAGTGTTGGAACCCGTACTTACAGAGGATGTAGCCAATGTTGTAATCAATGCAAAGTCAAATTTCCCGTTGCCATTTACCTTTTTTCAATTTTATTGTAAATTTCCTCAATAAGGATTTTTACATCCTCGTACCCATCTTATATACAAAAGCTTTTTGCATTCAATAAAATTTTCATCCTTCTATTTCTCATTTGTCTCTTTTTCAGTATTTTGTTTGCAAATTAAACAATTATTTATGATCACATAATACTATAAAGCATTGAGAATAACAAAAAGCTAAAATCAATCAGGAAAACATTATGCATTGCATGCTTTACCAGAATCCTCAAGGGAAGACGGCTAGTGTTCCTTTTTGACCTTGATCTCCGGTGAACAATGTCATAATTGGTTAGGAATGTGGGATGTATTACTTTTCCCCAACAGGTGTCGATTTGGTTCCATAGAATGGTTAGTTTACCACTCCTCTCCCCAACAGAGCCAAAATTTTGCCATCAGACATCAGGTTGGTTCTTTGAAAAGATTTGTCTTCCATATCCTCAGAAGATCCATATTCCCCAAGCAGAGACTTGTTTGCTTTTCCCCAGTAGAAGCAAAACTTCCTGCAGCACCCCAACAGATCGAGGTTGTCAATCCCCAGTGGTGATGGCACTTCATTTTGATCATTTTGACTTTTTTCATCCCTAGGAAGAGTTAGTTAGTTGAAGATCAACCATGATTCCTTCATTCTCCAGCCAGGGTCATCTATAGTTTGGAAGTCTGAGATTTCTAAGTTCTTTCCCTAGCAGCATCGTCGAGTTCCCCAACTGAGGATATCAAGTTCGTTTTGCTACAATCTCTGTCCGCCGGAGAAACCACACCTCAACCTTTACCGCTGCATAGCATGATACCAAGCATCATGTTGAACATCATAGCATATGCATCATATCATACTCCCCTTTGACTGATATATCTCCCCCAGCGGATCTCAGCCAAACCTTGGTCTTGAGCGTCTTTATCTTTTTTCCATCAGTCGTCGTCGGCCATATCTTTCGAGCTACTCTTTTATTTAATCCTCTTCCACTTCGAATAATCAAAGAGCTAGCGCAATTTGAACATTCAGGTCCAAGAAGATTAAATAGGGGCAGCTGTCGTAACCCGAAATTTGACCTCCTTTTTCCCTTTTGTATAAGCATGTGTATTCGCATTGCTGATGTACGCATTAGCACTTTTTCTCTATGATTTTTGTTGCAGGAATTTTCAGGTTTTCCGAACCCGATTAATCACATCCCCTCAAAGATATCACATGATCAAAAACAAACACAAACTGAAATTTCCCATGCTTATTCATCAAAGCAAAAGGTCAAAAATTGGAATCTTGGCCACAACACTATTTTGCAAGCAAATTTGGCAAATTTTGTCTGAAGTAACCAGTTACTTATTTTCTAGGCAAAGTAGGGTAACCGGTTACCCACTGCAAAAATGCAGATTTTGCTGCATTTTTTGGGACAAACCACTTTTCTTTCTACATTTTGGGGTTTATGTGGTTCTAGCATTGTGTGGAACATTTTAGACATTTCTGGACAATTCTAGAGACTTCAATAACATTCAAGACACTTGAAGGCATTTGCTCCAATACATCACTTCCAATCAAGACCACCATACACTTTTGTTTCCAAGCATGTTGAACCATTGGATTTTCAACTTGCATTGGGATGGTTACCGAGTCAATTACCTAACTAACTGAGTTAACCTCCACCTCAGTGAGTTGAGCCTAACTAACTCCAAGGCTAGTTTCGAGGCAACATCAAAAGCTCGCTCCGAACCTAGCAACTCCGAAGCAAAACTCTATATAAGTAATTCATCACCTTTTCACAAAGGGGGCTCAATCATTATTTCTAAATTCTCCATTGATCACTCTCAATTCTCTCATATTCTCTCTGAATTTTCTGCAACATTTGCACATTCATCTCCATCATCTTCCCAAAACCTCACTAAAGCTCAAATCCTCAATTAAAGAGTAGCAAATTCTTCATTGGAAGTGCTTTCTCTTGAGCTTAGCCATCATCATCTTGGATTCCTACCTTATTTTCTGGATTTTTATTGGCTTTTGATTCATCTCAATTGATTACTTTAAGCTTATTCAGTGCAATTTCGTATTTGGATATTTCATCGCAATTTGCTCGGTTTCGCTACGGTTCGGTTACAAATTCTGAATTCTCTGGTTTTCTTTGCTTCTTCTCATCATATATCAATAACAATAACATCCAAGGAAAATCTCAGCCTTGTAGGTTGGTTATCTTTCACTTGACTTACCGTTTCGATCTATTTCACGTGTTTATGATGTAGTTCGATCGTTTTTCGATTTTGCTTAATCATGTGATTTCTTGATCTTTGCTCTCCATGTTTAATGCTTTCCGTTGATTATTAATTGATGTTTAATAACTATTGAACTTCATCTTTCGTGCACAAATGTCAAGCATATCATGTGGATGATTGGGGAAATCTTTTGGTTGTAAAAAGTGATTTTCAAAGAGTTATTTTTACCACTGTTACAGTGGTAATCGATTACTCTATATAGGGTAACCGGTTACTCTGCACAATTTTAGCCTATTATCTCCATTTTGAGCAAGTAACCGGTTACTTGCTTAAAGTAACCGATTACTCAAATGCAGAATGTCATTTTTTGCCCGTTTTCAAGCTCGTTTGCTACTCTTTACTCATAAATTCCATGGCTTGATATGCTTAATATTTGTGGATGTTTTATGAGCTATTCACTTATTCTTTGAAGCATATATGCAATATTTCAATATGTCATTTGTCAATTCTCGAGTATGTGCATTTTCGACACTTCGATCATGATCATCTTGCATATTTCTTTGATCACTTGCTACATGGTTTGTGATATATACTAATTATTTTGGTACTATTTTGCACTTTTATTCATGTTTGCATTATGTTTGTTCCTCTTTGGAATAAACTCAATCTTGTATAATCAATAAATCACCCTTTTATTTTAATGGTTTTTCATCCCATTGGAAAATTATTAGCATATTCCCCTTTTGATTGATAAATCGAAACTTTGTTTTGATTAATTGATCCTTCTCTCTTTCTTATCCTTTGGATCTTTTAGATCTTTGTGCTCCTTCTCTTTTCCCCCGTGGAGTTGAAGTTTCGCAACGCATTGGAGCACTTTACAAATTTGGCTCTACACTTTGGTGTTAGATAAGGAATGAGAGTGGAGAATTCCTATACTCATTCTGACCATTTTGGGTAGGGGACTATTGACCCTGTACCTAGACTAGTCGTCTCTACCTCCTTACTATGGTATCCCTCTTTCTCTAGTCGATTCAATCCTTGATCACTTGCACCCTTACCTCCTCTTTGGAAGTAGCTTCTTCCTTTCAAGCCAACACTCTTTTCTCTCTCGGCCAATCACCATTCTTGGTTTCCCCAGAGATTTGTAATCACTCTTTTCCTTGGTTGATCAATTGTCCTTCAGTTTAAACCTAATTCCCTTCTTCCTCATCTAAGTCAATATTTCTTCTCTAGTTTACGTAGTCTTCTTGTTCTAACATATTCCCCACCAGAGTTTGCAACCTTCTCTTGGTCTTTCTCTTTCTTGTTTGGGTCATCACTGTATAACAGTCAAGCACTAAATCCTCTTTTCTCCAGTTAAATCAGAGTCTGTCTATTAATACTGAGTTTTTCTTTGGGTTAAACACATTCTTCCGACTAATAACCCTATCTTTGGTCAATCATGGCCCGCCCGTTAAAACCATCTTTTCTTTGGGTTAATCGCCTTCTTCTAGCTAATCACCCGATATTTGGTTGATCACGGTCCGCCCGTTAAAACCAGCTTTTTCCTTGGGATAATCACCTACTCTTGGTTAATCACCCGCCTTTTGGTCAATCACAGTCTGCTTGTTTGAACTACTAACCCTTTTCCTCAGTTAACCACAGTCCGTCTGTTGAGATACTGAGTGTCTTTTGAGTTAATCACCTTCTTTTAGTTAATCACTCATTCCTTTTAATTAATCACTGTCTGTCTGTTAAACACCGAACCCCCGTAGTTAGCAACCTTTCTTTGGTTCAAACACTGCCAGCTTTGGGTTAGTAACCTTTGTTCGACTCGAATACCCCTTCCATTCGGACGAGTTTTGTTTATTCAGTCAATGTACCGTTCTTTGGGTCATAACCTTCGGTTGGTTCTACACCTGTTCTTTAGGTCACAACCTTTGTTTGGTTCCACACGCGTCTCTAGGTTGATCATCGTTTATTGGTTAAAACCAGTTCTTTTCTCTCTCCGGTTAACCACTGTTTATCAGTTAATATACAAATTTACCCTTTGACTCGAACACCTTCCTTTAGTTCAGTACCCTCTTTCTCTTGGTACGTTGCAGTCCGTCTGTTGACACCAACCTTTTTCTCCCCCCACAAGTTTTACTCTTATCTTTCTTTGGTTAATCACTGCTTACCAGTTAATGCACCAAGCCCCCGTGGATCTTACCTTTATTTTGATTCTTGTCTGTTACTCATTTTTTTGCCGGCTCCGTCGCCATTCTATTGTTTTATCCCCTGTAGAGTCATCTTTTTTCTTCTGCATTCCTAGGCAGAATTCTTGTCTTGCTTCTCTATTCCTCAGCAGAGTTTTCTTGGTTTTGACACCATTCCTTTTGCATTCCCCAGTTGGGTCTTTCTTTCCCTTTTGGTTTTTGGCTTTGACGTCATCTCTTTCCCTTTTATTTCCCAGCAGTAGTTCCCCGAACTACGTAAGCTCTGACTTCCTCATTGCACTACGAGGGTACGTAGGCACGAGGGCCCAAAATCCTCCTCGAGCACTTTCCTTTTTTCTTTTTCTTTCTTTCCATTCCTTCTTTTTTAGCTAGAAGCCTTTAGATAGATAATGCATCCAAGCCTAGAAGTAAGCAAAATGGTTCCTGTCGGGTACGACAGATGTTTAAGGTGCTAGTACCTTCCTTTCGCATAACCGACCCCCTTTCCCGTTTCTCTTTCCCTTGGGTTTTATCGATCTTTTCCCTAGCCTTTGGTACTAAATAAAGTTCGGT
>CAWUDS030006658.1:3227623-3259532 GCA_963859935.3 Lathyrus sativus
CAAAATTGCTTTTATCCTAGTGTTAGGACAAAAGAGTCGCCGTACTCTGTTTTAAGGTTTTCCGCCGCGGAATCCCTAATTTAACCCTATTTTAATTTTAATTAACATTTTTTTAACATAGAGATTGGAGTCTCTGAACAAACCTTGGCCACAGTCAAGACGTTTCTAACCTCCCTTTTGAGGGGAACTATAGTTACTCTGATTCCATTCCCGTAAGGATATGTAGGCACAAGATGCGATGTCTTGCCGAGTAAACTTAGAATTAACCCCTAGGTCTTTTTTAATTTTCAATCCTTTGTATATACCCTTAAGCAAAATAATTAATGAAATAAATAAAATAAATAAACAAAAGGTTCCCGTTGAGTACTACGGAAGTTTAGGGTGCTAATACCTTCCCTAAATTTAACCAACCCCCGAACCTTAGATTTCTCCCTTTTAGGTTTTTCCTTTCTTTAACTTTTCCCTCGGATAAATCAAAGACCGGTTGTAAATGAATTAAGATTCAAGTTAATCAATAGCTTGACATCCAAATTTCACCGCAACAGTGTCCATAATCCAATCTTCACCAATTGCTCTCTAACTTTCCAAAATTCATCACCTATTGGTCTCTAACATTTCTACACTAACAAATCAACCTAATTATGCCTAAAACATGGTGTAGGGAAGAATTTGCAAACCTGGTTAATCTTGATGAACAGATGATGAAATCCACCAATTCAGACCTTGAAACTCTTTAGAAAGTTTCCCTAGATGCCAATCTTGCTACTGTTTGCAACAATTTTGATGGAGGAAGCCTCAATCTCAGAATTCGATTCTGACTTGCTACCTTGAAATTTCAATCACCAACTCTTCAATTCACCATGGATTTGATCTCAATTCAATCTGCACAGCTTCACTATGATGTATGGAATGTGTTTGTGTGGAAACTATGAATGGAAATGAAGAAGAATGAAGAATTGAAACTTGACTTGCAATGGAAGATTCTTGATCTCACTCTCTCTTCTCTGCACCAATTCTCACCAACCTTGCATCTGAGCAAGTCATACATGTTATATAGAGTGGTTTAGAATCATCTAGAACCATCTAGGATCATCCAATGAGTATTTGGAAATCTCATGTCATGACATTTTGATTTCAATTCTCCTTATGTGCTATCTCATGCCAAGCTTCTTGTAACCTTTGATTCTGACTTGAAATTCTCCCCATATGAGATTTATGATGAGTTACAATGCATAACCAACTTGTTTATTGAGTTTTGTTGAGTTTTGCTTTGGTACCTTAATATGCAAGTAAGCCTTTTTCAAAGCAGCCCTATGATCTAAGCCTCAAATCAAAATTGTGTCTGAACCATTGTTCTTAGAATGTCATTTGGAGTCAAAATGACCTATTATATGACATGGTTTGTATGTACAACTTGTGATTTCCAATTTTAATTTCACCCTTAATTAACTTATGCCTCCATTTTAGGCCATTTTCATCACTTTTTGATACAAGCCTTTTCAACATCTCATAACCTTCCTACTAGCCTTAAAACATCATTCTAAGCAAGTTTTATGTTGAAGATTTTTTCATTTGAAGCTTGGAAATAGGAGATATGGCCTTATGCTTGAAATGACCTATAACCTCCAAATGACCAAAATGCCCTTGACTTGTCAAAGCCATAAGTTGAGCTCTACAAATCCTATCAAGGACTTCTAGTACTCTCTAGAAATCTAATAAGATTCTCTACAACATTCATGTTGACCAAGAGTTCATAGGAATCATCCTACTAGGGCAAAAGTTGGATGCAAGTTGGGTGACTTTCAAGGACCCAGAATCATATACCTCAGATGACCTGTAATTTGTCAAAGTCATAACTTGAGCTCTACAAATCCTATCAAGGACTTCTAGTACTCAAATTAAATATAAGAACAAGCTCTACAACATTCATGTTGTGGGGAAGATGAGATGACAATCACATATTGAGCTAAACTGCCTTGAAGATAGGGATCAAACTAGGGGATTTTACACTGTCAATCCTTAGAAACCCTAGCTTAAAACTTCTCAAACTCCTCAATCATGATGAGTTGGTCTAGGGAATCATCCTTATAGCATCTCAATACATCATTCCATGATCACATGGCTCTTGGATTAGGTCTCAACCCTCTCCAAATCATCAGTTGACCTAGGGTTGACCCAGTCAAACCCTAATTCACCACTCATGGCTGAATCTTCTGAATTCTTGTACAATGACCTCTCTAGGCTTCATGATGGCTTTCAAGACATCTCATAAGCTTTCTAAAAGCTTTAAGTCCATCCTCATAGTCTCAGAATCATCTGGGGAGCTCCCATAACTCTCAAGTTATGAGACCCACAACCTTGGTTTTAACCAATCTCTCTGAGGATCTGTTGAGTTCTCTGACAAAGATATCAATCCTTGAACACTTGATTAACCTTCTTGGCTAGCTTAAAAGTCTCATATAACTCTTGATGGGTAAATAAATGTTGGTCAAATTTTGGGGTGCAACAGCTGCCGCTTTTCAAACGGCTTGAACCTGACTGGGTGAGGAGCGAACGACTCTCAGCCAATCGAGGTGCGAGACGGTTGAATACCGATAAACCCGGAAATTTGCCAACTGCATAAGCACTGGTGGGAACAGATCTTCGAACACTGAAATAATAGCTGCACGACAACTAGCTGGAGACATACTGACCTGAGCCTTGTCGTCAGTCATCCACATTAAATTCCTCTGATATTATTATCAACCACCTGATCTCGCCGTCAGGCAACCAGAACACCCAACATCGCCGCTGGGAAAACTAAAGAATCTGATATCGCCGTCGGACAACCAAAACACCCAACATCGCCGCTGGAGAACTAAAAGAATCTGACATCGCCGCTGGAAAACTAAACAACCCAACATCGCCGCTGGAGAACTAAAGAATTTGACATCGTCGTCGGACAACCAAAACACCCAACATCGCCGCTGGAGAATAAAGAATCTGACATCGCCGTCGGACAACCAAAACAACCCAACATCGCCGCTGGAGAACTAAAGAATCTAACATCGCCGTCGGACAACCAAAACACCCAACATCGCCGCTGGAGAACTAAAGAATCTGACATCACCGTCACTCTCAACATCGTCTGACCTCGCCGTCAGGTGAAGAAACTTCATTGGGGAATTGGTCACCCGGTAACCGGTAATACATAGTTGATCATGTCGTCAGGACATCCAAAGAACATTGTCGGGCATCAGCCGGACTTCAACCATCAGGTCGATCATGCCATCAGGCATCAAAGAAATTGCCGGGCATCAGCCGGACTTCAACCATCAGGTTGATCATTGCCATCGGGCATTCAAAGACATCTGTCGGGCATCAGCGAACTTCAACCATCAGGTTGATCATGCCATCGGGCATTCAAAGAAATTGTCGGGGCATCAGCCGAACTTTTCATCAGCAAGTCGGAATAGAATTCTTGGTCAATCATGAGCCAACTAGGAACATCTAACCTCTGCCATCAGGCACTCGGCATCAGCTGAGAGAACTGCTTCATTAACACCGGTCGGACTTCACTCATGGAGTCTTCAAGGGAGGTTTCCAACTTCGCCGCTAGAGACCTGCTAGGATGACGCTTCGCCGCTGGGGATTCTGGAGAACTGTCAAGTAACTCCGCTCCGGGGGTCCAGAAATCATTATGGATGAATCAACTCTGCTGAGGACTCAAGAATCATCTTAGACAAATAACTCCGCCGAGGACTTTCAAGAATCATCTTGAACCGATAACCATTCTTGAGATTTCAGGAATCATCATGAGCGAACACTTTGTTGGGGATTTCAGGAATCATCCTGGGCAACCTTCATTGGGGATCTCTAATCGTCAGCTTGAGCAACCAACTCTGGAGACTGCACTGGGGTCTTAAGAATCATCTTAAGCAAACGACCCTGCTGGGGAGCTCAAGAATCATCTTGAACTGAAGACTTCGCTGGGGATCTCAAGAATCATCTTGAGCAAGCGACTTCGTTGGGGAGAATGTCAGGAATCATCCTGAGCAATCAATTCTGCGGCGGAACACCTGCAAAACAAGAACGGTAACAACCCAGATCATGCTTATTATGCATATGCTTCGGCAATGAGCGCGATGCTCCACACGGTGGAAATGCTATGCGTTTATGATAAATGCTATGCAATCATGCACAATGGTGTGATCCCGTCAGCAAAATAAATGCCAAGGGGGCTCCTCCTTTCAAGGGGGAAGAACTACTCAGATAGAGGAATCATCCTGCTGAGGAGAATAGAGTCACGCCAATCTCAATTGGACTCCGCAGGGGACACAACTTCAGTTGACTGCTGCAGAGGAAACAACTTCAGTTGATTGCTGCAGGGGAACGAAGCTCTACGGGAACCTGGACCTGCTGAGGGAAAGCGATGTCAATCGCGGGAGTGAACTGCGTGGCCTTCTCGGCTACTTCTCTGGAGATAACGACTCTGTGGGGAAACAACATCAACTGTTCAAACCTTCCACTGGGGAAAACCAATCATGGCTTGAGCAGCTTCCAAGGATTCAGCTTTCTTGGGGTAACTGCAAACTCGGCTGAGGAAGGAGAAATCATTCTGCTTCGCTGGGGAAAAGTACGACTCTGCGGGGGAATTTCAATTCCGCTGGAGAAGAAGGAATCATCCGACGTCGGGGGAGAGTACGACTCGGGTGGGGAATTTCAATTCCGCTGGAGACTTCAGTCTGGCCTATCAGTTGCTGCACACTTCAGTGAACGAACATTTCTATGAAACCTGCACTTGTGACCCGGTGATGGGGGGTGAACACGCGATTTAGTGCCTGACTCAGCTGAGGAGATGACGTTCCTTCAGGACGCATCTGATTGGGGAAGAGAATCATCTCTGCCTGGGGAGACATATCGTTGCTCACGATCTCGCGTTCAGACTCTGCGGGAAGAGGTTACGGAACTCTGCTGGAGAAAGAGGAATCATCCTGCTTTGGGATGCGCACGAGCGCACTGTCTGGAATCTGCTACACCTGTAATAACACAAACAAACAGACAAGATACCCTTCTTAAAGAGACCTATCAAGGTTATTATCTCGTGACAATATTCAAGTAACTAATTGTTTCAACAATCATTGGCCTAGGCCAGTAAGTTTATGTATGCACATTTTATCAAAAACATCGGCGTTCTTTTTCGCAAACAAAACAAATAAATGCTAAACAGACAACAGAATTGCTGATAGTATGCATTTTATTGATAACGAACCCCTGAATGGGTAAAGAATGTTTTACAACAGATGCAAGCTCCTGGAATGAGGAAGCCGCACAAAAAATAAAACATAAATATACATCAGTATATACAAATGTCGGCAACGAGGCGTAGACGAACACCATGAGTTGATCCTTCTATGACCCACTCGACTTCGATACTTCTCCGACGCTTCAGCTTCGGAAGAGATTGATTCAGATAAACGGCCCTCAGGTCTTTCCAAACCACTAAACAAAGAAAGTCACACGCGGAACGCAGTCATTTGCTTTTTCAAATCCCTAACTTTTGCGTGAACCACCCTTTGCGGGTTTTCAGTTCATCGGGATACCCTTTTTTTGCCGAAGCCGCCCAGTGTAGGTTTTCGACTTCGCGGGTGTATATTTTTTCAATTTATATCCCTAATTTTTGCCCGAACCTTTTATTCTGTTTTGGTTCGCACGGGACGCCCCTTTTTTGCCTGGACTCTCTTTTTTTTTGTCCAGCGGGTCGCTTTCAAGCAAAGTATTTTTTAACTGCGTCCGCGTTCACCAAGGATGCAAAATCTTTCACCATCCATCGTGGATAACAACAAAGCTCCTCCCGAGAAGACCTTGCTGACGACGTACGGACCTTCGTAATTCGGAGTCCACTTGCCCTGGTGATCGGAGTGTGCGGAAGAATCTTCTTCAGGACGAGATCACCCGTCTGAAAGCTTCTAGGACGCACCTTCTTATCATAAGCTTTCTTCATTCGGCTTTGGTACAGACGACCAACGCAATCGATGCTAACCTCTTCTCGTCCATCAGGCTGAGTTGGTTCAGTCGGTTCGTAACCCATTCTGCCTCGTCGAGTTTCACATCAACAAAACTCGCAAAGAAGGGATCTCCACTTCTAAACGGTAAGACAGCTTCCATACCGTACACCAAGGAGAAAGGAGTTGCCCTGGTTGACGTACGGACCGTCGTACGATAACCGTGCAGTGCAAATGACAGCATCTCGTACCAGTCTTTGTAGGTCACAACCATCTTCTGAACAATCTTCTTTATGTTCTTGTTGGCTGCTTCAACGGCGCCATTCATCTTCGGCCGGTAAGGAGATGAGTTGTGGTGTTCAATCTTGAAACTATGGCACAGCTCCTTCATCAATCTTGTTATTCAGATTCGAACCATTATCGCTAATGATCCGCTCGGGAATTCCGTAACGACAGATGATGTCCCTCTTTATGAATTTAGCCACTACCTGCTTGGTCACATTAGCATACGAGGCTGCCTCCACCCACTTGGTGAAGTAGTCGATAGCTACCAGAATGAAGCGATGACCGTTAGATGCAGTGAGCTCGATCTTGCCTATCATGTCGATGCCCCACATGGAGAACGGCCACGGGGAGGACATGACATTTAACAGGCACGACGGCACATGAACTTTATCAGCATAAATCTGGCATTTATGACATCTCTTCGCGAATCTGAAGCAATCCGACTCCATCGTCAGCCAGTAATATCCTGCTCTCAGGATCTTCCTCGTCATGGCGTGCCCGCCAGCGTGCGTACCAAATGTGCTTCATGGACTTATTCCATGAGCATAGTCGCCTCTTTCTCATCTACACATCTGAGTAGCACGAGATCGTGGTTTCTCTTATACAACACTCCATCAGGATTGAGATAAAAGTTTCCAGACAGCCTCCTCAGAGTCTTCTTATCCTGGGTGGACGCACCCGCATGATACTCCTTAGTCATAAGGAAAGTCTGGATGTCATGGAACCATGGCTTGCCATCGGCGGCTTCCTCGATTGCAAAGACAAACGCAGGTCTATCAAGACGTGAAAGGATAATTCTTGGAGCCTCATTCCAAAAATTGACTTTATACATTGAAGCCAACGTGGCTAAGGCATCAGCCATCTGATTTTTAGCCCTGGGCATATGATGGAGTTCCACTCGATCAAAGAACGGAAGTAGCCTTCTGGCGTAATTCATGTATGGCACCAAATTCGATTGACGAGTCTCCCACTCCCCCTTAATTTGGTTTATAACAAGCGCCGAGTCGCCATATACGTCTAGGTTCTCGATTCTCAAATCAATTGCCTCTTCTAGACCCATGATGCATGCTTCGTACTCCGCCTCATTATTGGTGACTGGAAACGTCAGTCTCGCAGTAAACGGGATATGGGATCCGTAGGGAGTCGTGATGATAGCCCCGATGCCACTTCCATAGGAATTAACCGCCCCATTGAATATCAATTTCCACTGGGATTTCCTATCTGGCCCCTCGTCGGGCAACGGCTCATCGCAATCCTTCGCTTTGAGAAACATAATATCCTCATCAGGGAATTCAAACTTCATCGGCTGGTAATCCTCGATTGGCTGTTCGGCGAGGTAATCAGACAATACGCTTCCCTTAATGGCCTTCTGGGACACGTACTAAATATCATATTCCGTTAACACCATTTGCCATCTGGCAATCCTGCCCGAAAGAGCCTGCTTCTCGAAGACGTACTTGATCGGATCCATCTTCGAAATTAGCATGGTGGTGTAGTTGAGCATGTACTGTCGTAAATGTTTGGCAGCCCAGGCTAGTGCGCAACACGTCTTCTCCAGCATCGAGTAACGAGATTCACAGTCAGTGAACTTTTTACTCAAGTAGTAAATGGCATGCTCCTTTCTGCCCGTCTTGTCGTGCTGACCGAGGACACACCCCATGCTATTCTCAAGAACTATCAAGTACATGATTAATGGTCGTCCAACCACTAGGGGTATCAAGATTGGAGGTTCTTGGAGATACTGCTTTATCTTGTCGAATGCCTTCTGGCAACCTTCATTCCAAGTAATCGCCTGATCTTCTTTAAAAGTTTGAACATCGGTTCACATGTGGCCGTGAGCTGAGAAATAAACCTTGCAATGTAGTTTATTCGGCCCAAGAAACCACGAACTTCTTTTTCTGTTTTCGGCGCTGGCATTTCTTGAATGGCTTTTATTTTCGCAGGATCAACCTCGATGCCTCGTTCACTCACAATAAACCTCAGTAACTTTCCGGACCGTACTCCGAAAGTACATTTGTTAGGATTCAGCCTCAACCTGAACTTCCTAAGCCTCTCGAAAAGCTTCAATAAGTTGACCAGATGATCTTCCTCTGTTTGGGACTTCGCAATCATGTCATCAACATAGACCTTGATCTCCTGATGAATCATGTTGTAATACCCCAAATTTTACCCTTATATTTAGTCAGTCATTTCGCATAGCATCTCATCTGTGCATCTGCTAACCACTAACCAGTCATAAAGTACGTTTTGTTTTGCAGGAAATACCCCAGGGGCGTTTTGGTCATTTTGAAGCATAATTCGTAATTTTGGGCCTAATGAGGTTTTATTCCTAAGGCGTTTATTTACGTGGGTTTGATTATGTTAAGATATCAATTTGGGTTGGAAAATCTGATCTGTGGAACAGGGTTTTAACAAGAAATCATTTTTCTATCTTCCAGTCCATTTTAGAGGGAAAAACAGTGAAAACTTCGACTGATTAATGGAACTTATTCATGCAATGGTTGGATCGAATTAATTCCAGGATATTTGACTAGTGAGATTTAATCGGATGTTGAGGTGTTTGCAAATTAAAGCATAGAGAAGCAATTGGAAATGTTTTAATAGAATATGTGAATTTTATTCATAATATTTTATTATCATTATTACAAGTTTGCAAAGTGAATTACAAAGAAGAAATGATTTGGATAAAAAATGTTATTTATTCATAATATTTTTTTGTTGTTACAAGTTACAGGGAATTACATTAAAGTTCTAAGGAATTACATTAAAGTATCTATCCTAAATCCTAAGAACATCTAAGTGTCTTCATGCTGTCTTTAAGCTTCGCCGCAAATCTCGACTAACCTGCACATCAAAGCAAAACAAGCAATATAGAAAATGTTAGAAGTTTTTCGACACTCTCAGAACAATGTCATCATCGAGTGCTGGGAGTGGCACAACCGAAGCTGCGTCCTACCCCGTTACCGATCCGCGCCGTGGGCGTCAGATAAGGTAATACATGTTCTTATCCATATGGGACATCCGAGAGATAGAAAAAATAAATGAAGTGGAACTGATTCGTTTTGCCACGATTGGATTTCCAAACTGATACGAAAATAAGGCAACATAGGCAAAATTCTGGCCCAGACCCGGATGCCGGCAGGTCTGAGTTTCCTTGGTTTTAAAAACTTCCAACACCTGAAAAGCCAAGTATCATCAGCATAAACAAAACCAGGAAGGGGCTCGCGCCAGAACAGTATAAGTCTGTTACCAACAGAAGTCATAAGCTCCACAAAACATGAGCAGATAAGTCAAGTCACCATATGTACAACAACACATGTTCATAAGCAACGAAACAAATTCATGCTTAGAAGAAGGGTAGAGCCAGTTCTGTTCAGGAAAAATCTGTGAAATCAGTTTAGGCTCAACTCAGGAGAAGAGACAGCAGTTCAGATCAGAAAACAGCATGGCTATTCACGTGACAGAACAACATATCAGTTCAATCAACAAACCATAAACTACAAAAAAAAAGGGGCGTAAACCTCATAATCAAATTACAGTTCAGAAAGAAATAGTAAAAACAACTGACAAATTGAATGTCACAAAGCGATTGACCAAACTCAAAGCAGAAAAATGAACCACAAGCTGCAAGAACAACTCACAAAAGGCTACAGAGTCTGAGGAACAGATACAGTTCACGAGAATACAAACTGCCCGTTAAGTTCAATTCAAACAAGAAATCAAACTCAAAGTCAACTTGAAAAACAAGGAAGATTCATACCAGTTCAACTCAAAGATGAGGAGGAAGTCCATGTTACTGGAACCTGCATAACACACCACAATCGTGTTAAAAGATGCAAGCCAGTCCACAAATTGTATGAGCGGAAAACCGAAGGTACGGGACGCGGGCTCAGCTCAAACATCATAGCCCAACAATATACACATCAGTCCAAATACTAGCCTACACCAAGTGAGAATCAACGGCAACTGCATCGACGAAAAGGGGACATACGCATCGTAATCACAGTTCAGCACCTGAAAAATTGGAGAATCAAATCAGAAGTAATGCAGAGGGTTCAGACCAGTGGTCATCATCACCACGTGACCATCCTCGGCAGCTTTCGACTCAATAGCGTCAGTATCAGTTCTGAAAAAGAGGGTCAATAAACTCAAAACCGGAAGAGTAAATTGAACTCGAAACCATATCAGAAAACAATTCAAAGTAGCACCCCAACTCGTGTTCTGAACCAAGTTCCCCAGAACACGGCAAAAGATAATCGCAGCAGCATCGAGAAGTATTTCCTCGAGGGTTCAGAACACAGTCATCATCACCGCTTACCGTTCCCGACAATTTCGGCTCGACCAAAGCTTCAATATCAATGTCCTCTCTGAAAGAAGAAGAGGAAAAGAATCTGAGCTGCATCAAAGCGAACCAATCAAAAAACGAATCAGTTCGAGATCAAAACATCAAACAGAGATACGAATCCATTAAGGAATCCTGGGAATTAAAATCAAACATCAATCAATCCAATCTGGAGGCAACCATATCAAAAAGATAGAGAGATTTTGATTTGATAATTAGTCCCAAAGTAAATCAAAGCAAATCAGTTCAGAATAATAAAAGTGAATCAAATCAGGAAATCATATCAGCTCAATCAGGTTCTAAAAGAGGAAATAGAATGTGATTCGATCTCACCAAAACCTCAATCAGGATTCCAAGTGAAGAAACAAGATCCTAATCGTATCAGAAAGCATCATAGTTGAATCCAATCTGGAAAAACCCAAACAAAACCGAATCAAATAATATCACTATAGAATCAAATCTCAGTTTAAGGCCCAAAAAGATGAAATTGGAAAACTATAAGAAGGGGACGATTTCACCTGTAAAAAAAAACGAAGATCGCAAACCCTAGACGGAGAGGGACGAAAAACGGCGAAGAACAAAACCCTAAAGGGATATTCATCGAACGGCCGCGAAGAAGCGAAGACCGCCACCGTTGTTCGTTGAAACAAGGGCGATCAACACGTAGCCTCAGTTTCCATCATAGGCTCTCCGTTACGGAATCATCACCGTCACTGTCAAGAAGCGCCCGGAAAACGTAAAGCTGGCTAACTCATTATGTTCTGTTTCTTCATTTTGTTGTGCAGGAATTGAATCCATAGAAAGACGAGAGGAAGGAGAAGAACGGCCGCGAGAGAGAAAAGAGAGAAGAGGAAGATGCAAACGGCGCCGCAGAAGGGCTTTTAGGGTTATGAAACCCTAAAAGACTCTTTTGATCAATTGCTTCCACCGGGTTGGGTCCGGAGGTAGTGACCGGCCCAACCCTTTTTATTTTTTATTTTCTTTTTTCTTCTTTTCTTAATTATCAAATTTTTAATAATATTTAAGTTGGTTTTTTTATAATATTAAAATTAAAAACATTTCTTTTATAATATTAAAATTAAAAATATTTTTTTATAATATTAAAATAAATATTTTTTTATAATATAAAAATAAAGAACATTTTCTTATAATATTAAGATTAAAAAAACATTTTAAAATATTAAAATTAAAACATTTTTTTTATTAGAATCAATTATTCTTTTAAAACCAAGAGAAAATATTTTTTAAGAAATCATAATCTTCCCTTTTTTTGTTTATTTATTATCAAGTTAAAACACTTAAGCTTAGGGTCATAAAGTAAAAAAACACAAAAAAAATGTCCCTTAACTTCACGTTTCCGCTTTCATAATTTTGTTTATTAACCTAGTTCGTTCACTGTGCAGCTTACCATGTTTATTTCCTTATGTTTGCGTTCTTAAATTTGAATTGTATCACATTATTGTAACTGTTCCTCCATTGTAACCTCGCGAACCCTAATAATCGCGTTTACTTTTCCGCACTTTAATTTCTGCTGTTTGTATGGTTTAAATTCGCGCATTTGCATCGTTAATTTGTCCCATTGCATTCCTCCGAAGGAATTAGGTCTAGCATTTGGCCGCCGCGCCAATAGTCCATAAACCTTCAAAACCCTAAAAATTCAAAACTACAAACTACAAACCCTAATTTTCACAAATGCCTCGCCGCAGGCAAAATTACAGTTTTACCCTTAGCATTAGGTCAAAGAGCCGCCGCGCTCATTTTAGGGTTTCCCGCCATGGCATCCCTAACCTAATTTAACCCTAATTACAACTTAACATTTACAACGTAGAGATTTGGAGTTTAAGACTCCACGTAAGCGTGTCCTTAAGATGCGTTTATTCCCCTTGAGACCTTGACCACAGTCAAGAAGTCTCTAACCTCCCTTTTGAGGGGAACTACGATTACTCTGATTCCACTCCCGTAAGGATACGTAGGCACAAGATGCGATGTCTTGCCGAGTAAACTTAGAATTAACCCCTTAGGTTTATTTTCTCACTTTTAATCCTTTGTACATATACCTTAAGCAAATAAATAAAGCAAATAGTAAACATCTGAACAAAAGGTTCCTGTAGAGTACTACAGAAGTTTAGGGTGCTAATACCTTCCCTAAATTTAACCAACCCCCGAACCCTAGATCTTTCCCCGCATTGTGTTTACGATGCAAAATAGGTTTTCCCTCTTTTGACCTTTTCCTTCGGATAAATCAAAGAGCGGTTGTGAATTGAATTGCGATTCAAACTAATTAATAGTTTGATATCCTATTTCCACCGCAACAGAAAATGGCGACTTCACTGGGGACTGGTAACTTTTGAGGGTTATCCCTAACTTGTTCATATTTATTACTATCTGTGTTATTATTCATTTGCATGTATATATTTGTGCTTTGATTGTGGGACTGTTCCTTGTGCTGTGAGATGAGTCCTACACCCGGATCTAGTGTACCTTAGGTAAATGGCAATAGACCAAGGAAACTGTACGACGTATATCGATACGGTTGATCTGGTGGCCATAGTTAGTGCGACTTCTTGGTTGGTGCTTATATTCCTTAAGTCAAGTTGAGGATAATATTGAGGCTGCCATATGTTGTCAATGCACTAACTGACTTTTAGAACCCTAGTTAACTCATCTTGGCCTTTAGAAAGTAGTGAGGTAACCGGCTTTGGTGCAGACTGAAGTTGGTTGACACTCGATACCACGCTCATTGAGATCTTAAACTTGGAGGGTTTTGGTTGGCAAGTAAGTTGCCTTCTGAACAACCACCCTTGTGAAGGATCAATGATATTGAGATCCCTTAGAACTTGGTTACTTTTGTAGGACAGGATGAACCATCTAACTTCAGGGGAGGGTACTTGCCTTTGAACTTCATGAAATCTTCATCCACATTTTAGCATCATTTACTTTTTTGCATTGCATGTGTCTCCCGATTTCTCACACTCGGTTCTCTCACCTTCCAGTTTCGTCACCCTGAGTTCTCGGCACCAATACAACACCAGAGCTCAAACTCGGAAAAGAATGGAGGATCAGGCAAAAGAGATTGATCGCCTTAGCAATGAACTCGAAGACCTTCGAGGGGGTATGGGGCGTATGATGGAATTGTTACATGTCATGAATGCTAAGATGGATACCCAGCCCACTGTTGTTTCTGAGATTACCGGCGTTACTGTGGACCCTCCACCAAGTGTGACCGTAGCAAGGGACCCACCTTATGGTCTTGCTCCCGGTTTTGTGCCTCCTCAAGCCACTGTTCCGATTAATCAACCTGTTCAGCAAGCCGTGCCCTTGTTTTCTGAAGTTTCTAGGGGGGCTCCTATCTTTGCACCACCTGTTGTACACACTCGTGCGCAACCGTACTTCAATGAGACAGTTTTTGATAATCTTGATGAGAATGTTGAGGGTTATGAGAAACATGATAAGCTTCGTGAGGAAGTAAACACTATCGTCCAGAGATTGAAAAAGGTAGAGGGTGATCAAATTTTTGGGACTGCTGCAAGGGATGTTTGTTTGGTCTCAGGTTTGGTTATTCCCCCGAAGTTCAAAACTCCGAACTTCGATCATTATGAAGGTGCCACCTGTCCTAAGAGTCATCTGATCATGTATTATCGCAAAATGGCTGCCCATGTTGAGAATGATAAACTGATGATTCATTGCTTCCAAGACAGTTTGAAGGGTGCTTCTTCCAAGTGGTATTTAACTTTGGACCAATCCCGCGTTAAGAGCTTTCAAGATTTATCTGACGCTTTCATCAAACACTACAAGTACAATATGGATCTGGCTCCTGACAGAAGACAGTTGCTGAGTATGTCACAAAAGAATTCTGAGTCATTCAAAGAGTATGCTCAAAGGTGGAGAGAGACTGCTTCGCAGGTAGAACCTCCTTTGACCGAGAAAGAGTTAGCTGATTGGTTTGTCGACACAGTCCATCCAGAATTTTACGAGAGAATGGTGGGTAGTGTGACTTCAAATTTCTCCGACATCGTTGCTGTGGGTGTCAAGATTGAATTGGGTATGAAGAGTGGTAAAATGACAAATAATCATGGCGCTTCTAAGGATCAGCCGAAGAAACCTCCGTATAGCTCCCAGAAAAAGAAGGAGAGTGAGACTAATGCTATATCCTCTGGTAGACCAAGGGAACGCTTTTATCGGCATCCGCAAGGTTATGCTCAACCTCAAGGGTACCCAGTCCAATATGCTCAACAACCCTATGTGGCAGCTATTACACCTTCTTTCAATCAACAGGTTCCCATGTATCAACCTATGCAACAACCTCCTGTTTATTCGCCTCCTGTCAACTACCTACAGGCACCCAATACTCCTGCTCCTCAACAGCCAAAGAGTCCGGCTCCTCGCCAGAATATGCCGAACAGAAGAACGTATAAACCTTGTCCGCCGATTCCAATGACTTTTACCGAGTTGTATCCCTCTTTGGTCAAGCAGGGTCTCATCACTACTCGGGCTTTGGGTCCGCCTCCTAATCCTCTACCCGCCAATTACAACGCCGCCGCTCATTGTTTATTTCATGAGGGTGCGCCTGGTCATGATCTGGAGAATTGTTATGCTCTCAAAAATATTGTTAGAGATTTATTGGAAAAGAAGATTTTATCATTTGAGGATCCTCAACCAAATGTTAAGAAGAACCCTTTTCCTAACCATGAGAGTGTCAATGCCATTAGTGCTGATTCGGGAGAAGGTTATGCCCTTGACGTTGAACAGATTAAGACTCCCCTCAAGATGTTCCATTCGAAGCTGTTTGAAGCTGGTTTAGTAGATACTTCCCACGTTGCATGCGTAAGTTGTGAAGCCAGTATTAAGGGTTGCATGTTGGTTCAGAATGATGTTCAGAGGTTAATTAATGAGGGTGTTTTACAAGTGACAAGCCAAGCCAAGAAGGATGTAGTCGCTGTGGTTGAGCCTGTCTTCCATCAGCCTGAATCAAAGGGTAAGGTACCAGTGTTTAATTTATCAGGGGCAGGCTCCGCCAACCTCGTGTTCGATATACCAAGGTCGTATATCCCTGAAGTGAATCAGCCTAAGCCTATAGTTATTCGAAGACCGAGTCCGTTTCCTTTCAGTGATCCTAAAGCTGTGCCTTGGAAATATGACGTGACGATGATTGACAAGGAGTCTGGGAAGGTTATTCCAAAGGAAGAGGGTAAAGATACTGTGACCAATATCGCGGAGGTAAGCAGGATGACCCGCAGTGGCCGTGTGTATACTCCCCATTCTAATGAGGATCCACCTAAGGAGACCACTAATATCCCAGTGCCTGCCAAAGATAAAGGTAAGGGAGCCGTTACGAATAATGAAGATGCCGAATTTTTGAGGATCATCAAGAAAAGTGACTATAAAGTTATTGACCAACTTCATCAGACTCCTTCCAAGATTTCGATTTTATCTCTGTTGATGAATTCACCCGCTCATAGGATGGCCTTGCAGAAGGTTTTGACTCAAGCACATGTGGATCAAGATATCAGCACCAGTCGGTTTGATATCGTGATTGCCAATTTGACCGCCTGTAACACCCTTAGTTTCAGCAATGAAGAGTTACCAAAGGAGGGTCCGAACCATAATCGTGCTTTACATATATCGATAAAATGTCAGGAGGACAATTTAGCGAGAGTGCTAGTAGACACCGCGTTCTTCTCTGAATGTTCTACCCAAGAGGGTTCTTGATAGGTTGGCTTGTAAAGAGACTGCGCTGAAACCTACACCTTTGGTTGTCAAGGCTTTCGATGGCTCTCGTCGATCGGTAATGGGGGAGGTTGAGCTACCTATCCTGATCGGTCCGCAAGTTTTTAATATCACGTTTCAAGTCATGGACATTAATCCCAATTACAGTTGTTTACTTGGAAGGCCGTGGATCCATGCCGCTGGGGCAGTGACCTCAACGTTACATCAAAAGATGAAATTCGTGATCGATGGAAAGTTGGTTATTATACACGGTGAGGAGGATCTGATGGTCAGTAACCTGTCCTCTTTCCGTTACATCGAGGCCGATGAGAATGCTTTAGACATTTCCTTTCAAGCACTTGAGATCGCCAATGCTGTTCTGCTGGAGGTCGAAGAGACAGTGGGTCAGGGTAATCCATCTTTTGCATCTCTGAAGAGTACCAAAGCAACAATTGACAGGGGCATTCCCGAAGGTTGGGGAGAGGTAATCGATGTCAAGACCAAGACTGATCGCTCTGGGTTGGGTTACAAACCAACTCAGAATGGAGCTGCCACGACTGTCGAAGGGCGTCCGAAGGTTATCCAAGAGGTATTTGTCAGCGGAGGTTTCCAAATCAATGCCATCAGCGACTGTGAAGAAAATGAAGAGCTGAGCAACCTGGTGTTTAAGGGTGATGCAGTTTTGAACAACTGGGAGGCTGTAGAGATCCCTGTTACTTTCCCTTTGTCAAAGTAATTTTTTTTTTTTTTTAAAAAAAGAAGGTTTCATTTACATTTCAAATAAAAATCCGTAGCTCTGCCCAAGGCTATAGGGTCGCTTTTATTGGGCCACCTTTCATTTCTAAAAGGATATTAATAAAAGCATTTTGTTCAATTCCACTTTGGTTCATTTGCGTTTTTCGTTTTCACCTTTAAAAATGAAATTTGCAACCTTTTTCAAAAAAAAATAATAATAAAAAAAAACAGCATTTCATTCTTACATATCTTCGAGCATTTTAATTAAGTAAGCCTTCCATCATGCAGAGATATCGTAAACCTTGTTGGATCCAATGACTTTGCTGACACTCCTGACTGGGATGCACCCATCAATCAAGCTGAGGACGAGGGTGAAGAAGATTTTGAAGTACCCGCTGAACTGACAAGATTGATTGAGTACGAGTACACAGAGCTTCAACCGTATAAAGAGCAGGTGGACTTAATTAATCTCGGTACAGATGAGAGAAAGAAAGAGGTCAAGATTGGTGCAATGCTGGGGACAGAGGTTAGGCCGAGGTTGATTGAGTTGTTAAAGGAGTATATTGATGTGTTTGCGTGGTCGTATCAAGATATGCCGGGCCTGAACACGGATATTGTTGTTCACAAGTTGCCGCTTAAGCCAGATTGTCCGCCTATCAAACAAAAGCTTCGAAGAACGAGACCCGACATGGCTTTGAAGATTCGAGATGAGGTTAAAAAGCAGTTGGATGCAGGTTTCTTGGCAGTCGCAAAATATCCAGATTGGGTTGCCAACATTGTGCCAGTACCTAAGAAGGACGGTAAAGTTAGGATGTGTGTAGACTACAGGGATCTGAACAAAGCAAGTCCAAAAGACGACTCCCCACTGCCACATATTGACACACTGGTAGACAATACGGCCAGTTTTGCGTTGTTCTCATTTATGGATGGGTTCTCCGGCTATAATCAGATCAAGATGGATCCCGACGATCGAGAGAAGACTACTTTCATTACTCCTTGGGGAACCTTCTGCTACAAAGTCATGCCCTTCGGTTTAAAGAATGCAGGGGCAACTTACCAACGTGCTATGACCACTCTTTTTCATGATATGATGCACAAAGAAATTGAGGTGTATGTGGACGATATGATAGCCAAATCTCAGAGTGAAGAGGAGCATTTAGACCATTTGGCGAAGCTGTTTGAACGACTCAGGAAATATCAGTTGAAATTGAATCCTGCAAAATGTACCTTCGGTGTCAGATCTGGAAAACTGCTTGGTTTCATTGTTAGCCAGCGAGGGATTGAGGTGGATCCTGACAAAGTCCGAGCCATTCAAGATATGCCGGCTCCGCAAACCGAGACGCAAGTTAGGGGTTTTCTGGGACGTCTGAATTACATTTCCAGGTTTATCTTTAATATGACCGCTACTTGTGAGCCGATATTCAAGTTGCTTTGCAAGGGGCAGACAGTTGAGTGGAACCCTGATTGTCAGAAAGCGTTCGAGAAGATTAAGGGTTATTTGCAAGATCCCCCTATTCTGATCCCGCCCGTACCTGGAAGACCGTTGTTTATGTACCTTACTGTTCTCGAGAAGTCTATGGGTTGTGTGCTTGGACAACATGATGAGACTGGGAAAAAGGAACATGCAATTTATTACCTGAGCAAGAAGTTTACCGATTGCGAAAACAGATACTCACCATTAGAGAAAACTTGTTGTGCATTGGCATGGGCCGCTAAGCGCCTTCGGCAGTATATGGTCTGTCATACCACGTTATTGATTTCTAAAATGGATCCGATCAAGTATATTTTTGAAAAACCTGCTCAAACCGGGAGGCTAGCCCGTTGGCACATGTTGTTATCCGAATATGACATCCAGTATGTACCCCAGAAGGCAATTAAGGGTAGTATTTTATCTGATTATCTTGCAGACCAGCCAGTTGAAGATTATGAACCTCTTAAGCTCGATTTTCCTGATGAGGATATTTTGTTGATTAAAAGAGATTGTGAAGAGCCAGATCCGAGCGAAGGTCCAGAACCAGGTCTTTGGTGGAAGATGATGTTTGATGGTTCCTCAAATTTCAATGGGCATGGTATAGGCGCCGTTTTGATGAACCCAAAGGGTGGATTTACTCCATTTACAGCAAGGTTGGACTTTGAGTGTACTAATAACGTCGCAGAGTATGAAGCGTGTATCCTCGGCCTCGAAGCAGCGATTCACCTCCGAATCAAACTTCTTAAAGTAAGTGGTGACTCAGCCTTGGTTATCTACCAGGTACAAGGCAAATGGGAAACGAAGAATGAGAAGTTAATCCCTTATAAAGACTATATTATTGAGTTGATCAAGTATTTCGACGAGATAGAGTTCGAGCATGTTCCTAGATCCGAGAATCACGTAGCTGATGCTTTAGCCATGTTAGCATCCATGTGGAAAGTTAAATTCGTTAATGAAGCACCTCTTATCCATATTGAGCGCAAAGTTGAGCCCGCTTATTGTCAGTTGGTCGAAGAAGTTGAGGCGGATGAAAAGCCTTGGTTTCACGATATCAAGAACTATCTCGTCAAGCAGGAATATCCCGATGGTGCTACTGGTCTGGACAAAAAGACATTGAGAAGATTGGCGTCCAAATTCTTTATCAGTAATGGTGTGTTGTACAAGAGAAATCACGACATGGTCCTGCTCAGATGTGTTGATAAACGGGAAGCGGACATGTTACTACAGGAAATTCATGAGGGGACCTTCGGAACCCATGCCAATGGTTATGCTATGTCCAAGAAGATGTTAAGGGCTGGGTATTACTGGTTAACCATGGAAGCCGACTGCATCCAATACGCTAGAAAATGCCATAAGTGCCAAATTTATGCGGATAAAATGCATGTACCTCCATCACCGTTGAATGTTTTGTCTTCACCATGGCCGTTCTCTATGTGGGGCATTGACATGATTGGGGCAATTGAGCCGAAAGCTTCTAATGGACATCGTTTTATCCTCGTTGCTATAGATTATTTCACTAAGTGGGTAGAGGCTGCCTCCTACACCAACGTGACCAAGCAAGTGGTTGCCCGCTTCATCAGGAAAGAAATCATCTGCCGTTATGGAGTCCCAAGCCGGATAATAACTGACAATGGCACCAATCTGAATAATAAGACTATGAAAGAGTTGTGTGATAACTTCAAGATCACTCACCACAATTCTTCTCCGTACCGTCCTAAGATGAATGGAGCCGTTGAAGCTGCAAATAAGAATATCAAGAAGATCCTGCAAAAGATGGTTGTGACTTACAAAGATTGGCATGAGATGTTACCGTTTGCTTTGCATGGATACAGAACCTCGGTGAGAACTTCGACAGGGGCAACACCTTTCTCACTGGTATATGGAATGGACGTCGTGCTCCCCATCGAAGTAGAGATACCTTCGCTAAGAGTGTTAATGGAAGCTGAACTTGAGGAAGCTGAGTGGGTTCAAGACAGATTGGATCAGTTGAATCTCATTGACGAGAAGCGTTTGACAGCCATGTGCCATGGGCAATTATATCAGAAACAGATGAAAAGAGCGTTTGATAAGAAGATTCGTATCCGTGAGTTCCGTCAAGGAGAGCTCGTACTCAAAAAGATCTTACCAGTACATAAAGATATGCGTGGAAAGTGGATGCCCAATTATGAAGGCCCGTTCGTTGTAAAGACTGTCTTCTCCGGAGGGTCTCTAATACTTACGACAATGGACGGTGAAGAACTAGCACATCCCGTGAATTCTGATGCAGTCCGAAAATATTATGCCTAAAAACCCGCTAAGTCGAAAACCTGCAAAAGGCGACTTAGGCAAAAGTAAGGGTTGAAAAAAAAAAAGAAATAATAACAAAAGCTCGCTAAGTTGAAAACCCGAAAGGGCGGCTTAGGCAAAAAAGAGCGTCCCGGTGGATTGAAAACCCGAAAGGGCGGTCCAGGCAAAAGTTAGGGACAAAGGCATTTCATTGCATCAGAGGACACTGATCATCTCGAACACACTTTCCGCATGAGAGCCATGTTTCAGTTCCTTCATCCTTGCCCAAAGCAGGATTCTGGATTAGTCTTAGTTATTAGTGTCAGTAGGTGTCATTGGATTCGATGTAACTTTTCCCATGTTGCCAATTTTAAAACATAATCATCTGTGGAGCTATGCCTTCAGCGAGCTACCGCCCTTTAAATAAAAGAAACCATCTCGTTACTTACATTCTTTGGTGCATTGCTCTTTGCTTTCTATTTGTTATGCAAAATGCTTTTATTCTTAAAATTTGAAAATGAAAGGTGCATTGGAGATTTTTCAAAATTGTTTTTAAAAAAAAACAACAGAATTTGAAATGTAATAAATTACTTTGACTAGTGGAAATTCCGACAGGATCTCTTCATTCTCCGGAAATATCATTATTGCAGAAACACTTTCAAACCATTGCCCAGTGACAGTCCCCAGAGAGACTATAAGCTGACAACTTTTTCTTGGGAAACTCAAAAGTGTTCCTCAGGTTTTCTTCTCCCCAGGTGAAGACATGGTACTATGCACTCAAGCAGATTACTTTCTCCCCAGAGAATTCAGAACTTTAAAACCAGATTTGGTTCCACCATGGATCCTTCCCACCCATGATTGACGTATTGGTTGCAGAGAACGCAGGGTATCTCCGTCGAGATGTTTATTTCGTCTCTCGTCCTGTCTCTAGTCTGTTTCGTCAGCATACGCAAGGGCATAAGCATCACATGCCTATTTCATACACATACTCATTACATACTCATTTCATAACATCTTGCATATTTAACTACATACATAAACATTAACATACATTCACATTAACATGGGCATTAACCTTCACAGGTTCATTGTGTCTCGCCATCATTGGTTGTTACCGCCGAGTAATTGGGGTTTGTCCATTCTCTCCAAATAGATTGTCAACCTTAAGCATAAAATACATATGTGTTTCCAGTTTCCCCACAAAGCTCGATCCTCGTGGATGACGGTTACTTCAGCTATCTTTCCTCACCAGGATAAGATATTTACCCTTCGAGTTCATTCCCTCGATGGAGTCTTGATTACCAGTCTTCTTTCTAGCTCGATCCTAGATTGAACCTCAGTATTGTCGGTCGTCGAGCCCAACCGGACGTGCATTTATTTTGCACCATCTAAAGATTTTCACCATACCATGGCAGATACACGACATTTCTCACCTAAGAAGTCAATCATATCCTCGTTATGACTCGCAGCAAATGGCCATCTCCATGGAGCAGTTGGGCTTCCATTTCCCTGCCGTCTTGAGGTTTGAACCAAATCGTATTCAGGAGAGCACGATCTTGAGTTACGGGGAGGTTTGAGCAGTTTCATATTCAGGAGAGCACGATTCTGAAGTTATGAAGAAGTTCATTTATCCTTTAGTAAAAGAAGGAGCGGAATCATATTCAGGAGAGCACGATTCTGAGTTATGAGGAAGTTCAGTTTGGCCGTTTTTTCAGGAGAGCACGATTCTGAAGAATGAAGAAATTTCAGGAGCCGAATCATATTCAGGAGAGCACGATTCTGAGTTATGAGGAAGTTCGATTATCCACTTTCATATTCAGGAGAGCACGATTCTGAAGTATGAGCATATTCAGTCATCCAGTTTCATATTCAGGAGAGCACGATTCTGAAGTATGAGCATATTCAGTCATCCAGTTTCATATTCAGGAGAGCATGATTCTGAAGTATGAGTATATTCAGTCACCCGGTTTCATATTCAGGAGAGCACGATTCTGAAGTATGAAGAAGTTCAGTTTACCCGTTTCATGTTCAAGAGAGCACGATCTTGAAGCAGTTTATTTATCCTTCAGTAAGAGAAAAATCAGAATCGCATTCCAGGCGCCGACCTTAAAATGCGAGAAGATTTATTTATCAGATAAGCAGCAGCCTCTTTATTTGAGTGCTTATCCATTTTTGCATATAAGTCCCTTCCAACGATAAGTGACCGTTCTCCCTCGAGAAGCTTATCCGGGCAGTTCCCCTCAAAGTCCATTTATTGTGGCATACAGTCGGTTTTACCCTGTATATTTGCTACGGATTCCCGAAAAGTCCGTTTGATCGTGTCACGAGAGATAGTTTACAGAAGCTTGGATGTTATTCTTTGCTCAATGCTCCAGCATTCTATAAGCGATCTTGCAATCGTACGCGATTCAGTTTTTATCCTTTAGATTCCCCAGTGGAGGCCGTCTCACAGATGTCATTTCCATTTGCGAATCTCGTCCCCAAAGTGACAATTGGTCATTCGCACCAGTTGACTATCGTTTTTAGATTTCCCCAGTGTTGTACTGTGTCTCAGCGCGTCGTTTCCCCCAGTGAGTTCTTCTCAGGGTGTCTATACCGTTATCGTCGTGTTTCGTCAGCATTTTCGCATTCATACACATCACATCATATTCATGGCATCATCTGCATTAAGCTGTTCCCGTCTTGTCCACAGCATTGCATATCGTCGCACATAAGGGCAAAATTTTCGGTTATCTATATTTAAATCTCTCCACCACGATTCCTCGAGTCTCTGTCACTCAAATCGTCTGGTGTAGCTATTTAAATAGGGGCAACTGTAATACCCCAAATTTTACCCTTATATTTAGTCAGTCATTTCGCATAGCATCTCATCTGTGCATCTGCTAACCACTAACCAGTCATAAAGTACGTTTTGTTTTGCAGGAAATACCCCAGGGGCGTTTTGGTCATTTTGAAGCATAATTCGTAATTTTGGGCCTAATGAGGTTTTATTCCTAAGGCGTTTATTTACGTGGGTTTGATTATGTTAAGATATCAATTTGGGTTGGAAAATCTGATCTGTGGAACAGGGTTTTAACAAGAAATCATTTTTCTATCTTCCAGTCCATTTTAGAGGGAAAACAGTGAAAACTTCGACTGATTAATGGAACTTATTCATGCAATGGTTGGATCGAATTAATTCCAGGATATTTGACTAGTGAGATTTAATCGGATGTTGAGGTGTTTGCAAATTAAAGCATAGAGAAGCAATTGGGAAATGATTTTAATAGAATATGTGAATTTTATTCATAATATTTTATTATCATTATTACAAGTTTGCAAAGTGAATTACAAAGAAGAAATGATTTGGATAAAAAATGTTATTTATTCATAATATTTTTTTGTTGTTACAAGTTACAGGGAATTACATTAAAGTTCTAAGGAATTACATTAAAGTATCTATCCTAAATCCTAAGAACATCTAAGTGTCTTCATGCTGTCTTTAAGCTTCGCCGCAAATCTCGACTAACCTGCACATCAAAGCAAAACAAGCAATATAGAAAATGTTAGAAGTTTTTTCGACACTCTCAGAACAATGTCATCATCGAGTGCTGGGAGTGGCACAACCGAAGCTGCGTCCTACCCCCGTTACCGATCCGCGCCGTGGGCGTCAGATAAGGTAATACATGTTCTTATCCATATGGGACATCCGAGAGATAGAAAAAATAAATGAAGTGGAACTGATTCGTTTTGCCACGATTGGATTTCCAAACTGATACGAAAATAAGGCAACATAGGCAAAATTCTGGCCCAGACCCGGATGCCGGCAGGTCTGAGTTTCCTTGGTTTTAAAAACTTCCAACACCTGAAAAGCCAAGTATCATCAGCATAAACAAAACCAGGAAGGGGCTCGCGCCAGAACAGTATAAGTCTGTTACCAACAGAAGTCATAAGCTCCACAAAACATGAGCAGATAAGTCAAGTCACCATATGTACAACAACACATGTTCATAAGCAACGAAACAAATTCATGCTTAGAAGAAGGGTAGAGCCAGTTCTGTTCAGGAAAAATCTGTGAAATCAGTTTAGGCTCAACTCAGGAGAAGAGACAGCAGTTCAGATCAGAAAACAGCATGGCTATTCACGTGACAGAACAACATATCAGTTCAATCAACAAACCATAAACTACAAAAAAAAAGGGGCGTAAACCTCATAATCAAATTACAGTTCAGAAAGAAATAGTAAAAACAACTGACAAATTGAATGTCACAAAGCGATTGACCAAACTCAAAGCAGAAAAATGAACCACAAGCTGCAAGAACAACTCACAAAAGGCTACAGAGTCTGAGGAACAGATACAGTTCACGAGAATACAAACTGCCCGTTAAGTTCAATTCAAACAAGAAATCAAACTCAAAGTCAACTTGAAAAACAAGGAAGATTCATACCAGTTCAACTCAAAGATGAGGAGGAAGTCCATGTTACTGGAACCTGCATAACACACCACAATCGTGTTAAAAGATGCAAGCCAGTCCACAAATTGTATGAGCGGAAAACCGAAGGTACGGGACGCGGGCTCAGCTCAAACATCATAGCCCAACAATATACACATCAGTCCAAATACTAGCCTACACCAAGTGAGAATCAACGGCAACTGCATCGACGAAAAGGGGACATACGCATCGTAATCACAGTTCAGCACCTGAAAAATTGGAGAATCAAATCAGAAGTAATGCAGAGGGTTCAGACCAGTGGTCATCATCACCACGTGACCATCCTCGGCAGCTTTCGACTCAATAGCGTCAGTATCAGTTCTGAAAAAGAGGGTCAATAAACTCAAAACCGGAAGAGTAAATTGAACTCGAAACCATATCAGAAAACGATTCAAAGTAGCACCCCAACTCGTGTTCTGAACCAAGTTCCCCAGAACACGGCAAAAGATAATCGCAGCAGCATCGAGAAGTATTTCCTCGAGGGTTCAGAACACAGTCATCATCACCGCTTACCGTTCCCGACAATTTCGGCTCGACCAAAGCTTCAATATCAATGTCCTCTCTGAAAGAAGAAGAGGAAAAGAATCTGAGCTGCATCAAAGCGAACCAATCAAAAAACGAATCAGTTCGAGATCAAAACATCAAACAGAGATACGAATCCATTAAGGAATCCTGGGAATTAAAATCAAACATCAATCAATCCAATCTGGAGGCAAACCATATCAAAAAGATAGAGAGATTTTGATTTGATAATTAGTCCCAAAGTAAATCAAAGCAAATCAGTTCAGAATAATAAAAGTGAATCAAATCAGGAAATCATATCAGCTCAATCAGGTTCTAAAAGAGGAAATAGAATGTGATTCGATCTCACCAAAACCTCAATCAGGATTCCAAGTGAAGAAACAAGATCCTAATCGTATCAGAAAGCATCATAGTTGAATCCAATCTGGAAAAACCCAAACAAAACCGAATCAAATAATATCACTATAGAATCAAATCTCAGTTTAAGGCCCAAAAAGATGAAATTGGAAAACTATAAGAAGGGGACGATTTCACCTGTAAAAAAAACGAAGATCGCAAACCCTAGACGGAGAGGGACGAAAAACGGCGAAGAACAAAACCCTAAAGGGATATTCATCGAACGGCCGCGAAGAAGCGAAGACCGCCACCGTTGTTCGTTGAAACAAGGGCGATCAACACGTAGCCTCAGTTTCCATCATAGGCTCTCCGTTACGGAATCATCACCGTCACTGTCAAGAAGCGCCCGGAAAACGTAAAGCTGGCTAACTCATTATGTTCTGTTTCTTCATTTTGTTGTGCAGGAATTGAATCCATAGAAAGACGAGAGGAAGGAGAAGAACGGCCGCGAGAGAGAAAAGAGAGAAGAGGAAGATGCAAACGGCGCCGCAGAAGGGCTTTTAGGGTTATGAAACCCTAAAAGACTCTTTTGATCAATTGCTTCCACCGGGTTGGGTCCGGAGGTAGTGACCGGCCCAACCCTTTTTATTTTTTATTTTCTTTTTTCTTCTTTTCTTAATTATCAAATTTTTAATAATATTTAAGTTGGTTTTTTTATAATATTAAAATTAAAAACATTTCTTTTATAATATTAAAATTAAAAATATTTTTTTATAATATTAAAATAAATATTTTTTTATAATATAAAAATAAAGAACATTTTCTTATAATATTAAGATTAAAAAAACATTTTAAAATATTAAAATTAAAACATTTTTTTTATTAGAATCAATTATTCTTTTAAAACCAAGAGAAAATATTTTTTAAGAAATCATAATCTTCCCTTTTTTTGTTTATTTATTATCAAGTTAAAACACTTAAGCTTAGGGTCATAAAGTAAAAAAACACAAAAAAAATGTCCCTTAACTTCACGTTTCCGCTTTCATAATTTTGTTTATTAACCTAGTTCGTTCACTGTGCAGCTTACCATGTTTATTTCCTTATGTTTGCGTTCTTAAATTTGAATTGTATCACATTATTGTAACTGTTCCTCCATTGTAACCTCGCGAACCCTAATAATCGCGTTTACTTTTCCGCACTTTAATTTCTGCTGTTTGTATGGTTTAAATTCGCGCATTTGCATCGTTAATTTGTCCCATTGCATTCCTCCGAAGGAATTAGGTCTAGCATTTGGCCGCCGCGCCAATAGTCCATAAACCTTCAAAACCCTAAAAATTCAAAACTACAAACTACAAACCCTAATTTTCACAAATGCCTCGCCGCAGGCAAAATTACAGTTTTACCCTTAGCATTAGGTCAAAGAGCCGCCGCGCTCATTTTAGGGTTTCCCGCCATGGCATCCCTAACCTAATTTAACCCTAATTACAACTTAACATTTACAACGTAGAGATTTGGAGTTTAAGACTCCACGTAAGCGTGTCCTTAAGATGCGTTTATTCCCCTTGAGACCTTGACCACAGTCAAGAAGTCTCTAACCTCCCTTTTGAGGGGAACTACGATTACTCTGATTCCACTCCCGTAAGGATACGTAGGCACAAGATGCGATGTCTTGCCGAGTAAACTTAGAATTAACCCCTTAGGTTTATTTTCTCACTTTTAATCCTTTGTACATATACCTTAAGCAAATAAATAAAGCAAATAGTAAACATCTGAACAAAAGGTTCCTGTAGAGTACTACAGAAGTTTAGGGTGCTAATACCTTCCCTAAATTTAACCAACCCCCGAACCCTAGATCTTTCCCCGCATTGTGTTTACGATGCAAAATAGGTTTTCCCTCTTTTGACCTTTTCCTTCGGATAAATCAAAGAGCGGTTGTGAATTGAATTGCGATTCAAACTAATTAATAGTTTGATATCCTATTTCCACCGCAACATGTAACGCCCCGATTTCGATTTTCACTTTTATTGGGCCCCAATTTAATTAAATTGGGTGAATAATATTTGGATGTAGAATTTGTGTGAAAATATGTTATATTTACATATTATCATATTTTTAACCGGTATTGGGAGGTTTCGGAGGAAATAGTTTGGAAGGGTATTTTGGACATTTCCTATTTAATATTAAGTGAGATATTTGTGAGATATTGAATTAATAGATGTTTTGGAAAAATAATGGAAAAGATATTAAAGAGGAAATAGAAGGGAAAGAAAGGATAGTAAGAAAGAAGAGAAAGAAAGGAGAAAGAAAGAAGAGGAAGAGAAAGAGAAGAGAAAGAGGAAAACCTAGAATCATCAAGAATCGATCAAAGCTTGCGATTAATCAGGTAAGGGTGAGAAGTTTTATCATTTTAATAATGTATAGCATCATATATGTATTAGTTTGGGGCTTGTTGGTAGTTTTTCTACACTATCCATTTCTAGGGCAAAAGTTGGAATAATCGGTAGATTGAGGATTTAATCGGTTGAAACTGAGTAATAACGCCATAGAATAGTCGGGTAACATGTATTGATGCTATTTGTACTGATTTAGATGTTTAAGAGATGGTTGATGATGGATTGGTGAAGGAGAGACAGAACAGAATGCTGTTCTGCGCAGGTTCGCTGGCTCTCGCCAGGCGAGCGAAGGCGAAGCTTCGCCAGGCGAAGCCCAGCGAATGCTGGCGAGTAATTATGTTTAAGTCCCAGTGGACTTCGCTGGTGTGTTCGCCAGGCGAAGGTGGATAGCGAAGGTTCGCCCAGCGAAGGTGCTGGCGAATGGTGGCGAATGAAGTCAGTAGCTACTGACTTGGGCTCGCTGGCGAGTTCGCCAGGCGAAGCCTAGCGAAGTTTCGCTGCGGGGGTTCGCCAGGCGAATAAAGGCGAACGTGACAGCATTTTTCTTGTGCTGTGTTGCTCATGTGGTGATCGTTTGGTTGATTCACATAGGTTAATACCTCTATGATATGAATAAGTATGGGATCTATTGTGATAACATGTGCTGTGGGTAGCCTTCGTGCGTAAATCCTCAATTGTGAATTGTGGCCGTTTGGGCAAATATGTGCATTGTTTAAATTGATTTAAAATGCATGATAATGAGGTGAATGACTAATGTGTCGTGTAATATACATTGCGATGTATGATTATTGTATGAAATTGAATGAGGTGAAGATGCATGAACATATTATGTGTATGTGTGTGCATTTCAAGAATTGTATAGAATACATTCTTGTGTTGTTGATTCCTAGGAGAATCTGATGAGTGATAGGACTCTTAGGAGAGCCTGAGGAGAGACATGACTCTTAGGAGAGTCTGATGAGAGGTGTGATTCCTTGGAGAGTCTGCTGTATGACCTGATTCCTCGGAGAATCTGCTGAATGAATTGATTCCTCGGAGAATCTGACGAGATATGTGATTCCTTGGAGAGTCTGCTGATTTACCTGATTCCTTGGAGAATCTGATGAACAGTGTGATTCCTCGGAGAATCTGACGAGTGGCGTGATTCCTCGGAGAATCTGATGAATGGTGTGATTCCTAGGAGAGTCTGATGAGTGTTGTGATTCCTAGGAGAATCTGACAAGTGATAGAATACCCATGAGGGGTGAGCGTAGATTGATCCTTAGGAGGATCTGACGATCGACTAGATCGATGTTGTGTTGCATTTACATAGAGTAGCGAGTTGTCCTCTATGATTTGCATTTGTCATCTGTATATGATGTATAGTGAAATAAACATGTTGTGTATGTTTATTGAATTAACGTGAAATGTATGTTTTGGCATAATGTAGATACTGGAGGATATATATATATATATATATATATATAGATATATATATATATATGTGGTTGCATGTTTATGAAAAGATATAAACATTGATGATGCATATTGAGTATGCTTGGTGATATATAGTTGTATATAGATATATTATATTGTACAAGGTGAGTTGTGGTGAGAATGCGTAGAATGCATAATTGTTGATATGAGATATTTATATATGTCTTTATGCATTATTTATTATGATATTGTTTCTCACCCTTCTGCTGTTTGATAATGCTCTATGAGGCATTGCAGATTAGATGGCTGGAGACATTTTTGTGAAGCGTGACTTCATTCTTTTTGGTCGGTCGGCTCTGATATGTAGCACCGGGTAGATAGGAGTTATTTTGATTCTTTTGTGATACATCTGTGTATGTATCTGCTGATGTTATGTTTTGTTAACATGTTGGATGACAATTGTATATGTGAATACATGTCTTGGAAATATGGAATATTTAGATGTTTCCGCCTTGTTCTAAATATTTTCTTGTGGGTGTTGACCCGTTGTTGCATATCTGTAGAGCAGGTGTTGTATTGCATTGGAATTTTCATGATAATGTGACATACCCCTTTTGTGCTATGACTTACATGTACTCTGATAAAATTTTGACTTATGCCTAAATGATTAATTGAATTATTTTGGGGTAGGAATAAGGGGGTGTTACAAGTGGTATCAGAGCCAGTGTTGAGTCAGTTGTGTTTGTCTTATTGTTTTGTTGGTTGAGCGGTTGTTTAACCTTGTTGCTGTTTTTGCGATTAAGAAGATTATGGCAGGTCGTAATGACAGTGCTATGGCTGCGGCATTGGAGGCGATGGCTAGAGCGGTGCAGGGTGCGCCGAATGTGAACGCAAATGATGAGTTTAGAAAGAATAAGCCACCGGTGTTCAAAGGAAGGTTTAATCCGGACGGTGCCTAAAATTGGTTGAAAGAGATCGAGAGGATCTTCAGAGTTATGAACTGTGCTGAGGGCAATAAGGTGAGGCTTGGATCTCACATGTTGCGGGAAGAAGCCGATGACTGGTGGATCGGCATGAGGCAAGTGCTTGAAGTAGATGACGAGGAAATAACTTGGGATTTATTTCGTGCTGAATTCTTGAGGAAGTATTATCCTGAGAGTGTGAAAGGAAGGAAGGAAATGGAATTTCTTGAGTTGAAACAAGGCAATATGTCTGTGGTGGATTACACGGCTAAGTTTATGGAGTTAGTAAAATTTCATCCTCACTATGATACGGTGACGGCAGAATTTTCTAAGTGTGTTAAGTATGAGAACGGCTTGCGTCCCGAGATCAAGCAAGCGGTGGGCTATCAGAGGATAAGGAGATTTTCGGACTTGACCGAATGTTGTCGAATTTTTGAAGAAGATCGCAAAGCTCGTTCTACTCACTACAAGAGTTTGAAGAAGGAGAAAGAAAAGCGACAAGTAAGGAGTGAACCTTATGAGACGCCAGCTGATAAGGGCAAGCATAAGGGAAACTTTGTTAAGGGATCTGGAGGAGGGAGTTCTGGATCCATTAAATGCTACAAGTGTGGCGAGATGGGTCATAAGTCTTTTATGTGTGGAAAGCCCAAGATCAAATGCTCTAATTGTGGAGTTCTTGGACATGATGTTAAGGATTGTAGAATGGGTGCAGTGAAGTGCTACAATTGTGGAGACGTGGGTCACATCAGTGCGAAGTGTCCTAAACCGAAGCAAGCTTCAGTAAGTGGGAAAGTGTTTGCATTGGCAGGGTCAGACACTACCAATGCGGATCGTTTGATTTGAGGTATGTGCTTTAATTATGTTGCACCTTTAGTTGTTATGTTTGATATCGGAGCGACTCATTTGTTCGTTTCTTTTGAGTACGCTTAGTGTTTGGTTTTGATTTTCCGTTGATGCGATGGTAATTGAGAGTGAAGACTTTAAGATGGTGACGTTGGACAACGTACGTGTTTGAGATTT
>CAWUDS030006658.1:3260032-3360577 GCA_963859935.3 Lathyrus sativus
TTTGATAAGCCCTTCCAAGTGCATTCCTCACAGACCAATATAGTACAATTCAACATTTTCCTTAAAAATCCATAGGGACACACGATGATCAAACTTCAGGGACGGGAACACAATAATCCTTGAAATTAAGTTTAATCCGTGTTTGCACAAACGACGGAGAATTTGGTACCAGAGCCACGATTAAGACAAAATTGAAATAATAATGTAACACGTGACGAAATTTCTCACGAGTCCTTAACTGGTCTTTCAGTGATCATGCTCAACGTCAAAAGGAAGAAATTCTGATTCTTCGGAGCACATTCATGAGGGAACACACCAAAGTTCCTGCATAAGCCGGTTAGTGATAACAAACACACACAAAAACAAAAGAAAAAACGCCAGAAAACAAACAAGGGGTGAGATCTTAAGGTCAAAAATTAGGGTGTGACAGATTGGAACCATGTAAACAAACTACACAATCCACAAGGGAATAACATAGCTCTTCTGGGGATATCAGAAAAAGTTCTCTGAGGATTATGCAACTCTGAGAGAAATATCATGGACTTTCCGGGGAAAATAAGAAGTTAACATCATAGCTAAAAGTCAAGTTGTGGGGGATTTTAAATCAATACCCAACACAAGGTGAGAGAAAACCAACAGGTAACTGTTATGTCAACACTTCTTAGAAGAAAGCAATATTGCTCTTTGCTTGGAAAACATCCAAAGTAAACATGCCTAACCTATACTGAGAATCAGCAAAGACAAATCTCGGTATGGGTATTAATATCAAGGAGAGATGGTCCTCGAACTGCTCAACTACCTGACCATAATATATCTGGATGAAGAAAACAACACTCAGCTGGAGAGAATTTGAATCAAGACTTAGTTGTGGAAAACTGAATAATACCCATCTGGTTATCCATAGGAACACAATTCTGCTAAGGGAATATTAACAAACTCTACTGGAGAAACCTCAGCACAACTCTACTAGGGAGATGTTAATAGATTCTACCAGAGGAGCAAGAAAGAACTCTGCTGAGGAAAACATCATCAAACTCTACTAAGGAGAAAATCAACAAGAACAAACTTTACCGAGGACAACGCTAAATCTTGCGCTTCGATATTTTACCATTCTTGGAATTACTGTTGACATTCCTCCTTATATTCATAAATCAAAGAAAAATGTTTTTATAATTTTTAAATTTTAAATCAATTATTCGCATTTTGTTTCAAAAATCATCATAAAAAATAAATTGAAATTCTATAAACAGAAACAAAATGAGAATTGCAAACAAAGGGACAAAGGCCCAAATTTTATTGATAGAATGGTAGTCTGCAAAAAGGCGTAACTCCATGGATCATTACAAAGTTTGAAAAATGGTAAGTACAACGGAAAGGGTTACAATGAAATACAATGAACACTATTCTCCCTAACAATTTTGAGTTCCAACTGTGCTTGAGACTTCAGTGGAGAATGATTTGAAGTAAAACCCTTGATAGGAAATGTTGCTTCAAACAATCAAGACTGGCCAGATGCAGTTACTTGCCATGATCCCTAACTTTTGCCTAGATTTCCCTCTCGGGTTTTTCAATCTACCGAGATGATTATTTCTGTTTTTGTCTCTAATTTTTGCCTAGACCGCCCTTTCGGGTTTTCAATCCACCGATACGCTCATTTTTTCCTAAGCCGCCCTTTCAGGTTTTCAACTTAGCGAGTTGTTCTTTATTTTTTAGGCGAAGTATTTCTTGACTGCATCAGCATTCACAGGACGAGTGAACTCTTCACCATCCATAGTTGTAAGAATTAATGCATCGCCAGAGAAGGCTCTCTTAACAACATATGGGCCTTCATAATTAGGAGTCCACTTGCCCGTAGAATCAGTAGTAAAAGTCGAGATCTTTTTTAGCACGAGGTCACCTTCTCTAAACACATGAGGTCGAACCTTCTTATCAAATGATTTCTTCATTATTTGTTGATATAATTGGCCATGACATAAAGTTGTGATTCTCTTCTCTTCAATCAGACTCAACTGGTCGTATTTACTCTGAAACCATTCAGCCTCAGACAATTTAGTTTCCATCAAAACTCTCATAGAAGGGATTTCAACCTCTATCGGGAGCACTGCTTCCATGCCATAAACAAGAGAGAAATGGGTTGCCCCTATTGAAGTGCGAACAGATGTACGATACCCATGCATAGCAAAAGGGAGCATATCATGCCAATCCTTGTATGTAACAACCATCTTTTAAATAATCTTCTTAATGTTCTTATTAGCAGCTTCAACAACCCCATTCATCTTGGGTCTATAAGGAGAAGAATTATGATGCTCAATCTTAAACTCATCGCATAATTCATTCATCATCTTGTTATTTAGATTAGAACCATTATCAATGATGATCTTGCTTGAAACACCATACCGACAAATGATTTGATTCTTGATAAACCAGACCACTACTTGCTTAGTCACATTGGCATATGATGCCGCTTCGATCCATTTAGTAAAATAGTCAATAGCCACTAATACGAAACATTGTCTGTTTGACGCTTTAGGCTCAATCATTCCAATCATGTCAATGCCCCACATGGAAAAAGGCCATGGAGAAGAGATAACATTGAGAGGAGTTGGAGGAACATGAATCTTGTCAGCATAAATCTGGCATTTATGACACTTTTTCACATATTTACAACAGCCAGATTCCATTGTCAGCCAATAGTAACCTACCCTTAACATCTTCTTAGCCATCGCATGTCCATTGGCATGGGTACCAAAGGATCCTTCATGAATTTCTTTCATCAACATTTCTGCTTCGTGTCTATCCACGTATCTGAGCAAGATCATGTCATAATTTCTCTTATACATCACATCATCATTCAATAAGAAACTACCAGCCAATCTTCTCAAAGTTTTCTTATCCTTATTGGATGCCCCAAGTGGGTACTCTTGATTCTGAAGAAAGAATTTAATATCATAATACCAAGATTTATCATCAACAACCTCTTCAACTGTGAACACATGAGCTGGTCTATCAAGACGCATCACATCAATCTTTGGCACATCGTTCCAATGATTTACCACACGTGGAGGATAAAGTCGCTAAAGCATCTGCCATTCGATTCTCTGCTCTGGGTATATGGTGAAACTCAACTTTATTGAAGAAAGTTGACAACCTTCTCGCATAATCATGATAAGGAATCAAATCAGATTGGTGTGTCTCCCACTCCCCTTTAATATGATTAATCACTAAAGCTGAATCTCCATATATGTCAAGGATCTTGATTCTTAAATCAATAGCTTCTTCCAAACCCATAATACACGCTTCATACTCAGTCGCATTATTTGTGCAAGTGAAAACCATGAGGGGTGACAATAATTGCTCCAATACCTTTTCCATATTCATTAACAACTCCATTAAAAATCAAACCCCAGCGGGATCCAGGCTCAGGTCCTTCTTCGGGTAATGGTTCCTCATAATATTTAACCTTTAAATACATCACATCCTCATCAGGAAAATCAAACCAGATAGGTTGATAATCATCAATTGGCTGGTGTGCCAAATAATCAGCCAAAACACTTCCTTTTATCGCTTTTTGAGTTCGGTACTCGATATCATACTTTGATGACAACATTTGCCAGCGAGCAATTCTCCCCGTTAAAGTAGGCTTTTCAAAGGTATACTGGATTGGATCCATTTTAGATATCAACCAAGTTGTAAAATTTAACATATACTGCCGGAGGCGCTTGGCAGCCCAAGCTAAAGCACAACATGTCTTTTCAAGCATTGAGTACCGAGACTCACAATCGGTGAATTTCTTGCTCAAATAATAAATGGAATATTCTTTTCTTCCAGGTTCATCTTGTTGACCCAGAACACATCCCATAGACTCTTCTAGCACGGTCAGATACATGATCAAAGGTCTTCCTTCTATGGGAGGAGACCAAAATAGGAGGTTCAAGCAGATACTCTTTAATTCTTTCGAAAGCCTTCTGAAAGTCTTCTGTATGAACACAACCCTGATCTTTGTGGAGAAGCTTGAAGATCGATGCACACGTGGCAATCATATTGGATATAAAACGGGAGATATAGTTCAAACGTCCCAAGAATCCTCTTACTTGTTTTTCTGTTTTGGGTGCAGGCATCTTCTGAATAACTTTAACTTTACCAGGATCAACTTTAATGCTTTTCTGACTGACAATAAAGCCTAACAACTTTCCAGAACGGACACCAAAAGTGCATTTATTAGGATTCAGACGGAGCTTAAACTTTCTTAAACGTTGAAACAACTTCAATAAGTATACAATATGATCTTCTTCAGTCTTCGACTTACAAATCATATCATCCACATAGACCTCAATTTCTTTATGCATCATATCATGGAACAGAGTGGTCATAGCTCTCTGGTACGTTGCACCAGCATTTTTCAAACCGAAAAGCATCACTCTGTAACAGAATGTTCCCTAGGGTGTAATGAATATTGTTTTTTCCATGTCCTCGGGTGCCATCTTTATTTGATTATAACCAGAAAGTCCATCCATAAATGAAAAGATATTGAACTTAGCAGTATTATCTACTAGTAGATCAATGTGCGGCAGTGGAAAATCATCTTTTGGTCTTGCTTTATTCAAATCTCTAGTCAACACACACTCGGACTTTTTCGTCTTTCTTTGGAACAGGCACAATATTGGCCACCCATTGAGGATACTCAGTAATCACAAGAAAACCAGCACCAATCTGCTTTTGAACCTCTTCTTTAATCTTCACAGCCATGTCAGGATGAGTTCTTCTCAATTTCTGCTTCACAGGTGAACATTCAGGCTTTAATGGAAAATGGTGCTCCACAATATCAGTAGCAAAATCAAGCATGTCTTGATAGGACTAAGAAAATACGTCTACATATTCTCTAAGAAGCTCTACCATCCTCTTCTTAACATCTGACTGAAGCAGTGCCCCAATCTTGACTTCTTTCTTATCATCATTGGAACCCAGATTAACCAATTCCACCGGCTCTTCATGATGCTGAATGGTATTTTCCTCGTGCTCAAGCAATCGGGAAATTTTATCAGGAATTTCTTCAATATCTTCCTCTTCCGCTTCAAACACAGGGAACTTAAAGTTGGGAGAGGGCATATGGTCATTGTTTTCAATGGGTTTAATAATCAATCTGCACAATGATTTATGTTTGATTTTTAGAATATGAATAAAAAGTGCAAGTATTATGCAGATAAGAGTGATTATCACATTATTATATTTCGGTTTTTTATGTTACCATTTTTCAGAAATAAAGTAAAAAGGGAAAACAACGTATGGATAAACAGAATAACATGAACAAGGCCCTCACAAATTCTCTTTCACCTTGGGCGGAGTGAAAGGGTTTTTGAAAGAAACAAAAAACAAATTACTTTGAAACATGAACAACAGTAGGAACATCAACAGCGATATAATTCTGGCATATTAATCCACGCATCACAAAGTTGGGCATTTCTTCCTCTTGGTCATCTTCAAGAATTGCAGCTGTAGAATGATCTTTGTTATGGATGAACCCAGCACTTCGAAAAACTTCATGAATATTCTTCAGCTCTTTACGGGTTGAACCAGATGTAAAACCCAAACCAACTCTATCTTTTTTTCCAGCAACTTCAATGACTCGACCCCATCCACCAGCTTGGCCATTCTCCACTACATGTTATGCGTCTTTTAGAGAAGACATGGGTACCCCATTCTTTTTAACAGCATTATCAACCACATAAAGAGCCTGAAATGGAGTTCCAATATCCTCTTCCGCATAAATATAAGAAAAAGACGACAAACTTCTTACCAACATAGACTGTTCTCCACCAACAACAATAAGTTTACCATTCTGCACAAATATTAACTTTTGGTGAAGTGTCGAAGTGACAGCTCCGGTTTCATGGATCCATGGGCGTCCTAGAAGACAATTGTAAGCAGGACGAATATCCATGACTTGAAAAGTAATCTGGAAAAAACACGGACTTATCTTGATAGGGAGATCAACCTCCCCAATCACGGCTTTCCTCGATCCATCAAAGGCTTTCACAATGACCCCACTGAACCTCATAAGAGTACCATGATAAGACAATCTGGACAAACTAGATTTTGGCATCACATTCAACGATGACCCAGTATCAACCAACACATTGGATAGAGCGTCTTCCTGGAAATTCATGGAAATATGGAGAGCCAAATTATGATTTCTTACATGCTCGGTCAACTCTTCATCATAAAAGCTCAGATTTTTACACGCAGTGATGTTGGCAACAATGCTATCAAACTGGTTAACAGTCACATCATGATCTACATAAGCCTGCTCCAATATTTTTTGCAGAGATTCTCGATGAGCCTCAAAGCTCATTAACAGAGATAAAACATATATTTTTGATGGTGTATGTAACATTTGATCAACCACATTATATTCACTCTTCCTGATCAATTTCAATACCTCATCATTATCTGATTTCTAGTTCACATCACTTGATTGACCAAATTCAACAGAAGTCTTCAACCGAGTTTTCTTACCCACAGTATCTTCACCTGTCTTCGAGGGTACATTAGTAAATACTCGACCACTTCTAGTCACGCGTCCTACATCAGCAATAGTCACGACTGAGGGAAGAGAAGGAATGGGAACCTCTTTTCCACCCTCCAACATAATAGCATTGTATTTGTAGGGAACGACTTTATCTAATTCATACGGTACCAGGCCAGGAAAACGAATAACCAAAGGTGTCACAACAGATTTTTGACTATCGTAAGAAATTAAAACTCGCTCAGGAATATTGAAACGTGGGACTATGACATTCACCTCATTTTCGACTTCATTTCTGTTTGTAGTAGCCTGAATCAAATTCTGGTCAATCATCTTTTGTAAGTCCCTTTTTACAATGACACACCCACGAGGGTTCACAGAACAAATACAACAGGCGGCATAATCATGCTCAATATCATGGAATTCACTCAAAGTAGCATGCATCTCAACAAGCAACCTCCGAATCCAGCGAATATCGAAAATGTGGTATGTACCAAGACAGCCATATACCATATTGACAGTTGCGTTACCATGATTAGGCAACAGATTTGATTGCACATTAGGGTTGATATCTTCAAAAGACAGAATACCATTTTTTACGAGATTTGCAACTTCATATTTCAGAGGATAGCAATTTTCGATATCATGTCCAGGGGCACCTTGATGAAATGAACAATGAGCATCTGGCTTATACCACCATGGAATTTTAGTAGGAACATCCGGCGGATCACGAGGTTGAACCAAATTCTTCTTTATCAAAGCCGAAAATAATTCAGTATACATCATTGGAGTGTGATCAAATTGTGCTTTCCTCTGTGTACGACCTTGTTGAGTTGTTTTCTGTTGGAAACGTGGTTGATAACTTGAAGTAGCTTGAGCGGCAGAGGCGTCACTGATGACAGGCGTAACAGATTCTACTTGTTGCTAACGACGACTACAATTGTTGTTTACAACCCTGCATTTTCTAGACCTCTCTTGAGAGATGACATTAGTTTCTCCATCTTTTTTCTTAGAAAAACCAGTGCCAAACTTCTTCGTATTTCCAGAACTACCTACTTTAGTCAGGCGTCCCTCACGGACAGCTTCCTCTAATCTCATTCCCGTATTAACCATTTCTGTGAAATTATTAGGAGCACTTGCAACCATCCTTTCATAGTAAAATGGACCCAAAGTCTTCAGGAAGATCTTTTCCATCTCTTTCTCCTCAAGCGGAGGGCTTATTTGAGCTGCGATCTCGCGCCATCTCTACGCGTACTCTTTAAAAGTTTCTTTCTCTTTCTGAGACATCGCATGGAGTTGATCACGGTCTGGCGCCATATCCATATTGTATTTATACTGATGGGCAAAAGCTTCACAAAGATCATTGAACGTATTAATTTGGGAACTATCAAGTCCCATATACCACTTCAGCGCGACACCGGTAAGACTATCTTGAAAATAGTGAATCAGCAACTGATGGTTGTCAGTATAGGTAGACATCTTTCTGGCATACATGACCAAATGACTTTGCGGACAAGTGTTCCTTTTGTATTTCTCAAAATCTGGAACCTTGAACTCGGAAGGAATCTTTACATTTGGAACAAGACAAAGCTCATGAGCATTCTTTCCAAATAACTCTTTCCCCCTTAAAGCCCTGATTTCCCTTTGCATCCCAACAAACTGATCTTGAAAATCATCCATACGATCCATAACATCCAAACTCTCGCTCGGAGAAGTGTGGAAAATTTTCTCTTCAGCATAAGGTGTAGTGTGAGCTACAGGTGGTGGCACAGGTATGATGGTAGGAACAACCAGAATCTCAGCATTATGAACAACATTAACCATAATAGGTGGTACAGCCATAACAGTAGAAACTAGTGGACCTTCAGAAACAGGAGGTCGATATCCCTTTAGTACATAATTGAAAGGCATTCCCCAAGGGAAACCAGTAGGCATATGATATTGAGAATCATTAATCGGGGCCACAGAAATGGACGTTGATCCGATATTAGAAATTACAGTCCTTTGCACAGGAGAAGGAGGAGGTGGTGGTGGCTGATTCTGAGCAGCCACCAGAGCTTCCATTGCAGCAGTCAGTCTTTTCAAACTATCCTTCAGAGTTGTCACCTCTTCATGGAGCTCGCGGTTCTCTTGTTGTAAATGATCCATCTTTCTCTTGTTATAAATGATCCATCTTTTTCTTCATCTACTTTTGCAATTCCATCTTCTCTTTGTCAGAAGCTTGAAACTTACTTTCCCACATCTCTTTCTCTTGCTTCATCTTAGCCAAAGCATCTTGAAGAGTCTTCACATCATCAGAAGAAATAAGGAATGATGTAGAGATCACTGTAGTCATGGGTTTCTCAAAAGGATAAGGCATTTTAAGCTCCATTGCTCTCTTCTTCACCCAAAGCGTGTAAGGTTCCAAGGCAATGAAAACTTGTCTTCCAAGTTCTCCTCTATCCAAACTATGAATCTTAGTCCAAGCATGAGCCATTCTTCTTCTCAAACCAAAAGAGTCATTCCCTCTTTGAAAAAATAAACCCCTCTAATCAAATATTTTAGGCCTATCCTTCAACATATAACCAAGCTGGCGGCAAGCTAAAGTCGAGTTATAGTTAATTCCACCTTGTATTTCAAGAAGACGAACATTGGAGAATTCCCCACAACTATCGATAATTTGGACATTGTCATAAGCCAAAGAAGACCAAGTAATGTCAGCGTGAGTAAGATACATAATCCTATGAGACCACCTTAAACAATCCTTTTTCTCCCTAAAAACAGATGTCTGGGGTAAGTGCGAAATGAACCAATTATACAGCAGAGGTGTACAAAAAATGATGGTACCGTTCCCCTTAGAAGTCCTACTATGGATGGAGAAATAGGTGTCGCCAAGCAAAGTTGGAACAGGGTTCCCAATCAAGAAAATCCTAATAGCATTAACATCCATAAAGTTGTCAACATTAAGAAACAAGACTAGTCCGTAGATAAGCAAATCAAATATAGCCTTAAACGCCAATGTGCGACCAACGTTAGCAAATAAAGTGGCTTTCCCAATCAAGAACTTAGAAGTGAAACCCTAAAGGCCTCCCTTAACCGTCAAATTAGCATCAATATCATATTTCGTCAAATGGATGACTGCAACAATATCTTGAGGCTTAAGAGCTTCCTCTAAACTAATATACGAAACCTTATCAAAAACTGGTACACCCAACAAATAAGACTACTCTTCCAAGGTTAGCATGAGCTGATAATCAGGAAAAGTAAAGCATCAGTAGATAGGATCATAGAACTGCATAAGGGTATTCAGAATTCTGTCTTCAATGTTGGTAAAAAGAAAAAATAAAAGTCTCCCATAACGAGATCTAAAGCCTGAATGATCAACTACCAAGGACACTAGCTTTCTCAAATCTATGAGATCAGGAGCCCGAAAACTGTACTTCTGAGTGTTTCTCCTTCCAATGTCCATAATCAACAATATCTGCGATGTTTGCAAAAGAAAATCTTTGAGATCCTTAAAAACTGACTGAAACAAAATTCCCATGAATGAACGAGTGCAAGATGCAACACCCACAAACAAGATCACACAAAGCACACAGGTTCAAAGGTTCGGCGCGAGCATGGAGCTAGAGGTAAGAACCACCCACAACACTATGTACTAAGGTTATATCATCACCTGTAGAACAAGGTTCTAAAAATTTCCCAGAGTCATAATTCCATTTTTTGGATATTATCGGCTTAAACGACTACTCGTCAGCCAACAATATTCTTAAGAGAAACTCGTCTGAGTGTGGTATCGCGTAATAACTAATTCAAGTCTACACCTGAATAGCCACCGCACCACGTCCTAATAAGGCCAAGATGGTTTAAATGGTTCTAAGGTTCTCAGCTTCTCAGGCTCCCAGGTTGGAAAAAGTAATGCCAAATACGACTACTCGTAAGACATCAGTAATTCCAAAGGGGCCTCCACTGAGTGGGAGATCTCAAGTTAGCTTAGTAAGGACTACTCCATGTAAGCCAACAAGACTATTCCACCCTCCTATCATAAGTGCACTCAAGTCCGGGTATAGGAATTATCTCACCACATAGATCACCAGGCACCAAAACAGAACAAGCAAAAACAAACAAATCAAATAAAAAGAGATAAATAAATCAAAGTAGGCGAAACCCACTAGGAATTAGAGATCCCCAGCAGAGTCGCCACTTTTCTATAGCGGTAAAATTGTGAGTGTAAGCTATTGATTAACTTAACTCAAAAAATGCAAGAGTCATCACCGCACTTTTATTTTATCCAAAAAAAGAAAGTAAAAAGAGCGAACAAAACCAAAGAGTTCTAATACAAGAACAAAAACAAAGATCTGGGTAAAGGGGTTGGTTACACAATGGGAAGGTGTTAGCACCAAAAACGTCTATAGTACTCTATAGGAGCCCTTTGAAATATGTACGCTTTTTGGTTTGAAAATGTTTGTTTGAAAGGAGATTGGGGAGATGAGAACATAATTATTTTTTTAGATTTTTTGTGTTTGGAGAGACTTATCGCCTTATGCCTACGTACCCACAAAGTGTAATATAGGATCAAAACCTCGTAGTTCATGGTACAAATAACAATTTTTTTTTTGGTTTTGATTGATTTTAAATGTAAAGACAAGTCGTCATTTTAAGGAGAAAACTACGACTAGTCGCCCACAAGTATAAGACAACATTTGCATCACCTAAAGATGAAGGATTTTGCTTGGATTATCAACAAGTCTATCACTCAACATCTATGTGGAAAATTTCAACATCTTAATACTATGGAGAATAGTAGAATTATATCTCAACTATGGAAATGACTCATGTCTAAACTTTATGAAAAGTTTTAAAATGAAAAGTGCACAAAGGCACAAAAAGTTTGAATGAGGTGAAGTGCTTTTTTTTTTTTTGAAATTTCTTAAAATATGATTAACATTGATTGACATTTATTAAGAAAATAAAGTTTGAAAATCACTTGACAAAAGCCAAGGTTTTATTGTGAATGTGGTTTAAAATTTGAAACCAAGAAGGTTTTGAAAGAGGGAGAAGGTTTTGAAAATCTAAGAGGGCGGGGGGGGAGATGAAGTGACTACCCTAGAAAGAAAAAAAAGAAGCTAGAGATAAGAAGGATCTAACCAAATTGTAGCACACTTCATATGTAGCGAAATAAGAATTTCATCTGATTTGAAGCATAAGCTAATAAGTGAGCCAAATAAAGGCCAATATCCACAATACTCCAAGCATAGGGGCAAAGTCCTAAATCTAAGTCCAAGGGTCCAAGAATGATCCAAGAGCACAACCACAAAATTAAGAGCACCAAGTTTTTTAGAAGTTTTAATCCTTTATTAGTGTTTTGGACAAGATATGGTCCAAGTGGGTAAAAAAAATGACATAAACATAAACAAAGATATGATATGAAATGATAGTAATCAAGTATAAGAATAAAAGAGATAAGGAGCAAGAATGAAACATAAACAAAACTAATATAATGATATTGTTAGTGAGTTAGTGATTAGTTGTTAAAATAAATGATCAACGATTATTAATTTATGCACCTAGACCATGGTTAATGAAAACTCATTAGAGGATTGGTAAAATCAAAGCCTCCTAACAACAAGTTTCTTATGTAATGGACATAAGACAAGTAATCAACCATACTTGGACTTTCAAACATATGTTTGAGCCACGAATGATCATTTTATGATTACGGGACACTTTAGCGCTATGTTAAGCAATCGTAATCGGGTTTATGTAGAAACCACGACTATCTGAGGCCGGTCAAAACAATGTTAGTGCCAATGTATGCTAGAGAAGTGATATGCAAATCACTATCTGAAAGCAATATCGCACGAAAAGAAAAGAATGTAGCGATCACATCTTAATCAATATTTTTATCGATTAATCAAAGGTAACCTATCACTATTCCAAAATATGGAGAATTATCTCAATGATCATTTGCCCATATATTTGAAATAACGAAGATTAAACATCCTTGACAACCAACAATCTATGATTCATAGATTTCATCGATCAAAAGAAAAAGAAGAAGAAGAAAGATGACCAAAATGAATCTTAATTCGATTAAATCATCATTAATATCAATCACCTCTCTTGACGGATTTGGAATTTCTCCTATCAACACCCATGGTCCATTGAGATTAACAAGATCATGTTCAAAATTTAGGATCCAACAAACAACCACAAATAAATCAATTAAAAAAATAAGAAATCAAAATTAAAAAAAAAATTAAGAATTATGAATCACATGAATTTCAACAAAAATATCAAAATATCAAGATCCACAAGAAAAAATAAAATCTATTTTAAGAAATTATTTCAAAAGAAAATAAATATTAGAAAATTATCAAAAGGAAATTTTAAAAAAAAAATCTTTAAAAAATTAAAGGGAGGTTTTAAAAGAAAAAAAGTGGTATGGATTAGTAAAGAGATCCATCAAATAGGCCTAAACCAAAAGTAATAAGTGGATTTAAAAAAAAACAAGAAAATACATCAGAAAGTATTTCATCTTCTTCTTCAATGGAAATCTGAAAAATATTTCATCAGAAAGTATTTCATCACCCTCTATAGCTAGTACTTTCTCCGCCGCAGCGGAGCTTAATCCGACAGCGGCGGAGCTCGAAAATTATAAGAACGTGATCGAAACGAAAAGCTCTACACAATGGCGTCAACAATTTAAAGAAACACAACGAAGAGTATCATATCGAAAATGATGGTAAAGCTTCAAACTACCTTTAAAGACCAGGTACTAATCAATTGAATCTTTCCTCTTCCTTTTCTACTGTTTTGGGATGGAATTGATCTGAATTGAAGAATGGATTTGAAGAAAAGTAGAAGATGAATAATGGCTCGAATTGGTTTCGTGAAGTGTGATTTTGAGTGGAAAAAGTAGCAGAGTAATATTGGCTTGAAAGCTTGAGGAAATGAAGTTTGGATGGTCTATATTTATAGAATATGAGGTGAGTTTCCTGCTTGAAATCTGAAAAATAATAGTTGTCATTTTGTTGATTGTTTCCACCTTTGGCTCATGACGGTTTACGCGTGAATTTGATGTCGTTTGAGAGAATTTTTTGCGTTTTGAATCCATGTGCTATGTGTGACCTCTTGCTTCCGTTTTTGCGTTCAAATTACAACTTATTTGAAACCGTAGTATCACTTATAATTGAACTTTTAGTTTCTTTTTTTTATCTTTTAATTTCAGCTCCTGTGATGACGTGGTGACTTGAACATGATGTGGATTGTAAATAGCAAATTCTCTTGCAGCTTGTGTTACAACTTAGCAAAGCTTGGAAGGCTTGTATATGGAGTGTGTATGCTTGGAACATGACATGGTTTTGTAGTATTGAGAGTCTTGTGGCTGCATTTAGGGACTTCATGTAGCCATGTTTCTACTCATTCATTTTTTGTTTCACATTGATGGACTTTTAAATCATGAAATTTGTAATTACTTTTTTTTTTTTTGCATAAGGGCTTATGTAGTAGCTTTATCATGTTTTCTTAGCATAACATAGCTTTGTTTGAACTTTGGATGATGGCTACTTGTATGCAAATTTGTCCAAGACTTGTTTAGAATGATAGTAACCCACCCATATGCCATATCCACTTGAATGATGGTTGATGGACTTGATAAAAAAAATTTAAAAAAAAGTGAAATGCACCAAGATTACTTGATTTTAAAAATTTTCTTTAACAAGCCACCATGAACCATAATGAAAATTCCTTGAGGTGATGATTGTAGCATGAAGTTGCACAAAAGGTTGTGTAGCTTAGACTTGCTTGGAAAGACTTTGGTCATGGCTAACATACTTGGAGATTTTCATGAAGGCTTATTTCAACATTTTTTTTTGTATTTGTTTTTAATGTAACATGGGCTAAAATTTGTAAATTGAGCTTTTGATTTTCAGAAGTGTGTTGGTAAAAATGGTTAATGAATAATATTAAAATGGATATTGGACATTAAAAAAAATATGAACATTTAGAATTGCATTTGAATTGAGTTTGGATATTAATATGAGTAATTGGAATAAAATGGAATTGGATAAAATGAGAATTCAAAAAAATAGTTTGAAAAGTTGATTTAACATGCACAATCATGGTTTGAATGGACTTTGGTTAGAGGGAAAAAAAGTGATGGACAAATTTGATAAATCAAAGGTTTTAGCAATATACTTTCATTTTTTTTATTGGAATATAGATATGAAAATTAGTTTAGACGAAAAAAAGGATTGAAAAATGAATAATTGGAAGTTGAATTTGAAATGTGGAAATTGGATAAGTGGTTTAATGGATATGAATAATGAAAAATGATTTTTTATGAAAAAAAAGAATTTAAGAATGGATATTGGAAAAAAAAGTGGATTTGAAATTGGATATGAGTTTAGAAAATAATGGATAATGGTTTTAAAAATTGAATTTTGAATGTGGGTTTAGGAATTGAATTGGGTATTCAAATAAAATGGCTCAAGAATGGATATTTAGAAATGAATTTGAAATATGAATATGGAATGTGAATTTGGAGATGATATTGGATAGAGATTAAAAAGGAAATGGTTAGAAAGATGGATAAAGGTGAACTTAAGAAAGAAAAGAATCTCGAATCTTTGAAAATACGCCTTAAATTCCAAGTAAGTCATGAACCATGAATCTTCTAACTCGAACCAAACCTTGAATGAAACAAGCTCTTGAGAATTTGATGTCATGATGAATCCAAATATTAACACTTACATCTTAATCAACAAAATGCCTTGATTTAGTAAAATTCCTTTCCTATTGATGATCCAACCACATAGGTAAATCCTTGAGAAATCCTTATTGAAGATATTGACTTGTGAAGTAGAGAACTAGGATAAACCTTGAGATGATGATGAAATTGCAATACAGAATAATGTTCAATGTAGCCTCGAAGAAGAAAACCACAGCATCAAGAATTTCAACTAAGGAACCATTATCAATACTCAAGCACAATGAATTGAAAACCTAATTCCCTTTATCTTTGAATACTTATTGCCTAAAAGATAATCCATTGATGCAAATAACTTGTCATTGAAGCAAACTCTTGATAGTTTGACCAAGATGAGGTCAATTCCATCTGGTCTTGACTTGGATAAATAACCACATTTGACTTGAAACCAATGCCCTTGCCATGGATCTCCCTGCAAAACCCTAAATAAACAGAGAAAGAAAAACAGGCGATTGCAATATATTTTTGGTATTTTGGTTAGAAAGTAGTAAACAAAAGCAAACATAAAGCAAGTAAGACCAACACAGATGCTTGGTGATCTCCCTTAGAAGCAAAACCACCGACGAGGGAAGGAGAACCAATGTTGGGATCTTGTTTGTGTATGTAATGATGCAAATGAAATGTGGGATCTTAGGGGTAAAAAATTAGGGTATTACACTAGGACAAAAGAAAGAATAAGTAAGTGTCCATGGCAGGATGCTTGCATGGAGCGCGGCGACTCCAACTGCTAAGGCTAGGATGAACGAAAAGATAATGAGTGTCCATGGCAGGACAATTGCATGGAGTGTGGCGAATCCGATCCTAAGGTTAGGATAAGGGTAAGGACTTAGAGTTTTCTAATATTGACATGACATTCAATAGGAGGATATCCTTTCCTTTGGAATGATGCGAGCGGTTTTTATGATTTTTAGAAAATATTAGAAATATTGTTAACGTGATTTTGTATTTTTGAGAAAGGACTTCAGTCTTAAAAAGGGAAATCTACCTAATTCTAAAGATCATAAGGTAATAATAATAGAATCTAATCTTAATTCAATCAACTGAGGATTAAGCTGAACCCAGAATACTCATAGTAGTCTAAGACATCAAGAATGCACATCAAGACAACCATCAATGTTTCATAACATTCGTAAGAACAAAAATCACAATTAGCATCCATTAATTGGTCAACTAGAATTTTTACTAATTAAATAGAACTTTAATTAACCCATTAGACCCTTAATTAGTTAAATTTCAAAATTAAAACAAAATTAACATTTACACTACCAAAATAAATTATAAATTTATTATTTAAAAAACTTGTAAGAAAAAATAAATGGTAAAAAAACTAATTCAAATTGTTTAAGAAGAATATGTTAAGTAAAAAAAAAGTTTAAAAAAAATGTTGGGCCAGGTCTTCAATAGACCCAACAACAACATGACATATATTTGATGAAAAAAACAACAGCATTTCGTTCAACTCTCTTCTCTCTTTCGCACGCTGTCCATTTCCTCTCCCCTCAACACTCTTCACCTGTGTAAATCTCTCTTTCTCCCATGTCCGAACGCATCGTTGGCCTCCCTTTCAATCTCTTCGCCCAAATTCTCAATCGCAAGACAAACTTTTTCGAAGCTTATGTGAGGAATTGAGTCGAAGACGGAAACAAAATCGAAGCAACGAATTATAATCGACTTTCGTGAGTTTAGAAATTTTGTACCTTCGAAGCTTTCAGATACGACAATTCAACAATGTCGGCGAATCTGAAGGTAAATCTTGCTAGTTCCCTTCTCTTCTTCTTTGAATATCTTTCTTTTGTTTATGCTTGATTTTGATATTATGTGTATCTGCTGCTATTAATCTAATAGAACCTACTACTAGACTACCAAGATCAGCATTGCATAAGAGATAAAACAAAATAACAACTTTTTTTCCTCCTCTATAAAATATCTCATACAAGATATTTATAGTTAGGGTTACATAAGATTAAATGGGCCTAATATAATGACCCACTTCAATACAGCTTGAAAATTACTAAATACACCACTAATTAAATGATAAAATCCTTAAGTAAAATAGAGGTCTTCTTTATTTTCTTGGGCCTAACATTTTTCCTAACAATACTCTCAGGGTGCAAAAGAACCTTGTCCTCAAGGTTCAAAGTGAAGGTAATGGGCTGGGGAGAGTGTGGAAATTTACTGGGCCGGTTACTTAATGGACTGGGTGGGCCCATGAAGGGAAAATTAGGAGAAGTGGCATGAAGAGGCATTTGTGGGGAAGGGTGAAAGTTAGAAGGCATGGGACGTGGTTTATGGGAAAGTGTGGGGCAGACATTGGGAAGTGGGGCACTTGGGGAAAACCTGGGGAAAGGTTGACAAGTCATGGGACGCGTGGCCTTGGGAGACGGAGAGTTGGTGGAGACGTGTGCAGAATTAATGGGTGATGTGTTGGAAGGAACATGCAAAGACTTAATTAAAGTCTCAGGGTCACGTATTTTTTCATTTTTTCCCAGAGTTTTTTCTTCTCTCTCTCGCTGCCTTGTTTTTTCACCCTTGTGAGAACACTTTGAACCTTCCAACTCAGGAGTTATGTGTTGCTGCATGTGAGTTTTTCCACCATGAGATGCTATCTGAGGATAGACATCATCTATTTCAGTGAGAGGCTTACTCTGTTCTTCACGAGGATCACTTTGTGTGGTGGTTTTGTAATTGAAGCGCAAGGCGTCAGGGGGAGGAAGACGACTGAGGTCCGATGAGGGTGCTGCATGATATGGTCGCAAAAGGGAAACATGCACGACCGGATGGATGCGTGAAGAAGATGGAAGATCCAACAAGTAAGCAACATTACCGATGCGTTTGATGATTTTAAACGGTCCAAAAAACCGTTTGGAGAGTTTTTGAGATGAGCGCTGTCCAGCCGTGATTTGTCAGTATGGTTCCAATTTCAGCAACACAAGATCCCCTTCATCAAAGGTATAATCCATTCTTTCTTTGTTCGCTTGCTTTTCCATTTGAACTCTGCTTTTCCTTAGATTGTTGGTTAACTGAGCAAGGATATTGTTTCTGTCTTGCATGGGTGCATCCAAGAAAGAAGAAGTAGCGGTACCAGCGAGATAGTCAGGAATGGTCGGAGGGTCGCGACCGTACAAGGCTTTGAATGACGTCATCTGAATCACTGTGTGGAAAGAAGTATTGAACTAGAACTCAGCAATATGCAGATATTTGAACCATTGACACGGGTGTTCCCCTGTTAAACAACGCAGGTATGTTTCGATTGACCTATTTACGAATTTTGTTTGGCCATCTGTTTCTAGATGATAAGAGGTGCTGTATTTCAGGGTGGTGCCTTGGAGCTTGAAAAATTCTTTCCAAAAGGTGCTTAAAAACAATGGATCACGGTCGGAGACTATGGACTTCGGAACACCATGGAGGCGAAAAATTTCAACTATGAAGCGTGACGCAAGGTCTTTGGCGGAGAAATTGGAGGGCAAAGCGAGGAAATGGGCATATTTCGTCAGTCTGTCGCAGATGACCCAGATTGTTGTGTATCCAAAAGAATTAGGCAGATGGGTGATGAAGTCCATTGTGAGTTCGTCTCAGACTTTGTGAGGTATGGGAAGCGGTTGTAATAATCCCTTTTTTTTTTAGTTTGGTACTTGTTATGTTGGCAAATGTCACAATATTTTACCATCTTCTTAACTTCTAGGGAAAGGCCAGGCCAGCGGAAAGATAACTGGATATGTGACAATGTAGCTTTGACACCTGAGTGGCCTGCAGATGGGGTGGTGTGATACTCGTTGAAAATATTCTGTCGAAGTTGTGAAACATCAGGTATGAAGATCTTGTCCTTGTAGTAGAGTAAGCCATTCGTGAAATGATACAATGGGTTGGTACACTCCTTGTTGTTAAACTGTCGAACTAATTGTTGTCCTGCATTGTCTTTGGCATAAAACTGGCGTAATGTTGTGAGCAAGCAAGGAACTGGTGAAGATAAGGCGAACAATTGGGATTCATCTGGATAATATTTACGACTCAAAGCATCGGCAACAAGATTGGAACGACCTGGCTTGTAAGTGATATCAAAATTAAAGCCTTGTAATTTCGCAGCCCATTTTTGTTATTTTGGGGTTTGAATTTTTTGCATTAGGAGATTTCTTAGGCTCTTTTGATCCGTATAAATGTGGAAAGTTTGACCTATAAGGTACTGACGCCATTTTTTGACAGCTTCCGTTACGGCGAACATTTCCCGGACATATACGGACGCAGCCTGTAATACCCCGTTCCCCAAAATAAAATAAAGCAATTAAAATAAACAAATATCAGAGTTTCTCCCACAAATGGGATGTCACATTTTTCAACAAAATTCCACAAGACATTCCTTAAAATGGTTTTCAATAAAATTTGCAGCGGAAAAAGAAGTAGTATGTCATAACACATAATATATATATATATATATATATATATATATATATATATATATATATATATATATATATATATATATATATATATATATATATATATATATATATATATATATATATATATATATATATATATATATATATATATATATATATATATATATATATATATATATATATATATATATATATATATATATATATATATATATATATATATATATATATATATATATATATATATATATATATATATATATACATCATCAACATCATCATATACAACAATCGTCCATCTGCCTGAAATATACACAATGTCATCAAACATCATCACCAATCCCACAAAATAAGATACGCCACGGGGGCACACAAAATCATCAATACACATAAATACTCCCAAAAGCCCCGGTGTTACGTATCAGAGCAATCCCTACGACTCGCCACAATCCAAGCTACCTAAACACCTGGATTGTTTGTACTTCCGAAGAAGCACAAACCACAACAACAACAAGGGGTGAGAATTCACGATCAAATATTAACGGTATAAATGTACATGAAATAAAAGGTAGAAACACATAAACATCATTTCATAAACAACACATCCGGACCTACTGTCCCATCATCAACAATCACTACACACAACAATGCAACACATGCAACTCAACACAATGATATGCGGTACCGACTCACAACAACGATGGGCATCGGGCCATCAACCCTCCACAAAGGAGCACACATCACCGATGGGCACTGGGCCATCAACCCTCCATGCAGGGAGCACAACAACAATATCGATGGACACCTGGCCATCACCCTCCTCACAGGGAGCACATCTCCAATGGTCACTGGGCCATCACCCTCCACACAAGGAGCACAACAACAATATCGATGGACACCCAGCCATCACCCTCCTCACAGGGAGCACATCTCCGATGGTCACTGGGCCATCACCCTCCACACAGTGAGCACAACAACAATATCGATGGACACCTGGCCATCACCCTCTTCACAGGGAGCACATCTCCAATGGTCACTGGGCCATCCCCCTCCACACAGGGAGCACAACAACAATATCGATGGACACCTGGCCATCACCCTCCTCACAGGGAGCACACAACACAACACGCCATGCATAACCCCAATGCACGCACACCACAACAATCACACAAGCACACACAGTGCACACGGTCCCCTGACCACATCTCATCATGTATCATAAATACATATATCACACATCGCATACACATCTGGCACACAAGGTGCATCCGATCCTACCGATCCAATCCATCATGAAACATATACACACAACACACACAAGGCGTATCGATCCTACTGATCCACTCATCACAACATATCAACACAACACACACACACGGTGTATCGATCCTACTGATCCATTCATCACAACATATCAACACAGCAGGGCATACTCTTTGAATGAATCTTTCTCGTTCTGAGACATATTTTGAAGTTGACGGCGATCAAGAGCCATGTCCAAATTGTATTTATATAGCTTCATAAAAGCGTTGGCGAGATCCTGGAAGCAGTGGATGCTGTTATGCTCTAAGTTCATGTAACAATTGAGAGAAGCACCACTCAAGCTGTCCTGAAAGTAGTGGATGAGCAGCTTCTGATTGTTGGTGTAGGCTACCATCCTTCGGAAGTACATGACCAAATGGGATCTTGGACATGAGTGACCCTTATATTTCACAAACTCAGGAATCTTAAACTTAGCAGGCATAACAAGGCCAGAAACTAAGCACATATTATCTGCATCAATGTTGAAGTAATCAGTACCCTCGACGGCCTTGAGTCTCTTGTTTATGTTCTGAAACTGTTTCACGGACAATCTCAGGCTCAACAAAATATTCATGGTCTTCCCCTTGAGCACTAGCAGCATTGTAGTCAAAGAAAGGAGTCTCAAAGGGAGCTCGGCCATTCTGGGCAACAGTGTGGACCACAGGTCTGGGCTCAGCAAAGACGGGAGCTTGAAAAACTGGTATGACAGTCTGACCAATCATAGCAGTAGATGTAAGGGGTGGAGAGTAGTTGGGAGGTAAACCAAACTCTGGCCAAGTTGAAGGCGGTATTTGAACAGGAGCAGGATCAGCACTTGAAACTTCTTGAACAACGGCCCTTTGAGATTCTCCTCTTGCCATCAAGACTTGAAGCATCTCGGTGAGCTTAGTCACACCTGATTTTAACTCATCAATCTCCATTCGGATTTCTGCATTGTGTACTTCTTGCTCTGACATCTTACGTCTATAGTTGGCTCTAGTCTGATATCGGTGTTGAGGAATCAGTTTGACGACTCACGGGCACACTAGAAGATGAAGACAATTGAAGATGAGCGACTGGACAAACAGAGGTATGCAATGAACCATGTAAAGATGCAAATGCAATGTAAAGTTATGCAATACAAGATGCAAAAACACCCATAACAGGATCAAAGGTTCAAGATCACAGCATGAGGTCTGGGTAAAGAACCAACCACGGGGTGTGTACTATGGGTAAAACACCTGTACAATGGGTTCTAACAAAGTTCCCAGAGTCATAGTAAACCCTTCAGATGTTTCCAACTAACACAACTACTTACGTGAGTCAAGAATATTCTCAAGATAAACTCGTCTGAGTGTAGCATCGCGTGACAACTATTGAGGGACTACTCCCTAACAATTTTCGCGCTACGTCCTAAAAAGGCCAAGTGTGGTTAAAGTGTTACTAAAGGTCCTCAGCTTCGCAGATTCATATTAAAATAATTAGTGAATACACGACTACTCATGCATTACTAACCATCTCAAAGAGTCTCCACTGAGCGTGATTACATCATATGTCAGACATATTGGGACTACTCCCAATAGCCCAACTATTAATCATATCACAATCCTATCTCATGTGTCACTCAAATCTGGGCTAGGATTTATCTCACCACTCAAGGCACCCAAAACAAACAGATATATTGAAAAATATACAAGCAAGCAAACATATAGCAAACACAAATATAAACAAGGTGGGTTTAACCCTCTTAGGGGAGGTCCCCAGTGAAGTCGCCATTTCTGTTGTGGTGAGAATCGTGATACCAAGATATTGATTAACTTGAATCCTAATTCTTAAATTCACAACCAGACTTTAATTTATCAAAAAAGAAAAGGTTTAAAGAAATAAAAACCTATTAAAATGCAAAGCAAAAAGCAAGGCTTAAAGCTAAGCAAAGAGATATGTAAAGGTTCGGGGGCTGGTTATGCCTAGGGTAGGTATTTCACATCCTAAACATCTGTAGTACTCTACAGAAACCTCTTGTTAATTATTGTGTTTGCTAAGGCTTGCTTGCTAAAGGGAAAGTACTAAGGGTAGAGATATAAAGTATATACAAAGTATGTACAAAGTTTGCTCGCGAAGACAGCGTATCTCGTGCCTACGTATCCTGACAGGAATGGAATCAGAGCAACCGTAGTTCCCCTAACTAGGGCTGAGGAACTCTTGACTATGGTCAAGGTTCCAGGGGGATGTAAACATTCATAGGGAAGTACTTACATGGAGTGCGGCGACTTCTGAATCTATGTTGAGATTGTTATGGTAGAGAATGTCCATGGCGGGACGCTAAACATGAGTACGGCGACTCAGATCCTAAAGTTAGGATAAAGGGTAAAGGATATCCATGGCGAGACACTAAATGTGAGTACGGAAACTCAAATCCTAAGGTTAGGATAAAGGGTAAAGGATGTCATACATAAACCAACAATGTCACAACAATGTAAATGAAAAGGTTCAAAAACCTCATGGGGATAATCAACAGTTTTTAAAGGTGAACCAATTAGATACGTACAAACAAAGGTGAATTTCAATACATAAATGTACATGGAAACCAACAATCCAAGTTCAAGTCATCCTCAAATAAAACTCAAAGAAGAATAAAGTCCAAAGTTTTGAAAATGACGGAATGCGAGGTAAGAGGGTGAAAACCCTAAAATGATTTACAATTTTCCCATGATGAAAAGTGTTTCTAAAATAAGAATTTTAGAATTCTTTAATCATCATGTGAAAATACACATTAAAATAAAATTTAAGAAAAAAGAATCACTTAAAATAGAGTAAAAATGAAGAATTTATGGTAAATTGAAAATTAAATGAAATTAAAGAAAATTAAATAAAAATAAATGCTAAAAAGTAAGGAAATGCCTCACCCAAGGATTGAACCCAAGCCCTTGGGGTCATGGGCTTAAAACACAACCAATCCAGCCACTAAGTGCTCGTGATATAGAGTGAAAAAAGAAGATAAAAATAGTAAAATCATAAAAAATCATATAAAAACACAAAAAGCGCCCTCACTGAGGATCGAACACAAGTTCATTGGTATGGAAAAGTTCTTAAAGGCAAGGCAATAACCACTGGGGTGGCGATACATCCAATGTATCAAGCCACCCAATTTAACATAAACCTAAAAGGCATGTTATCTGGGCAAAGAACATGGTAAGTTCAAGTGAAGAACATGAAAACGATTTGATCTCAACATCTTCAAATCTCAACCAAATTTAGTGAAATAAAATTCAAAATTGCTTGATTTTTGGTGAGGATTATGATGGTGCTATCCATTTTATGAAATAATGCATATAGTGAAAAACACGATTGCTCATGCAAAAGAAAGTTTAAAAGTGCAATTTGGGGTTCATGGATCAAAACAGATGATTTTAAGTCCCAACAAAAGTCTGCACATGCTTTAAAGATGATACGAAGTAAGTTCTAACAAGAAGTTCACTTAAAAGATCTTTGAACAAGGAAATGATATGTGAGTTGCAAAATGATAAAATTTGTGTAAAAGTGAACTTGGTACATGGACAATGTGAAAACAAAGGACTGAAGGACAATGCAATATTCAATAACCCCATCTGCACTGATTAAGCACACACATAGCATAAAGCTTTGAAGGCATCAAGATTAAGTAACCTTGGAGTAAGAAGCAGACAGAGTCAGAATCATAGCTTCACATGGTCACCAATATACCAATCCTAACTTCAACTGAACTTGGCAGTAATTAGGACATCGATAGGATCATACTAGCCAACTGAGATCTCCTTACAAGCTTGACAGTTTTTTTTAAAAAGATAAAACAGTATCATACACAGAAATGGCATAAAGTTCTTTCAGGGGTAAACACAAATGCCATATTGATTCATAGCAATATGAGTGGTAAAGATTGAGCAATTTAAGTTAGAGCTAATCAACCTGATTATGAGCTCAACTAATCTAGCTTATTCCAAGGATTAACCAAATAGTTAGCAAAAATCAAATTGAGGCTGTCAAGCCATGACAATTGGTTTCAACAGAACCAAAAGATAATGTTGACATGAACATCTACAACACTTAGACCCTACAAAGCTAACAAGTGACTCACGACCTCTAAAGCACTAAGATATAAATGGCCAGAGTCTACATAATGCATTGGTATGCCAAACTGACAGTCACCATATAAAGGATAGGTTCTTTCAAAAAAGCAAGATTTCAAATATGTAAATTCTACAAGTAATGGTGACAGCCTTGGTTATCACAGACTCACACATCCAAAGCTAAGTCATTATGATAGTTTCAAATTCAAAATGACAAAACTCAAACAAAAATGGCATGAGAAACAGATTTGACCAACAACAATCATGAACAAGATAAAGTTGATCAAACAAGGATCAATGTCTGCTTCAACAGCAGTATATGAATTTTTCAACAGCAACAATATATATCAACTGCTAAGGGTACAAGCAAGCATATTTTGTGGTATTTCAGAAATGTTTAATGATGAATTCCATACATTATGTCTTTACAAAGACATAACTCCAACAACCAGTGATAACACAAGAATAAAGCATAGGTCAAACAAAATGGTTTTGTTTAAAAATAACAAGCCCTGATAATACAAGGAGACAAACTATAGTCCAATGCCTTGCTTTATTGACAACAATAGTTTGGCTATTACAATGCCAACTTGTCAAACACCAAATCAAGCATTGGTTACTAATTTGTCAAAAACAATCACCAACCAACTTTTGGTATGAAAAATAAGTTTTAAAACAGTAAAGGATCATGAGTTGACCAATTCATATCCTCAAAATAATTTGACAACAAAGTACATTATCAAAATGGTATTGATCATCATGGAACAATATATGCTTCAACAACATCATTGTGAATGACCAGCAAGCAATCCTTTAAAAACAGTTTTTTGTCTCAACAGAAGTAGAACCAACATCTAGCCTTAGAATGCAAGCACCAACCGATATATTGTTTTTAAATGAAGGTTACTACCTATCAAAAACCAATACCAATAAGTTTTGTGCCTCTAGACCAAATGGAAACAACAATGGTCAATGAGCTGACAAACTCTAATTTCTAAACATCTTTGGATAGCAACCAAGCATACACTTGACATAACAAATGCCAAACCATAAAACTCATCATCTGTTTCAACAGAAAGTATCAGCACCTCTACAAAAACAAACAACCTACATACATGCCCTAAAAACAGTCCAAAAGCAACTACTCATGGTATTGGTTTTACACATTTTAACAACACACTACTTTAACATGATAATGTACAAAACACCATCCACACATATGTGATACATAATGATGAGCAAATTAAAAACTACATACCTTTTGTAGTCTTCCCACACTTAACGCTAAATAAAAGCAAGAACTCCTTCCTTATATGCAAGCTTTGAGATTGTTGCTTCTTCTTGAAGAAAAATAGGCCGTCTTGTGGTTTGAGGTTTTGGATAGTTAAAATATCATAAAGGGAAGGTGTTCAAAGTGTCACAATGATGAAAAATGGTTTGGGTAGTGATTTGGCTTGAAATGTGCATAAAAGTCAAACTATGGTGTGTGGACAATTGACTTTTTGATCCATGATTCTTTTGATGAAACTAACTATTGAAATTGCTTCAAATGATGATTTTAAGGGTGTGTATATGGTTTTTATGATGGTTTAATGGCTGGAAATGATGCTGGTGTGAAAAATGCAAAGTGGCCATTTTTGGTGATTTTGTGAATTTCTTCACTTTCAAGCAAAGGGAGAAAGAGTGAGAGTTGTGTGTTCCTTGTGTTTTGGATGACTCTGGTGTGTTGTATACAATGGGATGAAGCCTCTATTTATAGGCTAAGAGAAGAGTTGGGGCATATTTGGGTTCAAGCTTTTGGGGGGGGGGGGGGAGTTTTGGAAGAAAATCCATCCAAGATCATGTACAGCTGCACACTCAAGTCCTTGACTCAATGCAAGGCATAAATCAAGTGGTATGAAGGACATGGAGGTGACTGAAGTGAGGCTAGAGAGTAGGAGAGGTTGCTGCTACAGATTTTCCATCATAAAGTTTCTCTTTCCTCTTTGTTTTGAATAAAATAATGGCACTTGATCTTGCATAAACCTCTTTAAATATTAGATCAAGACATGATCCAATGGTTGAGAATGATCCAAGTGGCTGAAAAGTGGATTTGTGAAAAAGTGGAAATGGTGCACTCAAGTGTGGAGACCCCAACTTTCTGGATTCATAACCCTTAACTCACAAGGGCTATGGAGGAGTTCTAGTACTTTTTTGAAAGCCCTCATGGAGCTCTACAACTTTCATATTTTCGTGATCTTTAGATTCCAAGCGGAACTAGGTCAAAAAACTCATCAAAGTTGGCTGAAAACATGATTTGCAAGGCCAGAAACTTAGAATTTTTCTAAGTGTTTTCTCCCTCTTGTGATGATTTTGGCTATAACTCCAAATCTATGCATTTTATGCACATGGACCACTGTGAGAATTTTGTAGGAATTGTCAAGACCTTTCCAACAAGCTTTGAACCACCTCATTTGGATGTGTGGTTAGGGAGTTATGGTCTTGCCCCTTTCAAAATCCTAATTCCCAACTTTTTCGATTACTCCTCAATCCTTGATCCAATGGTCATGAAACTTCATGGATAGGTGTAATATGTCATTAGGAACATTTTTGCTTCCTACCTTGAGGTCAAATTCCTTATGGTTGAAGAGTTGACTTTTCGGTCAACCGAATGATCGATCGATGACTACCGAGTCCAATGTTGACGTTCTGGGTATTTTGAGGCCTTGAAACTTCTTGAGTGGACTTCCCTAAGCCATATGATCTTAATGGACCATAATTCCATCATTGGAGCACCTTTTTAAATCAAAAGTCAAACCACAGTTGACTTTTCCTGATCAGAAACCCTAATTGAGGATCCTGAACTGCACTGTTCCTGATATTTGTGTGACAACCTCAAATTGGACTCATGTTTGACCCAATGGAGTATATTTGATGATGTAGAGGCTTGTTTCATGGAGAATCAATCCAATACATTGACTGATTAAACTGTCAAAACCTCGATTTCCGAATGTACGGAACCCAGGTTCACCTGTAACTTAACAAAGACAAACTTGAAGCAGGTTAAGGTTAAATAATCAAATGAAAATGAAAATGATCCTAGAATGATGATGAATATTTAAGGGGTCAAAATTTTGTGTGCAACACTAATGAATTACAGAAGTCTCATCATCGACCCAAAACGGATCAAAATGAAATAAATAAACTAAATAAAGTCGAAGATAAAAAAGAAGAGAGAACATCGTCTCAGATCTATCATTTCTCATCAATAATTTGACAGAAAAACAACAGAGGTCCCTCATCAACCAAAAGATTAAAAATGGAACAAAATGCCCAATAATAAATGAGAAATAAAATCTAATATCTAAAAAAGAATATATTCTAAAAAAGGAAAATATTAAGAAATTTAGAAAATTAATATATAATTCTAACAGTATGTTTTTAAAACATATTTACAAACTATTCTATACAATATATTAATAATTTACAAAAGAAAAAGGGGGTTAAGTATAGAAACAGGGGGGGAACATAACTAACTGGGCTTTATGGCCCAACAACAATCAGCAGCAAAAAAGAACAACAAAAATAAATAAATAAAAACGAAGACCCAGACGGTCTTCTTCCTCTCGCTCGTCACCATTCTCTCTGCTTTTTGGTGCTCTCTCTATTTCTCTTTGCTCATCCAACTCTTCCTCTCTCAATTTCCGTTTCATTTTTGCTTCCACCATTCTCAATCTTTTTGATTCCATTTTTAAGCTTGAAGGTTGAGGAAGATAAAGGTGTTTCTGGGTTGGGGTTTGAAGATTTGGGTGGTCGTTCATGGAATGGTTTTGATTGAAGTGTTGATGGAGAGTTCCATGGATTCACGGTTTTTTTGTTTGAAAGTTTGGATTCCCGGGTATCAAGAAATGGGTGTTTGAAGTTGTTGAAGTTTGGAAGATTAATAATGGAGGATGAAAGAGATATGAGGAACATGGTGGTTTTACATTGGTCTGGTGATGGTTGAAGAGGTTGTAGGTGAAGTTTCATTGATTGATGAAATGGTGATGGAGGTGCATGAACCGTGTTTGCGACTGGGGTTCTTGGGGTCTCCACGAAGGAGACAATAAACAGTAATATATAGTCCAGGAGAGAAACATGTGGCAAGGCTAATGTTGAATTATTTTAAATTTTGCTGATTAATTGAAAAGATGCTTAATTAATGATGCTCCTAACTTAGCTAATATTAATAATAAAATAATAATATATTCTTAATTAAAAAGACTAAGTTCTAAAAACTAATCAAATAATTAAAGCTAATTATAATAATAATAAAACTAATCTTAAATTAATTATAATGAAAATCTATTTAAATCAAAAATTCTAATTAATGACTCTATTTCTAAAAACCAATCTAAAAATCTAATTTCAAATCTAATAAAATTGTTCTAATTCTCATAAAAATTATTCCTATTGAAAAACTATAATAAAACTTAAATTCTAGAATTCTAAATAATCAAAAATCTATTTCTATATCCTAGAAAAGCTATCTAAAATTCTAAACTATTTCTAATTTCTAGAAACTAATAAAATCTATTAAAACTATAAAAATAAAATAAAGCAGAAAATAGAAATAAAAACACAAGAATGTAGCGAAATAAATGGAAAAAGGACGACCACCAGAATGCACCAAAAAATATCAGTATAGACTGAACCACCAGAATGAGAACAAACTCCGCTCGATTTCGACATAAATTGCCTCATTTGAACTGGTTTAAACCGCCTGAAACGCGAGCAAAGTGGCTATAATCCCGATAAATCCAATCCGACTGATAACGTGCATAGAATGCAACCTAAATGATATGCAGATGCAAATGCGAAATAAAACAATAAGCCAAGTACAAAAAATGGTTGGTCAAATTTTGGGGTGCAACACCAAGGTATTTTGTAATCCTTTCTGCCTTATGTGTTGCCCCATCTTTTCTGCATTTTACCTATTGTTGTCCTTGTATTAGTAGTGCATTATGTGTATTGTTTGTACGTTTTATTTTTGAAATTTTTACGTGTCGTTCTGGTTAATGTAGGTGTTTGCCATTTTGTAGTTGATATTGTTGTTGACAGGTTTGTTGCGACAATTTGGTGAGTGTACAAACTGCTGCAAGTTTTTGTCGCGACACATCTCGCAGCTGGGGGTGTTTTTGAGATTGTCCTGAAGTTATAGGTTTTATCGGTGATAGCAGAGGGATTCAACTGTTGTGGGGTAGTGGTTGTACGAAGTAGCAGAGTTGAGGTGGGGACATGCTTGGGGTTAATTATTCAGCAGAGTTTTGAGGCAGTACGACTTGTGTAATGGGACATGTTTTCTGCAGTGTGGGGAAGCAGCGTAGCAGATGTGGTTGTTTTGCGAGTTATGGAATAGGTTTTTTGGCAGTTTCAATAGCAAGGGGTTTTTTTTGGTTTGGATGTTGTAATTGTTTTATATAATGTTTGACTTATTGTTTATGGGGTCCGAAAACTGTGAATGACTTATGCCATGTGGACTTGAAGCAATATAGCCTGTATTATGTTGTGTGTATATCTGTTTTGGAGAGTCATGGTGGTAGTGCGTGTGTGTCATGGATGTGAGAATTTGAATGGGCTCCCCCTTTTTTTTAGAATGGACTTTGTGACTTGGATTGAAAGTAATATAGAATTAAAATTGAATTGGATTCATGCAACTTTAGATGTGAATCTTGGATAAAAATTAGAAATTGGTCATGAGTTTGAAACTTAAAAATTAAATGAGGTTATAACTTGAAGTTTGAATTAGATGCTTGAAATTGATTGAATCTGGAATAAAACGTAAATTTAATCATTTGAAAAGAAATTAAAGGACATTGAATTTGAATTAAGAATTTGGATTTGAAACTTTGAATGGCATGGAACAAGAAAACTTAAATTGAAATTGAACAAGAATTAAGATGAGAATTAAGAAAGGCTTCTCGGGCCCAAGTAATCGAGAAAGTGAGTCAAAGACTTGGCTCTCTCTCCTTTTCATCTCATGTTATGAAAGAGTTTTGATATAGCTAGAGTAAGTTACGAATGACGATTACTCAAAGCTTAAGAAAGGCTTCTCGGGCCCAAGTAATCGGAAGCGTGAGTCAAAGGCTTGGCTCTCTCTCTTTTTCATCTAAGTATTTGAGAAAATAGATTTAATGAGTTATGATTCTTTTAAAGAAAACAATTGTTCGAGCTTAAGAAAGGTTCTTCGGGCCCAAACAATTGAGGAGAGGAATCAAAGACTCCATTCCAACTCCCTTTTCATCTTTTAATGAAATATGGTATAAGTATATAATTACGCTCATTAAGTTGACTTTGATAGAATACTCGATGATGATAGAGGTTTGAATTTTGTGTAAAGGATTAAGGGTTTGAACTAAACTGAAAGGATGTCCTAATTTCGTAGGGTATGGTTGGCGACACACTAGGCAGTTAACTTACAAGGTGGAAAATGGCTCGAAGTTGAATCGAGAACTATATATTTTTTTAATAAAAAAACGCTTTGAATATATAAGTGAGAAACAAACATCAATACAATGTCATTACAACCTGATTGCAAGATATGAGTAAGGGCATAATCAATATAGAATTAATGAACCTAAAATGTATAAAGTCTAAAGGACCATAAACAATTAAATTTTAAACAAAATAAATTAAATTAATTCACACACAAAAACAAATTAAAAAAAATTTGAGTTTTTTTTAGTTTAATTTTTAGAAAAGATAAATTATTAAAAAAAACCATGATCTAGAAGACAAATAAATCACTAAAAGAAATAAAATCTAAATTAATAAAACAAAATAGAAATGCGGGTGCAAGAATGATAAGGGGTGCTAATAGCAAGAGTTTTGGGCTTAATCTAGGCCAACCCAACTCAAAAAAAAAAAATAGTCCTAGGGGTGCAGGAGTAACCTGGAGGTTGAGATAGTAATGCAATGGGCCTAAAGCCCAAACCGGGATTGAGGTAAAAAAAACCTAATGCAACTCAAAATTTCCAAATGCATACACCCTTCCTTTCTTCCCTAAGTGGAACCCAAACGACGGCAGATCTAATCCGTCGTGCCGGAGCTTGTCGCCGGTGGAGGCATAATCCAATGCTTATCAACCATCACATATTTCCAACCGTTTCCTCACACTCAAACCAAATATACATTCGATTTCACATGATTCCTACTCAAAATCGTGGATTAAAGCCGATTACGAACACGTCAACAGAACCGAAACTATATGAGAACATAAGATCTTACCTATAATGATGAAGGATGTAGCTACTGAAATCAATCAGATACAAATTTGCATTCTGATTAGATCATCCTCGTCTCCTTCTTCGTCATTTAAATATGCTTCGTCTATTTACGTTACCTTCTTCTTAGTTTGCACACAGACTCACCGTACTCTTTTTTTCTCACTCGTGAAATCACGGTCGTAACACTATGGTTTTGATCTATTGCACTGACAATATGTAGACGACAATTTGTGTTGATGCAAGATTGAACACAGGGTGTCCGACGGGTGCAACTTTGTTTTAATGAAGATAGGTGATTAATCATGGTGTTCACCTTGGTGAAGGCATTCAATGGTTTATGGAGATTCCAGTTTTGCAGCACAACCAAAGTTTTTTTGAAATTTTTACGTGCCGTTCTGGTTAATGTAGGTGTCTGCCATTTGGTGAGTGTACAAACTGCTGCAAGTTTTTGTCGCGGCACATCTCATAGCTGGGGTTGTTTTTGAGATTGTCCTGAAGTTATAGGTTTTGTCAGTGATAGCAGAGGGATTCAACTGGTTGATTTGATCCATGTGATTTGTGATCTTGCTGTTTAATGTGTTTACATGATGATTGGATCACTATTTTCTAGTTTAAATTCGTGCATAATTGATCACACAATTATCTGGATTATTGGAGAAGTGATTAATTGCTGAAAAGTGCTTTTGAGCTGCTATTTTCTGCCTCTGGTACAGTGTTAATCGGTTAACCAGATGCAGTGTAAACTGGTTAATCGATTAACCTGTACGAATATTCAAATTTTCAAACATTTGCAGCTGGTTAATCAGTTAACCCCTGGTGTTAACCGATTAACACTGTGCTAGCAGGCCTGTTTTGCTATTTTTCAAGGTTGTTTTGGTGCTCTCTCACTTTGAATCTTCATGGATTGATATGATGCATTTGGAGTTATATGCTTTGGATATGTGTTGTTGCTCTTGATTGTTTAATCATGATTTCTTCGACACACGCGTACGATTTCCACTTGAATACATGCTTATGGATGTGGTTCAAAGTGATGATCATTTGCATTGTTTCCTTTGCTTGCATTGCTTGGTTGAGATGTGCTTATGGTGGCTGTTGTCCCACACGTTTTCCTCCCACCTTTCTTTTGTGTTTGCATTTCATGTTTGCATTTCTCTTTCATTTCATTCTACTTGTGATTGAATTGCTTTGTGTTTTCTTGGTTTTCTTTGCCATGATCCCTTAGGATCCCTAGTCCCTTTGGGAGTAGGGGAGACATTAGGTGTTCAATCCAAGCATGCTAACATTAGGGTAGATTTCCCTTTCAATCCCAACTTTAGGACCATTTTTCATGACACCGTTAGGGTCGAGCTTCCCTTAGATCTTCCGTGCGTCTCTCTTCTCATCTCAAAACACATTCTAACTCATCTAATAAATACGATGAATGTTGTACGCTATGAGCCTTAAGCACATGGGGAATGATGAGTGAGGGGTCTCCTCTCGCTTATCTAGAGTGTTTAGTGTACGTCCCGTTTGGGGGCGATATGCGACGCATTCGTTCCTATGTCATAGTCTTTAGTGCAACGTGAATCACAAATGAAACTAATTCACTTCATGTTTAAAAAATACAAAAAAAACAATCAAACTTTTGATCCTTCGGGTCTAATTGAAAACCATTTTCAGAAAGAGTGTGTTAAGCTTTGGTTCTACTACAAACAGGCATCGCCCCTAACTGCTGGAACGAAGGTTTAACCCTACTAAATTAAAATACTTGAACCAATTTGTGGTCGTGTCAGCTTGAACTACGTTTACTCTAATTTCTCGTACCAGACGAGGATACGTAGGCACAAGAAGGCGATGTCTTAGCGAGCAACCTTTCCCCACCTTCACCCGTAGTTTTCCGAACTACGTTGACTCTGACTTTCCCATTGCACGAGGGAATAGGTACGCATAGAGCGGCGATGCTCTATCGAGTCTCTTTTCTTTTCTTTTGTCCTGTGAGCCTGTAGCTTAGATAGATTAACACACCCTTTGATAAGACAACAAGCATGGATCTTGTTGAGTACAACGGACGTGATGGGTGCCAATACCTTCCCCTTGCGTAACCGACTCCCGAACCAATGATTTGGTTGCAATGACCTTGTCTTTTCCCTTTTCGTCAGGTTTTCTCTGATCATTTCATTTCCCTCTCTTTGGGATAAATAACGAACAGTGGCGACTCTTCTGTTTTCCGCCGGGTGTTTTCGTAGTTGCGACAGCTGGCAACTCTGCTGGGCGACTAACGATGGTTCCCTACGCGAGTCAATCCTAGAGCTTGTTTGTTATGCGTCTTTCGGTGTTTACTTTTGTGCAGTTATTTTGCTTTATGTACATTGTATGTTGTATATTACTGCATTTTATTATCATATTATGTTGCTGTTGTGTTGTGGGGTGGGTTGTTCCATCGAGAGATAAGTCCAATACCCAGGCTTGAGTATATACACATGATTAGTATGGAGAGTAGCAGGAGCTTTTGTGGCGTTTGGCCATGCAATAGCTCGTGCAAAATTCACGTCCAGACGAGGTTTTTCTTTGGAGATATTCTATCCTGCGCGTCTGGTGCAGTTGAGGGAGTATCGAATTAGAAAGACTAACGACTCTAGAGACCGTTCATTGGGAAGTCAGCTAAGTGAGGCCGCTTCGTTAGACCATGATGCCAAACCAGAAATGGTGAAAGTATGATTGTTTCTCGAAAGTATGTGACGTTGATGACTTGCATAGGATGCCGTACCTTTCAAGACAAGAACCCACATGTGAGAGGGGATGGGTTGGTTCCGACTTTGGAGGAGTTCGCTTTCATGTTAGGGGTTCCGGTTCAGGATAAGATGACGTTCTTCAAGACCGAAGAAGAACCTGATCTCGAGAAGTTATCAGCCACTCTTTATTTGAGCGCCTCTGAGTTGGTAGACCATGTCATCAGCAGAAACGTAGTTTCCGGCTTTACTTTATCTTTCTTGGTGGATAAGGCCTGACAGTATGCTGAAGAGGGTTGTTGGGTGGTTTTCAGTGCTATCTTGGCTCTGTGCGTCTATGGCATTGTGTTGTTCCCTAATGTACCAGATTTCGTGGATCTTGATGCTTTTCATATCTTTGCCTCCGGGAATCCTATACCTACTCTTCTGGCGGATTTGTATCATTCGGTACACTACAAGAGGGAAAATGGTTTCTTGTTGTGCACCACTTTTGCACAAGTGGTTTGTTGATCATCTTCCTCGCTCTGGAGCTTTTGTGGATTTAGTGAACTCGTCTAAATGGTCAAAGAGGCTTATGGGTTTAACAGAAAAGGATATTGTCTGGTTCAATCGAGATCTGCTTGGTCGTGAGCTTATCTTTAGTTGTGGTGGCTTTCCTAATGTGCCTTTGATGGGGAGAAAAGGTGGCATCAACTATAATCCTTCTCTTGTTGTGAGACAGTTTGGTTATGCTTTGAGAGGACCTCCAAAAGAAGAGGAAGTGTAGGAATCTTTGTACTTCAATGGTGTAGCGGGTCCTTGTATTCTGGCCAAATTCGTGGACGCTTAGGGCAAAATTCATAAGAAGGGAAAGCTCTCTTTGGGCAAAGGAGATTGTAGAGCCTATGACCCTTACTTGGAGTGGATTCAGAAGAGAGTTGGGAAGGTTCTATTGTCGTTTCTCGTCAAAGAACCATTGTATCCTTTAGTTATTGATCCACCTACTACGGTCGACATCCTGAGGTATAACGAGCTTTGGGTAGAGAAGGAAAAGATGCATAAAGAGAATGAAGAATTGAGACAAGAGATCGGTCAGCTGAAGCATGATAAAGGTGAAGTTGTTTATTTGGCCAAGACAAAGTCAGAGTCATTGATCAAGTTGGAGAAAAAAATTGCTGATCAGGTACAAGTACGAGAGTGGGCCGATCATGATTTAAAAAGCACCTGCAGCATTCTAAAGCGCCAGAAGGAGGATTTAGATAGAGCATATATGAAGATATCCAAGTTCGATAAGTAGTGGAATGCTACTTTGACCGCCAATAAGAGTAGAGAGGATCAGCTTTGTACTCAGGTCGATAAGTTGAAGGCACAACTCAAGGCTAAGGAGAAAGAGGTATTGATAGAATCGTTCCGTAAATGCACGATTGAGCAGAAATACCAGGAGACTTTATCAGCACTTGAAGAGCTCAAGATACGCGTATAGGTGAAGAAACCCAGGATTGAAGATGTCTTTGGCGAAGATGCTTGGGAGGATCATTGTTGTTATCTTCGGGATGTGATACGCAAAAGGGATATCCTCATCAGAGAGTTGGTTGATAGACCAGATCATCCAGACACAAAGGAGATTCTTAGGGAGGCTCAGGCCTGGGGCAAAGAGCATGACTACTAGGGAGGCTTATCTTTTGTAATTTCTTTGTTTTTTTTTATCTTGATCATCACCAGAGATGTTGGATGAGATCAATACCATTGGTATGTGGATATTCCTCATTTAGTTGTATTGGCTCAGCTTTATCTGATAAATGGGAAGCTTATCGCAGTGTTCTTATCCATCTCTGTTGTTCTTGATTATTGAAACTAGAATCAAGGAGGAGATCTCCCTTTAAATACATAGAAATGTTTGCATTTTGCATCTTGAATTTTCATTTGCATCGCAGGTGTTCTCGATGGCCTTCTATTCCTAACTCTTCTTGGTTTTCTACAGTAACAGGATTGAGGAGTTCAGTTTCCATAAATATTCAACTCGAGGGAATCAGGGAAGAGTAATGGATCAGGTTCAAGCTGAATTGCAGGAAGTCAGGGCTCGCATGGCCCAATTTATAGAGCGGATGCAGATTGTTGCTAGTGGATAGGAACAATTAAGAACTATGGTCCAGCCATTGATAGCACATATTAATAAGAGGATGTTTTGCACGGAGGATCTGGTGTCATTCCTCCACCGATCGGTGGATCGGTTCCACAGAGTATTCCCACTATCGTCATACCTCCGGGCGGAGGTGCTACGAATGAAAACGATAATGTTGTTGGTAATGGAAGTGTATGCACTGTGCACGGGGCTACTGGCCCTCAGTGGGAAGATCACCAGGATGATGTCTTTTCCATAAGAGATATGAAGGGTGGTTTACCAACTGAAACAGACAGAAGGTTTAAACTGATCGAGGAGAAGATGAAGTCTTTTGAGAATCAGAACTCTTTGGGTCTTGATATATCAGATCTTGGTCTAGTTCCTGGGGTCAGGATTCCTCCCAAGTTTAAGGTACCCGATTTTGACAAATATAAAGGGACGACCTGTCTGAGAGTGCACATTCAGGTGTATTTCAGGAAAATGTCTGCGTACTCCGATGATGAAAAGCTGCTAATGCATTTTTTCCAAGATAGCCTGGTAGGAGCATCTTTGGAATGGTATATGGGACTTGAGAGAACTCATATCCGTAGCTGGAGAGAATTGGCCGAGGCTTTTGTGTGTCACTATCAGTATAATAGCGATTTAGCGTCGAACCGGGTACAATTGCAGTGTTTGTCGCAGAAATGTAGAGAGCTTCAAGGAATACACCCAGAGATGGCGAGATCTAGCTGCAAGAGTGAAACCCCCTATGGTATAAAGGGAGATAATCGACATGTTCATGGCGTCGTTGCCTGGTGTGTATTTTGAGAAGTTGATAGGATGCATGTCTGCAGGGTTTTTTAATTTGGTAATGGCTGGTGAGAGAGTCGAAAGTGGGATTAAGTCTGGAAAGATTCCAAATGGTGGTGGATCCTCTTCAGGAGGAACAAAGAAACCATATTCAACAAACCCCAATAGAAGGTAAGGGGATGCAAACGCTATTCTCACAAGGTTAAAGGTAGAGCTCAGTCCCGTTATAATCAACAGGTTGCTACTGTAGATATCCCAGCCACAACTCAGCAGTGAGTTAATGTTCCTCGACCTTATAATGCTAGACGCAGAACGTTTGATAGACAGTTTGAGAATCCTCTGATGCCGTATTCTCAGTTGTTACAACATCTGCTGCAATTACAACTAGTTCAGAAGAGGACTTTGGCTCCTCTAACTGGTACACTGCCTTCTGGTTACGATGCAAATGCCAGGTGTGAGTTCCATTCTGGAGCCCCCGGCCATAATATTGACAATTGCAAGGCCTTCAAGCACAAAGTTCAGGATTTGCTTGACTCCAAGGCTATCAACTTCACCAACGATGGGCCTAACGTGAATCAAAACCCGATGCTAAATCATGGGGCGGCAGGGGGTTAATGCTGTTATTGAGGGAGCGCAATTAAATCTGATAACTGATGTTGGGGATTTGAAGACTCCGTTGAGCTTTGTGAAGGCTAGGTTGTTGGAAAATGGAGTATTTCCTGGTTGTTCTACGCACTGCTCAGAATGTGAGGTACAGCCTGAGGGTTGTGATCTTTTGAGGAAAGGTATTCATAGAATGATTGATGAGGGCCGTTTACAATTTGACAAGGTTGTAGAGGAAAAAGGTAAGGATAAGGTGAGGAATACCGGAAGCGAAGTTGCTACGATCTCTATTCCATACTGGACAATCAATATTTCAGCACCTGCTAGGCCAACTCCAGTTATCATCACTGTACCGGGACCTATGCCATACGAGAGCACTAAAGCCATCCCATGGAACTATAGGGGAGAGGTGTTCTGTAATGGGCATAGATAGGAATGGACAATGCTTACAGGTGGAAGTTCGTCGGTTGAGAATATCGTTGGTGCCGGAGGTATTACCAGAAGTGGTGGGATATTTTCTCCACCCGAGGTTAATGTTGATAAGAATGACAAAGGTAAGGTAAGGCCGTTGTCGCTGCGCGAAAAATGACACAGAGTCGCCACCGGATTTTATTTATCCCACGGAGGGAAAGGGAAATAGCGATAAAACCTTTGGGAAAAGAGCGTGGTCATCGCAACCAAGTCTTAGGGTTCGGGAGTCGGTTATGCGAGGGGAAGGTGTTAGCACCCCCTCGTATCCATCGTACTCGATGGGAACCTCCTAGGTTATTTAGCGTGAATGGGTGTTTTATTAAGAGTTTGCTTGCTTAGGGAAAAGAGGGGTTGGTTTATTTATTTTAATGCTCGCCAAGGATTGTGGCCCTTATGCCTACGTATCCTCACTTAAAAGAAGTGAAGAATCAGAGCTCCGTAGTTCGGAGGCTTATGAAATAGTTGTTTGTTGGTTGATTTTATACCTTGAAAAAGGGTTTTCGATTGATGCCCTAAGGCGTAAAATAGTTTGATGGGTTGATGTTATTTTTAGGTTTCTTAAGAGAAATTGTTCTTGATTAGGATTATAGACAAAAGACTTTGGATAGAAATAATGTTTCGAATAACCAAGTCGAGCGCCTTGTATCCAAAACATTCAGAACGAGTGAAGGAGGACTCCATTCTCATTCCTTTTCCACCACTTTAAAGTTTGTGGTGCATACGGAAATAATGTTATTGTGTTTTGGATTTTTATGAGAAAAGAGAACCACTTGACGTTGGATCGAGGTTTATTGTTTGTAAAAGTATTTGAGGTGATACGAACAAGGTCGATGGCGGACGCACAAGGCGGCCGACATACAAGGGTTGAAAATGGCTCGATAAAATCGAGAGTTTGTTTTTGAAAATGGTATTTGGAATCAAAAGTCACCAAGGACAATAGCAATATTCGTACTAAAATCATACAAACTTATGGTGTTAGTCGGCTAAAAAAATCGAGACATGCAAAAAAAACGAGTTCGCCGTGCGAACTCCTTGAGAAAATTTTTTTTGGAGGTAAAAATAACAAAATAAGTGAAAAACAGTGGTGTGACACGGGTGGCCATGTTGTGTGGCACGGCCCGTGTCATAGGGTACATGCAATGTGGGTTTTTGGAGCGTGACATAGGTGTGACATGGGTGGCCGTGTTGTGTGGCACGGCCCGTGTCATAAGGTCTGGGAGAAAATGTTTTTTTAGGCTAATCAGAGGTGCAACACGGGTGGCCGTGTTGTGTGACACGGCCCGTGTTGTGAGGCCTGGGGTTTTTGGACATTGAAACCTCAAACAGAGGTGCAACACGGGTGGCCGTGTTGTGTGACACGTCCCGTGTTGTGAGGCCTGGGGTATTTTGACGTTGAAACCTCAAACAGAGGTGCAACACGGTTGGCCGTGTTGTGTGAAACGGCCCGTGTTGTGAGGCCTGGGGTTTTTTGACGTTGAAACCTCAAACAGAGGTGCAACACGGGTGGCCGTGTCACATTGTGAGGCCTGGGTTTTTTTTGACGTTGAAAAGGCCAACAGAAGTGTGACGCGGGTGGCTGTGTTGTGTGACACGGCCCGTGTCAGGCTACCAGAGCAAAAACCCTAACTTTTTCTATGTTTTTCTTTCGTTTTTGAGGTTTCTTGAGAATGGTTTCTTGGTCCCTTTGGAACCTTACATGATACATACAATACAACAATACATAAAAGAGTAAACAAAATGAATGTAAGAGCAAAAAAATAAAGGGAGAAAGGTTGGAGGAAATGGATACCCAAGAGCTTTCTATCCTTCTTGCAAGTCCTCCTTGATCTTGGTTGAATGTACTTCACTCCTCTTCACTCTATGTTGTGAAGGTTTTGTTTCTCAATGATCCTCTTGGTTCTATCTCACTCTCTTTTTCTCTGGTTTGCAAAGCTTTCTATTTTTCTGGGTTTTAGGGTTTTGTTTGCTCTCTCTATCTTTTTCTGGTTTTGCAATGTGTGTCTAGAATGAATGTTGAATGAATGAATTCTCTTGTTTACAACCCCCTCCTCTTATCTCAGCTCCTAGGGTTTTCTCTTCCCCCAAACATCAGATTTTTTCATGGGGCAATGTCTCTTGCCACCTTTTCTCATGTCACTCTCTTTCTTTCCATTTCCATGCAACTTGCTATGCTGCATTTTCTGCACTACTTTCCTATGCTATTTTCTGCAGCACCTTGTGCCTTGCACCCATTTTGTTGGTTTGTGCTTGGACAGCTCCTCTTGGTCAATGCCACCAACTCTTTATAGCATTTTGAAAATTCTGATATGTAGAAGCATTGTCACATGTTATTCCCTTGGTCTTGTGACATGTAGTTTTTTTGTGACATGAGGAAACTTGTCACCTTTTGCATGAGACTGTTTTGTTCATGACTAACATGCATAATCTTGGTCCTAAAACATTCCAATGTTGATTTAATCCTTGCGTGTTTCTTGGATGTTTGTAAGCATAATGTAGACTTAGTGTGGCATTACCATAACATGAATTTGACTAGAGACTTGAATGAAGATTAGAAATAAATTAATTTCTAAACATTACTTAGAGTTGGAAATCTTGCAACAAATGACATTCTTGTAATGTCATAAAACTTCTCTTTGTAATATTCTTTCCTTTAACCTTGAATTCATGATGGATTTTCTTAGAACCATTAAGCTTGAAATGGATGAAGTCTTGAATTATGGACTTGTGATCTTGACTCAAGCTTTGCAAATTTGAACTCCACTTGATCAAGAATTTAAAACAAAATTGGATGAAGCAATCTTGAATTATGCCTTGCATTTCAGGATCATTAGGAATATATCTTAAATATCCTAATATTTTGTCAAGTAACTTCTCTTTGAAGAAATCCACATGAGTAGACTTTTCAATTTAGATCAAACCTTAGATAATGAACCTTTTCTTCCATGTAGTCCAAGATAGACGAGTTATCTCATTTGAAATGAAAAATGACAAATCGACCCAATCCGTACCCACATGCTCGATATGCAATAAAATGATGTATGATATGGCGAATGTAGGGTATAAAGGCTAAAGGCGAAAATGAGGGTGTGACAGCCGTGATTGAGGAGAATATCCAACAATAGGTTGGTACTAATGTTTTTCGAAGGACGCGGAGGAATTTATGAGACTCATTCAGAAAAGTGACTACAAGATTGTGGATCACTTAAATCAGACTCCTTCGAAGATTTCCATTCTGTCATTATTGTTGTGTTCGGAGGCACACCACAATGCTTTATTGAAAATCTTGAATGCATCATATGTACCTCAGGAGGGGGTAGTAGCTCATGTAAATGCCGGTAATGGTCTTGGTTTTACTGATCTGGATTTGACTCCTTCCCGGAGAAATCATAACCGTGCTTTTCACATATCTGTGGAGTATAGAGGGTCTTTGATGTCGCATGTCCTGGTCGATACAGGATCATCCCTCAATGTGCTTCCAAAGAAGGCATTGATGAAATTGGATACGCAAGGTTTGATATGCACGCCAAGTGATTTGATTGTGAGGGCTTTCGATGGGTCTAAGAGATCGGTGTTTGGAGAGATTATGATGCCTATTCAGATAGGGCCAAAGACTTTCGATGCAACTTTTTACATCATGGATATCCATCCGGTGTAGAGTTGTTTGCTTGGTCGACCTTGGATACATGCTGCGGGAGCAGTTACTTCAACGTTGCATCAAAAGCTGAAATACATGATGGAAGGGAAAATTGTTACGGTATGCGGTGAAGAGGAAATTATGGTCAGCCATCTGTCATCCTTCAAGTATGTGGAAATGGACGGGGAGATCCACAAAACACTATGCTAGGCATTTGAAACAGTTCAGATTCAGGAGCAGTCTCCTGTAGAAGCCAGGGCTCGGAGGTTTCGATGTCGTCGCTTAAGGAAGCTCGTGCTATCGTAGAATCCGGCTCGTCATAGAAGTGGGGCCAAGTTCTTAATGTTCCCATCAAGAAGAACAAGTTCGGCTTGGGATACAAACCTTCTAGTTCTTCTCAAAGCATTCCGAGGTACAGGGGACCTGTGCAATTCACCAGCAGTGGTTTGATATTTTACAAGATTAATGCTGTTGGAGATGACGAAGGTGACAGCGATTGTGATATGGATGCCTGGATTCGTCCATGTACTCCTAGCCAAAAGCTGTGCAATTAGACTACAGAAGAAGTCATTCATGTTACTACTGCAGAGTAATGTTGATTGTTTTGTTTATGTTCAGTCCTACGTTCTGCCCAAGGCGTAGTGACCTAATTTGTGGGGCCCTCTTGTTATTTGCACTTTATCGTAAATAAAGGACGTTTTTCGCATATTGTGATCCCTGTTTTTCTTGTTTTTTCTTTTGCATTTATATTAAACAGAAAAGTGGCAATGTGTTTTATTTGTTGCATCGCATAATAAACATAAACATCATCATGCAGGTCTTATCTATCAGATGCCACTGATTCAAGTTCAGCTATGACTTCATATGACTTTGATAATCCTATTTATCAAGCTGAAGAAGAGACTGATGAAGACTATGAACTACTCGAAAAGTTAGCCAGACTTCTCAAACAAGGGGAAAGGGTTATTGTGCCTCATCAGGAGGATATTGAAGTTATCAATCTGGGTACCGAAGATGACAGGAAAGAGGTAAAAGTGGGGGCTGCATTGAAAGACAGTATCAAAAGAGGATTGGTTGAAATGCTCCGTGAGTATAAGGATATCTTCACTTGGTCTTACCAAGACATGCCTAGGCTAGATACAGATATTGTGGTACACCGGTTACCTCTCAGAGAGGAATGTTTGCCAGTCAAGCAGAAGTTGAGACGGACAAGGCCTGACATGGCAGTCAAGATAAAATAAGAAGTTCAGAAGCATTTGAATGTTGGGTTTCTTGCTGTCACGAATTATGCTCTGTGGGTCGCTAATATTGTTCCTGTGCCTAAGAAAGATGGAAAGGTCAGGATGTGCGTTGATTACAGAGATCTGAATAAAGCGAGCCCGAAAGACGATTTCCTGCTTCCGCATATTGATGTGTTGGTTGATAACACCGCTCAATATTCCGTGTTTTTCTTCATGGATGGTTTCTCTGGGTATAACCAAATCAAGATGGCCCCAGAGGACATGGAGAAAACTACTTTCATCACACCATGGGGAAATTTTTGCTATAAGGTAATGCCTTTTGGATTGAAAAATGTAGCGGCAACCTATCAACGGGCAATGGTGACTCTCTTTCATGATATGATTCATCATGAGGTTGAAGTATATGTTGATGACATGATTGCAAAGTCACAGACGGAGGAAGGACATCTGGTCGATCTTCAAAAATTGTTTGAAAGGTTAAGGAAGTTCAAGCTGAGGCTGAATCCTAACAAGTGCACCTTCGGAGTGAGGTCTGGAAAGTTACTGGGTTTCATTGTCAGTTAGAAGGGTATTGAGGTTGATCCTGCCAAAATAAGAGCTATACAAGAGATGCCTGAGCCGAGAACGGAAAAAGAGGTTCGTGGTTTCCTGGGGAGATTGAACTACATTGCAAGGTTCATATCTCATCTTACAGCCACTTGTGAACCAATATTTAAATTGTTAAGAAAAGATCAAACAGTCAGGTGGAATGAAAATTGCCAGAAGGCGTTTGAAAGAATAAAAGAATATTTGCAGGAACCTCTAATACTCATGCCTCCAGTTGCAGGGAGACCTCTGATCATGTATCTCACGGTTCTTGAGAATTCAATGGGATGTGTGCTCGGTCAACAAGATGAGTCAGGTAGAAAAGAGCATGTCATCTACTACCTGAGTAAGAAATTCACTAATTGTGAGTCGAGATACTCAATGCTGGAAAAAACATGTTGTGCACTCGCTTGGGCCGCTAAGCGTTTGAGACAGTACATGTTAAACCATACAACCCTGTTGATTTTAAAGATGGATCTAATCAAGTACGTCTTTGAAAAAAAAGCACTCTCCAGAAGAATTTCCCGATGGCAAATGGTTTTAACAGAGTGTGATATTCATTATGTTTCCCAAAGAGCCATTAAGGGAAGCGTTCTATCAGAATATATTGATGAATAGCCGATTGAGGATTATCAGCCGATGAAGTTTGATTTTCCAGATGAAGACGTCATGTTTTTAAGGATGAAAGACTGTGATGAGGCTTTACCTGACGAGGGTCCTGAGATTGGATCTCAGTGGAAGATGGTTTTTGATGAAGCGGTTAATTCATATGGTAATGGAATCGACGCAATCATTACAACTCCTCACGGTTCCTATATACCGTTCACTGCCCGATTGACTTTCCTATGCACCAAGAATGAGGCCGAGTATGAAGCTTGTATTATGGGTTTAGAAGAGGCCATTGAGCTGAGGATCAAGAATCTAGATGTGTACAGCGATTCAGCATTAGTCGTCAACCAAATCAAAGGAGAGTGGGAAACTCGTCAGGCCAACCTGGTGCCTTACAAGGATTATGCAAGGAGATTGTTGCCTTTCTTCGATAGAATTGAGTTCCATCATGTGCCCAGAGCTGAGAATCAGATGGCGGATGCCTTGGCCATGCTATCCTTAATGTACAAAGTGAATTACTGGAATGAAGCTCCAGCTATCACCATCATGCATCTTGATAGACCCACTTTTGTGTTTGCAATTGAGAAGGCATCAGATGGAAAGCCTTGGTATTTTGATATCAAGCATTTTCTCAAGACCTAAGAGTACTCATCTAGGGCATCCAGCAAAGATAAGAAGACTTTGAGGAGGTTAGTCGGTAATTTTTATCTGAACAAAGATGATGTGCTCTACAGGAGAAACTTTGACATGGTCTTGCTGCGTTGTGTTGACGAACTTGAAGCAAGCCTGTTGATGGAGGAAGTCCACGAGGGTTCTTTCGATACTCATGCTGGTGGACATGTAATGGCTAGAATATTATTGAGAGCTGGGTATTATTGGATGACCATGGAACCCGATTGCTTCAAATACGCCAGAAAATGCCATAAATTCCTTATTTATGCTGATAAGGTGCATGTGCCACTAACTCCTCTGAATGTGTTAACATATCCCTGGCCCTTTTCTATGTGGGAAATCGATATGATCGGAAAGATTGAGCTGACTGCTTCCAATGGACATTGCTTCATTCTGGTTGCGATTGATTACTTTATGAAGTGGGTAGAAAGACATCATTTGTCGTTATGGAATTCCAGAGAGAATCATTACGGATAATGGTTCGAACATGAATAACAAAATGATGAAGGAACTGTGTCAGAGTTTCAAGATTGAGCATCACAACTCTTCTCCATATCGTTCGAAGATGAATGGCGCTGTTGAGGCAGCTAACAAAAATATCAAGAAGATTGTGCAGAAGATGGCTATAACTTATAAGGATTGGCACGAAATGTGTCCCTTCGCTCTTCACGGTTATCGTACCACGATACGTACGTCAATTGGGGAACTCCTTTCTCACTGGTGTATGGTACGGAGGTTGTCCTACCATTAGAGGTTAAGATTCCTTCTCTAAGGGTAATGTCGGATGTGAAGCTTGACGAGGCTGAGTGGGTGCAGACCAGGTTGAATCAGCTGAGCTTGATTGACGAAAAGAGATTAGAAGCCATTGCTCATGGTCGGTTGTACCAGAGTAGGATGAAGAAAGCCTTTGATCAGAAAGTGAGTCATCGGTACTTCCAGACGGGTAACTTGGTGTTGAAAAGGATCCTTCCTCCTTATACAGATCACAGGGGAAAATGGACTCCAAATTATGAAGGTCCGTACATGGTAAGAAAGATTTTCTCGGGCGGAGCCTTATTACTATCTACCATGGATGGTGAAGATTTTTCATCCCCTATTAATGCAGACACGGTTAAAAAATACTTTGCTTAAAAGAGACCCGCTGGACAGAAAAAGAAAAGTCCAGGCAAAAATGGGGCATCCCGGCGAACCAGAGAAAGAAAAGGTTCGGGAAAAAATTAAGGATAAAAGGAAAGATGTAAACCCGCAAAGTTGAAAACCTGGAAAGGCGACTTTGGAAAAAATGGGTATCACGGTGGATTGAAAATCCGAAAGGGGGATCCAGGCAAAAGTTAGGGATTGGAAAGCAAACGACTGCGGTCTGTGTTCGATCTGTAAGCACGTGAGCGGTTACATCGAAGGAAAGGAATCAGTCCAGTCAGTCTTTTCAGAAGGCAAAACATGGGGAGCATCGAAGACATATAGGTCATAGCTGAGTCGACACATGGTGGTTGTCTGTTGCCACATTGCCAACATTTGTATATAGTCTTTTGCTTTTTACGCAATTACCTCTTTTCAGGAATTGCATCCAAATTGTAATTCGCCTATTTGCAGGCTTTTTATCAATAAAGTATTCACTTTAGTCAAAGAATTTTCCGTTCCTTGTCTTTACTAATATTATCTTGTTTGTGAAGAACGTCTATTATTTTGGTAAACGTTGCAGGTGAAAACATGAGGCTTTATAGAGCATAACGAAAGCAATGATTTTGCTTGGGCGACAGGTATCATGAACGATAACCAAAGTAACCATTTGGCATGTAAGGCATGGTTTTGTGTGTTGCAAGGTGGCAGGGTCCTTTCCCCGGTAGACTCTCCCTAGTGTTGAGCTCTTAACGACAGTACAGGGTAATTCACTTTTCCCCTAGCGAGAGTTCTGAGTTTTGTTTCCCAGCGTAAGTGGGTTCGTACCCCCCAGCAAGTTTTCGAAGGGTTCCTTCATGTGGAATGCAGTTAGGCATTTTGTTCAACAAAGAGTTGGTTTCCCCACAGAGTCTCGTTATCAAATCAGATGTCGCCAACAAAAGTGTTGCGTGTCTTGTGCAGAACAAAGCTTTGGCTCCCTACAAAGGCTAATCTCCAACAGGGTGGATTTGTTCTTAGTATGTTCCTAGCAGAGTAAGGTGGAAGGATATTCCCTCGGCGGCAGGGTAGATTGCAATCCAGTATTGTTCTCCAGCAGAGGAAATGTATTTGATGCCCTTTCCCCAATGGAGTCGACGTTCTGGTGTCTTTTCAGTAATATCGGTATTCAAGATTTTCTTCCTTGAGCAGAATTTAGTGTTGATTCCCTCGACAGAGCAAGTCTTCAAATAGAAGCATACCCCATTCCTCAATAGAATGGGGTCCTCAGTAGAGGTCTCTGATATTCCTCACCAGGGCGGGTTGTTACCAGTGCGTCCCCAATAGGGTGGATTTGTTCTCAGCATGTTCCAAGCAGAGTGAAGCTTTCAGAGTGGTTCTTGATTCCCCAATGAGTGGGTTTTTTGGTTGTTTTCTCAGTAGGATGAAGATTTTCAAGAAAGGCCATCCAGGGCATTTCCCCAGTCGAGTCTTTTGTTCCCCAGAAGGGTTGTATTCTGGTAAGCCATTCAGGGCACTTTCTTCAGCAGAGTTTGTGTTGATCCCTACCAGAGTGGATTTTTGTTCTTGTCAGAGCAGTATAACCCAGGAGAGTTCTTTTCTTGGAGGCCATCTCGGGCCTGTACTTCCCAGCATAAGTCCAATTGTAATTGGCATAACTTATCTTTCCCCGACAGGGTTGTTCTCTTTAGCATTTATTTTGCTGGGGTGGTTCCTTTGCACTTGCATTTTTGCATAACATCTTCCTAAATGCGTAGCATTTCCATTTCGTATGAAGCATTGCGCCATTTTCAAACATATGCATCTGAAGCATAAGCCAGGTTTGGTGCTAAAGGTTGTTTGATTCAATAGATTTGCGTGTAATCCCTGTTGGTGTGGATCTTTGGGTTGGTCATTTTATCGGATTCCTCCCCGTTGGTCGTTTGGTTAAACGTCTTCTCTCTTCAGTTGAGTCATTGGGTTAGACGTCTTCGTTCTCCTCAGGCAAGTCGCTTGTAAGCATTTTCCTCCTTGGCCAAGTCGTTTGTTCAAACATTTTCCCCAACAAAGTTGTTTGGTGGATGTTCTTTTCCTCGGTAGAGTCGTTTGTTTAAACCTCTCTTTTTTCCTATCAGAGCTTTCTTTGCAAATTGTGAGTCGGTTGATTTTGTTGCTTGCCTATTTCGAAGGCGTTATCCCAACTTTTGGTTGGTACTCCCCAGCGTGGTTGAATTATTGGGTTTAGTAGCCCAACTTTTGGTTGGTAATTCTAGGGTGGTATTCCAACTTTTGGTTGGTAATCTCTGGTTCCCTCTCGCAGAGTCTTTATTCCAACTTTTGGTTGGTAACCTTTGTTGTGGTCAGTTCGCTCTCGTTTAGCATTTCCAACAATCCAAAATTTTGGTTAGTAGCCTTTTATTCCAACTTTTGGTTGGTAATCTTGGATGATCATCCAAACTTTTGGTTGGTAGTCTATCGCTTGTTGGACGTTATCCCAACTTTTGGTTAGTAGTCTGTCGCTTGTTGGACGTTATCCCAACTTTTGATTGGTAGTCTGTCGCTTGTTAGACGTTATCCCAACTTTTGGTTGGTAGTCTTTCGCTTGTTGGACGTCATCCAAACTTTTGGTTGGTAGTTTGTCGCTTGTTGGACGTTATCCCAACTTTTGGTTGGTAGTCTGTCGCTTGTTGGACGTTATCCCAACTTTTGGTTGGTAGTCTGTCGCTTGTTGGACGTTATCCCAACTTTTGGTTGGTAGTCTGTCACTTGTTGGACGTTATCCCAACTTTTGGTTGGTAGTCTGTCGCTTGTTGGACGTTATCCTAACTTTTGGTTGGTAGTCTGTCGCTTGTTGGACGTCCTTCCAACTTTTGGTTGGTAATCCTCAGCTGGGTCCAAAGCTTTGTTGACGTTATTCCAACTTTTAGTTGGTAGTCTTCCTTTCTTGGATTCTGTTATTCCAACTCTTGGATGGTAATCCTTGGGTGGTGGTATGTTATCCCAATGTTTGGTTGGTGGTCCTCCTCTATTCACCTGACAGAGTCGTCATTCCAATTTTTGGTTGGTAGCGTTGTCTGTTTCCAACTTTTGGTTGGTGATATTTTGTGGAAGTGATTCAAACTTTTGGTTGATAGCTTGTGGTCATTGTGTTTCATCGGGTGTTATCAACTTTTGGTTGATAGTTTGGGTTCAACTTTGTTCGGTATTACGGCGATTCCAACTTTTGGTTGGTAGCTTGTGTTCATTACCCTTTTGTGGCATTCTGATTTTTGGTCAGTGTAGTCCCCAGTGAGATAGCCCCGCCATTTCACCTTCGGTCAGTGTTTTAGTGATTCCAACTATTGGTTGGTAGTGTTTGTTTTATCCCTGGAGAGTAACCCTTATCCCATCTTTTGGATGGTATACCTCGATTATTATCTTTTGATGGATGTTTATCCTGTGCAGAGTTGTCTGGTTAATCTACTTTTTCCCGATGAAGTCACCACAAGACTGCTTGGATAATTTTCCTCTTTTGTTCCTCGGCGGAGTCGGTATCCCAACTCTTGGTTGATATCTTTGGTTGTATCCCAACTCTTGATTGGTACTCATTTGCTGGTCATCCCATCTTTTGGATGGTATCCTTTGATGGTTATTTGGTAGACGCTTGGTCCCCACAGGGCGGTCTGGTATAAGATTCTCTCTTATTTTTCCCAGCGGAGTTCTTCTTGTCCTCAGGTCGTCCGTTTGCTGATTGTACGTCCTGCAGGTTCTTGATTCAAGTTTTATCCCAACTTTTAGTTGGTATCCTTAGTTTGTTATCCCAACTCTTGGTTGGTATTGTTTGGTTGATGTTTCATAGTGGATTGTTATCCTCAGTGTGTCGCATTCCAACTTTTGGTTGATATTTGTTGTTTTGCCTCCCCGCAGGTTGCAAATTTCCAGGTTCTTTTTGTATTCAATTGCCTTCTACCTTGAATGTTTTAAAAGCTGATGCTTTTCATACCTTCAGGAACAAGTCGATTGAATAGGGGCTGCTGTAGCACCCCAAAATTTGCCCTTTTGTTTTAACCTGGACTGGCTTTTGTTTCTTTGCATTTTTTCATTTCCGTATATCACAACATTTATTCTCGAGGCATGGGATCAAGGCATTTCTGTGGCTCAGAGCTCTTTTAGTGCAAGAGACTGAACAACGAGCGTTAGAGGCTCCGACATTTATTTTTCTCGGTGATCGAGCAGTCGATTTTATTTTATTTTTGCAGGTTATTGTCAGCTCAAGAAGCAACATTCAAGCTATCTCAAGTATTCTCACGGTTATAATATTCAAGAGCAAGTTTTAGAGGTTGAACAGGGCTTAGAACGAATGAAAATGGACAAATGTGCACTTTTCCCTCCAAAAGGCGCCAAAATTCAAAATTTTAAGGTGTTAACCGATTAACCGAATGGTTAACTGATTAACCAAGTCAAAATCAGGTCAAATTTTAATTTCTGAAGGTGTTAATCAATTAACCCATATAGTTAACCGATTAACCAAGGCATATTTCAGCTCTGTACGTGAATTTTCAATAGAGGTCACTTTGGGGTCCATTTTGATCACTTGTGAAATTGATTTTACACCAGAAGAAGGATCTAGAACCACTTTGTGTTTTGATTAGTTTCAAAATTAATTCACATTCCCTCCAATTTCCCATTCCTAATCCCATTCAAATTTTCATAACCACACTCCAAACCACCACATTTGGATCCAAACCAAGAGCATATTTAAATGATTTAATCCAATCCTCATAATTCCATTTTATTTTCAGAATTCACTCTCATTCTCTCAAATTTTCTCTCAACTTTTCCATCTCCCAACCTCCATTAGAGCTTTCACCTTGAATTCTTTGATTCTACATTGGAAGCATTGAATTCTAGAGCTAAAACCTTCATCCTTCATCCATATCATCTCCAATTCTCCATTCACTTTTCGTGCTAGTTTGGATCTAAATTTTGAAGTTGATCTAGAGGAGCTTATTTGGATTATTTTGGCATAATTTTGGTGGATCTTCATTATTACTACAAGAACACACTTGGATCTTGGAGAATCTCTGGGTTTCTTACTTGGATTTACTCAATTGAAGTTGAATCAACAATTACCAAAGCAAACCTCCGCTTTGCAGGTTGGAAATTCTAGATCCGGTTCTGTTTTTGAGCTTATTTGCATATTCAATATGGATCTTCATTTTTTATTGACTTTTGGTTGATTTGATCCATGTGATTTGTGATCTTGCTCTTTAATGTGTTTACATGATGATTGGATCATTATTTTCTGGTTTAAATTCGTGCATAATTGATTACACAATCATCTGGATTATTGGAGAAGTGATTAATTGCTGAAAAGTGCTTTTGAGCTGCTATTTTCTGCCTCTGGTACAGTGTTAATTGGTTAACCAGATGCAGTGCAAACTGGTTAATTAATTAACCAGTGTGAATATTCAAATTTTCAAACATTTTCAGCTGGTTAATCGGTTAACCCCTGGTGTTAACCGATTAACACTGTGCCAGCAGGCCTGTTTTGCTGTTTTTCAAGGTTATTTTGGTGCTCTCTCACTTTGAATCTTCATGGATCGATATGATGCATTTGGAGTGAGATGCTTTGGATATGTGTTGCTGTTCTTGATTGTTTAATCATGATTTCTTCGACATGCGTGTTCTATTTCCACTTGAATACATGCTTATGGATGTGGTTCAAAGTGATGATCATTTGCATTGTTTCCTTTGCTTCCATTGCTTGGTTGAGATGTGCTTGTGGTGGCTTCTGTCCGACACTTTTTCCTCCCATCTTTCTTTTGTGTTTGCATTTCATGTTTGCATTTCTCTTTCATTTCTTTCTACTTGTGATTGAATTTCTTTGTGTTTTCTTGGTTTTCTTTGCCATGATCCCTTAGGATCCCTAGTCCCTTTGGGAGTAGGGGAGACATTAGCTGTTCAATCCAAGCATGATAACATTAGGGTAGATTTCCCTTTCAATCCCAACTTTAGGACCATTTTGCATGATAATGTTAGGGCCGAGCTTCCCTTAGACCTTCCTTGCGTCTCTCTTCTCATCTCAAAACACATTCTAACTCATCTAATAAATACGATGAATGTTGTACGCTACGAGTCTTAAGCACATGGGGAATGATGAGTGAGGGGTCTCCTCTCGCTTGTCTAGAGTGTTTAGTGTACGTCCCGTTTGGGGGAGATATGCAACGCATTCGTTCCGATGTCATAGTCTATAGTGCAACGTGAATCACAAATCAAACTAATTCACTTCTTGTTTAAAAAACACAAACAAAACACTCAAACTTTTTATCCTTAGGGATTAATTGAAAACCATTTTCAGAAAGAGTGTGTTAAGCTTTGGTTCTACCGCAAACAGGCATCGTCCCTAACTGCTGGAACGAAGGTTTTAACCCTACTCAAGTAAAACACTTGAACCAATCTGTGGTCGTGTCAGCCCGAACTACGTTTGCTCTGATTTCTCGTACCAGACGAGGATATGTAGGCACAAGACGACGATGTCTTGGCGAGCAAACTTTCCCCACCTTCACCTGTAGTTTTCCGAACTACGTTGCCTCTGACTTTCCCATTGCACGAGGGAATACATAGGCATAGAGTGGTGATGCTCTATCGAGTCTATTTTCTTTTCTTTTGTCCTGTGAGCCTGTAGCTTAGATAGATTAACACACCTTTTGATTAGACAACAAGCGTGGATCCCGTTGAGTACAACGGACGTGAGGGGTGCTAATACCTTCCCCTTGCGTAACCGACTCCCGAACCCAAGATTTGGTTGCAATGACCTTGTCTTTTCCCTTTTCGTCAGGTTTTCTTTGATCGTTTCCTTTCCCTCTCTTTGGGATAAATAATGAACAGTGGCGACTCTTTTGTTTTCTGCCGGTGTTTTTGCAGTTGCGACACTCCTGCACCAAGATCTTAATTGAAATTTAACTATCCCTAATGATTATCCATTTTGCAACAATCTGCCTTTGCTACAGCCCAATAACTTGATACGAAACAAATCATTTACTTAACCAGGATTAGGTCAAAATTCCACTGAATTTCACCCAAGAATGCACACGCACTTGACTGAATAACTTTGCCTAATCTCTAATTTAATCTCACAAAACTTGAGTTTAGACAGCACAGAAATAAAAGGTACAGACTCCGGAGGCATAATGGTTAGATGACCTGAATAATGAATATGATGCACAAACAATGTAAGTGTTATTCAGGGTCAAAATTAGGGTGCAACAGTTGCCCCAATTTAAATATCTTCAACTAGAGAGTATAAAGAAGCATATTCTTCATATGATCGCAGTGGGAGATAATTAAATACCAAGAAGACCCGAATTTTGATCCTGAATGCATATGACATGTTATGTTATGGATAAAAGAAAAATATTTAATGTCGACATGCAATGGACTCTATCATGACGATAATGATGGGATGATTCATGCAAAATGCAGACAAAGAAAGAAAACGCACGGGGATAAAGTCAACACAGTGAATAGAAAACTCACTGGGGATGACCAAACATTGGCCGAACGAACTAAGCTGTTATGATACCGATTATAACACCTTACTTTCCCAATCATTTAATAAGTAAAAGTACAAAAATAGTTTGCGAAAAAATCAGAGTACACACGTAGGATGCCACATCAATATAAAATCTCATGAAGCATTAAGTCACTTCATATCTCATTTCCTCATAAAAATAAATAAATTAAACAACGGAATATTCAAATAGCTCGGCACTACGTCTCCAATTACATCAAACACCATATAATATGTGGTTCAACATCATTAAACAAAATCAAGATACGTAACAAATAATGAATAAAATAAAGAATAAAAAAATCCCCATCCTTCCCGTGTTACTTATCAAAGCGACTTCTAAGACTCGATAAATAGCAACATGTTCTCCAAGCACTACTCTCGAAGGAGCACAGACACAACAACAGAAAAAGGGTGCGAATTACATTCAAAAATTTACGGTGAAAATCACATGCTAAGGAGTAGTAATTCACACAATTCACACCAATCAAATATTTATGACGCACACGCAAGTGCCAAATCAACAATCAACATATTCATCCCACATTCAATCACACACATATGCAATGCGACTCAACTAACACGACACAATGCATGTGGTACCATCACAATCCATACGGTTCACTCTTTGAACCCGATTCCCATTGAAATCCGGATAAGTCGTATAACTTCCTCTGAACTACAACTTATCTCCACTAAACTCATGTAACGCCCCAATTTTAGTATTTATTTATTTATTTATATTATATTAATTAATTATGTGATTTTTTGCATAATTGATTTATTTGATTTATATGAATTATTTGATTTATTTGATTTAATTGAGATAATTGAATTATATGATTTAATTAATTCATTTTATTTGATGGAATAATATGTGGAAATGGTAGAAATAAGTAATTGGGCCTAGATTGGGAGTGTGAATAATAAGTGAGAGAGTGGGTTAAGCAAGCCCATTAGAATAATGCGAAATTGTTGGATTTGATAAAATAAAAGAAAGAGAGGATATGGTTAGAAATAAAGAAAAGAGGAAAAGAGGCAAAGAGAGAAATGGAGAAGAGGAGGAGAAAACCCCAAGAAAAAGAGCTCTAGAATCCAAGAAATTAAGGTAAGGGTGGGTCTTTCCATGGTTATGGGATTGTATGATAGTGTATGATGGATAGAAGCATATTTAGGATAAAAATCTCTAATTTCCATGGTGGTTGTTATATGATGATTATATGATGAATTTGTGTGCCTTATATATGTGTACTCATTTTCTTTTTGGGAGGATTGAACCTATATCCATCAATGTCAAAAGTTTTAGGCATAATCTTAAAATAATGATTAGATGGTTTAATTGTGTTAAAATTGTAAATTTACTTGAGATAATTACAGTAATGGATGGGTTGTAATCTTCCAAGAGTTTTGGTTTTTACAAAATCAAAATCGGAGGTCCGGAAGGCCTCCAACAGTGAAAAACACAGAAAATTCTGCATGTTGTCCATCACGACTATTCATGTTTTCGGTCGAAATCATTTTGGTAATAGATTTTGATCCGTAAGTCCATTTTTATCCTCGTTCGAAGCGTCGAAAAGCTAATGAATAGATCTATATCGTAGTATAGATAAGATATTTGGTTTCTCAATAGTTTTATATCTAATATATTTGGGGAGCTAATTGTGTATATATTTTATTAATGGATTATTGTACTATATGTTGCCGGTTGTGAAATTATTTGTTGATAATTTATCGAATACTTGTGCGTGTGCTTGTATAAGTATGTTTTGTTGTGTGACAACATGATATGCATGATAGTTATTTCTTGTTGTAATGATAATACATTCGTGATTGTATTGTAAAATGTGTTATATATCATTTAAAAGTGAATTGTGTGTGGATGATTCATGAAAATATGCAAGAATGTGTAGTTGTGTAGTAATTCAAATGCGATGAATTATTGATGATATACATGAATGTTAAGATTAAGGAATGGTATTAATTGCCTATGGTTGTTTAACTTCTACATGCATCATTTGTTGTCAAGAGGCAATGCTTGTTAATTCTGTGGGAACTAGTGACTTGTCCCAAAGCTAGAGCGGGGTTTAAAAGCTTAGGGAATGGGCTTTTTGTGTGTTATTCCTCTAGGGAACAGACCCGGTGTTGCACCCCAAAATTTGACCTCACTTTTTCTAACTTGACTGGCTTTTGTTTCTCATTTCCTTTGCATCATCATTAGATCATAATTCACTATCATAATTCGCATTGGTCTTCTAAGACATGGGATTAGGGGATTTCTCTGAACCATATCATTAAATATCAAGCTTACCTTCTTCAAGAATTGTCAGGCGTCAGGAGCCTAGGTTTTCATATTGGTTGGCTAGCATATTTTCAATTGGTGCAAGAGATCAGGTTTACCAGGGACAGGGTTTCAAGATAGGTATGGTTATTCAGTTAGAATCAAGATAAGATAGAAGTTTGACCTAATCTTGGTCAAACCATTAAGAGCTTGCTTCTATTTCAAGTTACCTGCATCAGTGACTATTTCTCTGTTAGTGCGTATTCAAGGCCATTTTGTTCCATATCGGAATTCATCTGTTTATCAAGCAATGGCTCATGTAAGATTTGGTCTAGAAGATCAGGTTCATCTTGTGCTCGTCTGTGGATTTATTTTCCCGGGGATTTATTTAGGAAAATTCAAAGTGATTCAGGATTCATTTGATCAGAGATTCAGAGGTTGGCTCACTCAGATGGTTGTTGTTTCTATTGCGAGTTGTTTAGTGGTAACTGTGTTGCGTGTTTTATCGTGTGCTGGTGAAAGAGTTTGGGATTGGTTTTGGATTCATTTGGTTATCCATTTTCTAAATCGTATTCATAATATTTTTCTTCAATTCCAATAACCTTTTTCTATCCATCATTATCCACTTCTAAACCATTTCTTTTTAACCTATGTTTTTAATTTCATTATTCCAATTTTCAATATCCATTTTGTTTTATCCATCCAAATCCATTATCCTTTCTTTTTAAATTCATCCTTTTCTTTATATCCATTTATTAAAACCAAAAATCCATACTCATTTCTTTAATTCAATTAACCATTTCCGTATTTTTTGTAACCCTTTTTTTTGTTATCCACATTTATACCCATTTTAATCCATTTTCATTGTCATTTTTAATCCATTTCCATCTCTTAAAAGTCCTTGTTTTTTGTTTAATTCATTTTTCCTTTTTAAATTCTTTTTTTAAATCCGTTTTAATTCCATCTTAAACCACCTCCATGTCCAAGTTAAACCTTTCTTATTTCCAAACCAATGTTCATATTCAATGCTTACACCTATTTTAATCCAACAATTAATCCATTCTCCAAGCTTAAACTTGGTCATGCTTAAGATAGAATTATCAAAAGAAAGCAAAGGTTGTTCGATGCTGCACTAGAATGTGCCAACATTTTTCTCTCAAACGTCTCATAGCAATAGGATTTATGCGTTTTGAATTATTGGAGTTGTGATCAAATTGAGTGGAGAGTACATCCAAATGAAATACAATTCTTGTAGCAAAATGCCAACTGGAAAAAGTGCATCACAGAAAAAAAGGCTACAAAACCACATTGTTCTGCTATGCTCTAGCACGCTTGTACTATCCTCCAACAAAATTTGCATCATAACCCGCTCTAATTCAGCAGCAACCATGACAAACATGTGCTCACATCCCAAATATGGCCAGACAACCTTCACCAGTAAGTTGTACGACCTGTTGTACGACCTGCGGCAGCCAAATTTTAATACGCTCCTCAACCTACTCCCAGCACTACCTACACAACGGCCACAAAAGCTCCGCGAAACCTTCTGCCAAAAACGTAGGCCATGTCTCCACCATAAACACAGAAAACCAAGATGAAAGTGAGTTCTTTTTGAGGAAAATAACAGAGAAAAATTGAGAGAAAAATAACAACTTTGAAAAGAAAAAAGCAAACTTGCTTTGACAAGCGAACGGTTGGATTAAAAAAGGGGTTGAGGATTTGATATTAGAGGAGAGGGAATTATTCAAAAAGGAGGGGGGAACTTTTTGAAAACCTGAAAGAGAACCTGCATCTGCGAAAATCAGAGCCTGTCACGGTTTTCCCGTCACTAAAATCCAAACAGCTGCCACAAGACATGCGCGTTTTCACCAAAGTGGCACCACATCAAACCTGGGAACGATATGGTTAGAAAATTGGAACCAAGTTTGTACTTTTTATACATGATAGTAAAAAAAAAAACTCCAACAGATTTGAATTGGACCTTGGATTCATACCTTTAAAAAGGGGAGTCTTGGAGGCAGGCAAAAGGGGGGCGCCATCTTTAGTAGAAACCCCAGCATCTTCCCGTTTTTTTTGGTTTTTTTTGCGAACAACCATTCTGCCATCTTTAAAACCTTTCTTCATTGTCTTCATAAAAAAACCTGAAACAACCAAAATTCCAGAACTTCGACAAGTCAGTCGCAAGACTCCTTAATATATCACCACGAACATACAAAAAAAACGAACAACATCAAGCAGAGACTAAGAGAGAAGAAGAAGTTACGACATCAAGATGAAACAAACAAAATCTGCAGATCAAAGTTTGAATCCATGTGAGTATCTTTATCTTCTTTTTTCTTCTTTGTGCGTGTAGATCTTGGCATGAGGTTTCGATTAGGTATTGTGAAGTTCGTATGAACTATTAAGAGTTTTCTATTAGGGCGTTGTTAGCAAGATGGATGTCGAAAGAAGGAGATGATGGATGTATTGAGACGACTGAGTGATGAGGATGCTTAGGTTTTGTTCTCTTTGGGTTTCGTTGGGAGAAATATTTGAGAAAGGGTGAGTTCATACGAAAAGAGAGAATAATTTCGTAAGAAGATTTCTAAGAGAGAGTGTTATTGAGGAAAGAAAGAGAATCGTTGGGTTTCAGGTTGAGAAAAAGAAGAATATAGGAAGAAGAGAGGTATGGGGAAGAGAAAGAGATTCGTGTGGGGAAGAGAGAAAAGGGTTGGGAGAAGAGAAAGAAGATTTATTTAGGAAGAAAAGAAGCGTGTATCGGGAAGAGAGATTATATCCGTTGGGGAGAAGAGAAAATCGTGGGAAAGAGAGAAGATTAATTTAGTTTTTTAATCATTTTTTTATATAGTTTTTTTTTTCTATTTAATTATTTAGAATTAACTTAGAATTTCATTAATTTAGACTTAGTCTTTTTAGGTTTCTACTAATTGACCTTAGTTTTACTTTTTTAGAATTAATTTTGATTTAGGAATAATTATCAATTAGATTTATGTTGATTAATTAGAATAGATTTTAGAATTTAATTTAGAGTTAGGATTAGACCTTAATTAACATTAGTTTTATATTTGTTTATTTTAAATTAGAGTTTGATAATTTTATATTAGGAGTTAATTTAATTAATTTATAATTAATTTAGTATTAGATTTAGGTCTTTGGTTAGTTTTAGGTTTATATTAAGTTTAGTCTTTAATTAACTTTAGAATTAGTTTATTCCTAGATATTAATTTAGAATTGAATTAGGTTCATTTTAATTATAATTTTCTTGGGAATTTAGCTTTTAATTAGAATATTTAGTATTTGGATTATATCTAGTTAATAATTTAATTTTAATTAATTAGATTAGTTGCTTAACTGTTTTTTTAAACTAGATTAGTGACAGTTTTAGAATTTAATAATTTTTAGAATTAGAATTAGGTTCTAGTTTTCTTAGAATTTAATTTGGATTAATTATTTAGAAATTAACTTTCGAATTAACATAGGGTTAGACTAATTTTTATTTTCAATTAATTCTTCAACGCATTTGTGAATATTTTTCTAACACGTACATATTTCTTGAGTTTAAGACTTGACGTTATCTGTGATTGTGTCGCTTCGTGTTTACTTGCTGTTTACCTCCTGTATTCGCATGATCCCTTAGGATTCCTAGCTCGACTTAATTTTCGATTAAGTATGAGGTAGGAGAGACATTAGGCTTTCAATCCAAGCATGACAATATTAGGTTAGTTTCCCTCCTAATCCTGACCTTAGGGCCACATTGCATGACAACAGTTAGGGTTCACTTCCCCCTAGGTCTTTGTGTGCGTCTCTCTTTTCTCATCTCAAACTCTTTTAAGGCACTTAATAAAGAATGACGAGCATCGTGTGCCACGAGCCTTAAGTACGTGGGGAATGATGAGTGGGGGGGGGGGGTTCTCCTCGCTTGTCTAGAGTGTTTAGCGTATGCCCTTTGGGCGATATGCAACGCATTCGCCCTCGTGTCATAGTCTTTAGTGCGACGTGAGTCTCCAACTAACTCAATCCACTTCACTAAAACTCACAAACAAAATTCAAACCTTTTTATCCTTCAGGATTGTCTCAAACCTCATTTTCAGAAAAGAGTACGTTGTTTTTCCGTTCTACCGCAAACATGCATCGTCCCTAACTGCTGGAATGGAGACTTCGCGTCACTCATAAAAAACACTTAACCAACCAGTGGTCTAGTTACCCGAACTGTGTTTGCTCTGATTTCTCATACCAGATGAGGATACGTAGGCACAAGACGATGATGTCTTGGCGAGCAACCTTCCCCCCATCACCCGTAGTTTTCCGAACTACGTTGACTCTGACTTTCCCATTGCACGATGGAATACGTAGGCGTAGGGCGGCGATGTCCTATCGAGTATGTTCTCTCTTTCCACCCCCGTTTAGCAGTAGCTTTTAGATAACTTTCACCAATAGATTAGACAACATGCGTGGATCCTGTTGAGTACAACGGACGTGAGGGTTGCTCATACCTTCCCCTTGCGTAACCGACTCCCGAACCCAAGATTTGGTTGCGATGACCTTGTCTTTTCCCGTCCTCTTAGGTTTTCGTTGATCGTTTCCTTTCCCTCTCTTTGGGATAAATAACGTTCGGTGGTGACTCTTCTGTTTGTTTTTGCCGGCCACTTTTTCGCAGTTGCGACAGTTGGCGGCTCTGCTAAGGAATCGGTTTCCCTATGCGAGTCAATCCTAGCGCTTGTTTGCTTTATATTTTTGGGTGTGTATATTTGTGTGTATGTATGTTGTATTTTGTATAGTATTGCATTTACTTTTTTACCTTCTGCTCTTTATTATTATCATATTGCTGTTGTGCAGTTGGGTGGGGTGTTCCATTGTGAGATAAGCCCAATACCCAGGCTTGAGTACATATCTAGTATTAGTGTGGAGCGTAGTGCGGGCTTGCATGTTTGGCATACAAGAGCCCTCATGAAATTCGCGTCTAGATGAGGCTTTCTTTGAAGACATCCTATCCTGTGCATTTTGGACAGTTGAAGGGGTGTTAGATCTGAAAACTAACGACTCTGGAGACTGTTCATTGGGGAGTCAATTGAGGCCTCCTCGTTTGACCATGATGCCAAACCAGAAATGGTGAACATATCATCGTTTCTCGACCTGAGAGTTCGTGATACTGATGACCTGCATAGGATGTCGTACCCTTTTTTAGAGATTAGATCCTACCTGTGAGTGGAAGGGGTTTTTGCAGGAACCTTGACTTTTAACCAACTCGGTTTTCTGGTCTTCTTATCAGTAGGAATTTATCAGCTTGGTATTTTGGTGCTTTGATACTTTGGTATTCTGGTTATTCTGGCATTCCGGTATTTTCTTCAGAGCCGACTCCTGAACTTATTCAGTCAGCAGCACAACAGTTATTCAGAGCTTTGCGAAAGCTTTGATCCCATGTCTGTTGCATTAGCATCTCATTCCTGCATATCCATCCTCTACCGGAACAGAGAGCTCACCCATATTTTGTCCAACCCGCAGTTGATTTCCCGACACTCGTGTTGGACTTGAATTAGCTTTTGGAAGAATCATGAACTCAAGAGAACAAAATTCAATTGTTACAGGGCAGAGTTTGAATTGATGAATAATTATTTAGATCAGCTCATGGAAGCCATGACAGCTATGACAAGGGGAGAGGCCCATATTCAGAGGACTCCAGTTAATGAGGATGTTATATCGCCTTCAGTGAACAATGTTGCTCAAGCTCAGCCTGTGCAGATTCCTGTTGGAGATCAAGAGCGCACCATTGTTCGAGATAGACATTCATCTTCTCTCAATGACACAGACTATCAGAATTTCACATTCTCTGTGCTAGATTTTGAAGGGGATATTCAAAAGATTAATCCTAAGGACTCACAGACTATTGAGTTTATGAGAAGATATCGTCTGCTAGAGGAAAAGCTTGACGCCCTGATGGGCCATGATACTCTTAATCTGAATGCTTCAAGCATGTTTTTGGTGCCAGGCCTTGTGATGCCTCTGAAGTTTAATACACCAAATTTTAAGAAGTACAAAGGGGATAGTTGTCCAAAGCAGCATTGATGTTTTTCAAAAGAATGACCTCATATGTCCACAATGACAAGCTTATGATTCACTGTTTTCAGGACAGTCTGAGTGGGGCATCATTGAGTTGGTACATGAAGTTGGAGAGTGGTTGCATTCGATCATGGTCAGACCTAACCAATGCCTTTATGAAGCAGTACAATTACAATCTCAACATGAATCCTAGTCGCATGTAGTGGCAAGACTTATCTCAAGCGGACAATGAATCCTTCAGAGGGTATGTGCAGAGATGGAGAGAGTTAGCTGCTCGCGTTCAACCACCACTTCTAGACAGAGAATTGTTTGACCTGTTCATGGGTACTTGCTGTTTACCTCCTGTATTTGCATGATCCCTTAGGAATCCTAGCTCGACTTAATTTCCGATTATGTTTGAGGTAGGAGAGACATTAGGCTTTCAATCCAAGCATGACAATATTAGGTTAGCTTCCCTCCTAATCCTGACTTTAGGGTCACATTGCATGACAAAAAATAGGGTTCACTTCCCCCTAGGTCTTTGTTTGCATCTCTATTTTCTGATCTCAAACTCTTTCAAGGCACTTAATAAAGAATGACGAGCATCGTGCGCCACGAGCCTTAAGTTTGTTGGGAATGATGAGTGAGGGGGTTTCTCCTTGCTTGTCTAGAGTGTTTAGCGTATGACCTTTGGGCGATATGCGACGTACTCGCCCTCGTGTCATAGTATTTAGTGCGACGTGAGTCTCAAACTAACTCAATCCACTTCACTAAAACTCGCAAATAAAATACAAACCTTTTTATCTTTCGGGATTGTTTCAAACCTCATTTTCAAAAAAGAGTATTTTGTTTTTCCGTTCTACCGCAAACATGCATCATTCCTAACTGTTGGAATGGAGACTTAGCGTCACTCCTAAAAAACACTTAACCAACCAGTGCTCTAGTTACCCAAACTACGTTTGCTCTGATTTCTCATACCATATGAGGATAAGTAGGCACAAGACGGCGATGTATTGGCGAGCAACCTTCCCCACATCACCCATAGTTTTCCGAACTATGTGGACTCTGACTTTCCCATTGCACGAGGGAATACGTAGGCATAGGGCGGAGATGTCCTATCGAGTCTGTTCTTTCTTTCCACCACCATTTAGCAATAGCTTTTAGATAGATTTTGCAACACCCATTTTAATTGTTTAGTCTTTCTGGTGTTATTTTATTTCGGCGTGTCTTTTGTGGGGATTATTTAAGAAGCTATGGCCTTTAATATTAATATAATATAATTGATAATGATAATAATTTGCTAATTAATAGTATTATTATTATTATTATTATTATTATTATTATTATTATTATTATTATTGGAATTATTATTGGAATAAAGAAATGAGGAATTTGAGTTATAAGGGGGTACTAGTGAGTTCTGGAGAGAAAGGGAAGAAGAACACGATCTAGTGGGAGAAAATTGAGGAAGAAGAACAAGAGGAAGAAGAAGAAGGCTAGGCTGTCAGATTTTTGGGAATTCTTCAACGATCGAAGCGATTAATCGAGGTAAGGGGGAGAAACGGATTGGGATTGGTAATTGCATGAATTAGGTAGTTGAGGATTCCTTAACCCCATAGGGATTTGATGATTATGATTAGGATGTTGTCGTGTTTCTGATTGTTGTTTCCATGGATGAATTATGCTTATGTTGTTATGAATTGGTGAAATTCTGTTATTCCAGCCTTGCATGTGATTATGTAGGGATTGTTGGGTGTTCTGAGTAATTTACCGTTTAGGTCGAAAATGATTTAATCGGTAGAGTTGGTGTTTTATCGGGTAAAGTCTAGAATAAGTAGTGTGGTTTAGTCGTAGAATGCTACGCTAAGAATACTGGGACTGGTTTGGTGAGAATCAGATGGATTTTGAGCTTCTGATGAATTTCTGAACAGTGAGGGTTTTGCGAAATCACAGACATTCTCCAGCACCTTCGCTGAGCGAGCTAGTAGAGAGCACTCGCTAGGAATTCGCTAGGCGAGTTGGGTAGTGAGTACTTCCAGTATCCACTGTCTGCCTTCGCTAGCGAGTTCGCTAGGCGAGTGAGGCAGCAAGCATTCGCTGAGACCTTGCTAGGCGAGTGAGCCAGCAAGCGTGACAGAACGTAATTATGTGCTGCTTTGCTTTGTGATTCATTTTGTAGGATTCCTTGGGTTGTGATAGGTAGAGAGATGGTGTTTAGTGGTGAGGAATGTATACTTGGTGTTGAAAGATGAAATTATGAAATATTAAATTTAATTGACATAATTAATTGGTGGGTAAGACATATATATGTAATATATAAATATATATGATGCATAGTGAGGTGATCGGGAGGATCGTATGTACTCGGTGTTCAATGTAAATTTCCCTATTATTTAATTTGATTAACATAATTGATTGATGTGTGTGTATATATATGTGTGTGTGTGTGTGTGTGTGTATGTGTGTGTGTGTGTGTGTGTGTGTGTGTGTGTGTGTGTATGTGATGTCTGGTGATGTAATCAGTAGAATCATGTGCAATTAGTGTGCTTGATATTTGTGTGTTGTGCATAACATGATGTCTTAGTGGGATGGATCATGTCTCAGGATGAGTGTAAGTGATCCATCCGTACTCCTTTGTGGGGAATGATGGGGTTGAATCATGTCTCAGGAGGAGCGTAAGTGATTCACCCGTACTCCTTTGTGGAGAATGGTGGGATGGATCATGTCTCAGGAGGAGCGTAAGTGATCCATCCGTACTCCTTTGTGGAGCATTGCGGAGTTGAATCATGTCTCAGGAGGAGCGTAAGTGATTCACCCGTACTCCTTTGTGGAGAATGGTGGGAATAGATCATGTCTTAGAAGGAGCGTAAGTGATCTATTCTGGGGTTCAATTGAATGAACCAATGAGTCGGTACTGCGTGCATGTGTTGAGTTGCATTCTTGCATTATTGTATGTTGTGTTGTTGATTGGACAGTAGGTCGTGTTTGATGTTGGTGGGGTGATGATTTATATATTTACTGCCTTTTTATTCATGTATTTTATTACCGATAATTTTGATCATGTTTTCTCACCCCTTTGTTGTTGTTGTGGTCTGTGCTTCTTCGGAAGTGCAGATAATCCAGGTGCATAGCTAGCTTGGATAGTGGTGTGTGGATCGAGTCTTAGGATGCTTTGATATGTAACACGGGACTTGGATGTTTACTTTCATTATGATTGGATTTGTTGTATTCCTGTGGCGTATATTATTTTGATGAATTCTCTTAATGAATATTTTATGTAAATTGGCGGATGGGCTAGAGTGATGTACAAATGATGGTTTCCGCTGTATATTTTGAAAACCATGTAATGAAGTGTTTTGTTGAATTTTGTGAACGTGATATCCCATTTTTAATGGAAAACTCAGATATTTATTTGATTTAATCGTATTTTATTTTGATTGGAAAAGTGGGGTGTTACAAGTTGGTATCAGAGTAGGTCGGTCCGTCCAGCCAGTGTAGTAGTTGAGTCTGTCTTTAGGATAGAGTTGGTGTACCCTTTTAACCTAGTGTGGTTATGGTTGAGCAGTATGGCAGGGAGGAATGATGTTGCTTTGGTTGCGGCTATGCAAGCGATGGCGCAGGTGGTTGCTAATCAGAACCAAGCTGCGGGTACGCAATTCAGAGATTTGGCACAGTTTTAGAGTAACAAGACACCGACGTTTGAAGGGGGAATTTTGGATCCTGAAGCTACACAGAAATGGCTGAAGGCAATTGAGAAGATTTTCAGGACGATGGGTTGTAATGATGAGCAAAAAGTGAGGTTCGGTACTCACATGCTGGAAGGTGAAGTTGAGGCTTGGTGGGACAACAGTCGCCAGAGATTGGAGGCTGCAGGAACTGCAATTACTTGGGATGTGGTTCGAACTGAGTTTCTGGAAAAGTATTTTCTGGAAGATATACGAAGTGCTAAGGAGATAGAGTTTTTGGAGCTGAAGCAGGGAAATCTGACTGTAGCAGAGTATGCTGCTAAATTTGAAGGGTTGGTACAATATTGTCCTCATTACAATACTGAAGAGGCAATGACTTCCAAGTGTTTGAAGTTTGAAAACGGGCTGCGTCCGGAGATTAAGATGGGGATCGCTTGTCAGAAGATCAGGAATTATCCTGAGCTGGTAAGCAGAAGCAGAATTTATGAAAATGACAACCGGGCCAGGATTGCACACTATAAGGTTATGAATGATCAGAAGGGTAAGTAGAGATTTGGTGGTAATCCTTATAGTGTTCCTGTTGATAAGGGAAAACATAAGGCTGCTGCTGATAAGAAGTCCAGAGAAGGGAAAGCGTCTGCTGGTGTGAAGTGTTTCTGATGTGGTGGTGCGGGGCATCGTGCTAATGATTGTCCTGATTAGGTGAAGAAGTGTTTCAAGTGTGGTAAGCCGGGCCATGTGATGGCGGATTGCAGGGCTGCTATGCCTACCTGTTATAATTATGGTGAGAAAGGTCATATCAGTACACACTGCGAGAAGCCGAAGAAGTCTTAGGCGCCTCAGGCCAGTGGTAAAGTATTTGTTGTAGTAGGAACTCAATCTGCCGGCGAGGAGCGTTCTATCAAAGGTACTTGTTTTATCAATAATGTTCCTTTGGCTGCTACGATTGATACGGGTGCAACCCACTCGTTCACTTCTGTTGATTGTGTGAAGAGATTAGGATTGGTATCGTCTACTCTTGAGCATCGGGTGACTATTGAAACTCCCTCTATTGGTTCAGTGACTACTTCTTTAGTGTGTTTGAAGTGTCCACTGACTATTTTCGGTAGAGACTTTGGGGTAGTTCTGATTTTTCTACCACTTGGTAAGCTAGATGTTATTCTGGGTATAAACTGGTTCGAGTTCAACTGAGTCTACATCGATTGTTTTCGGAAGGTGTTGTTGTTCCTTACTCCAGAAGAGGAAGCATTGGCGGATTCCTTGTCTAATAAGGAATTGAGGACCGTGTTAGAGGACGAAGCTAAAATGTTTTCTTTATTTGCATCATTTCTTCTGGTTTGAGTATCTTGAGAGATGTTGGGCTTGAGTGTGAAGATGAAGACTTCATTGAAGAGTATGGGAGAGGATGATTCCCTGGGCATTGCCATTTCATCTGAAGCTTGGAAGAGCAAGAAGAGCAAGTTGATACTTGAAGATCCAGTAAAGACTGAATGAAGAGCTGAGGCTCAAAAATTGAAGGATAAGGTTGACATTTCCAGATGATTAAAGACTACTCTGAGAAGTTGAAGCTTGTAGGAAGAGAAGACCAAGTTGAGATTGGTAAAGCAAAGAGAGCTTGGAAGCTTGAAGGCTGAGTTGACACTTATGAAGAGGATTCAATTGAGATTGATTGAAGAGCTGAAGCTTGAAGAGCAAAGGATAAGTTGATACTTACTTTGAAGCTTGAAACCTGAAGAATCAAGTTGATACTTGTGGTTAAGAGTGAAGCCTGAAGGTGGAACTGATTAAGGAGCTGAAGCTTAGAGAAGAGAGAATAAGTTGAAACTTATGTGAAAGGGTTGAAACCTGGAGAAGCAAATGGATATTTATCAAGAGTGATAGAGGTCTGAAGACTGAGTTGCTGTTAGAAGAGCTGAAGCTTGGAATTGAGAGAGGAGTTGATCTGCTTCCTTGTCTGTTTTCTTTTCTGTATTGATGTGCCTTGTTTGACTTGCTTGATGCATTAGAATAAGTCCATATCTAGACTAGCTTTAATCTAGGAGCATGATTGCACTAGAGGTTGAGTTGCTCCCTCTGCTTGTATTGTTATTGTATGGCTTTGCTTGCGGGTATTCGGTAGAGCCCTGCTCCCTTACCCATGTGGTTTGTTTTGCTTGATAGCATGATTTTATTTCTTCTGTATGATTGCAGTTTACTGTTTTTGCTTGATAGCATGATGTTATTCTTTTCAGTATGATTACTGTTATTCATTCTGGCTTGAGGTTGAGATGAGCTTGTGGAGGTTGCTGCCCCACACACATTTCCTCCCTCACTTGCATTGCATGCATTTTACATTCGTTTACTGTATTACTGTTTACTGTTTAAGCTGATGCTTTATTTGTTTCTGTATCATTGACATGATCCCTTAGGACTCTCATTTCCTTTGATAAGGAAGTGATGATAGAACTTTAGGTTGAAACCTATGCATGATAACTTCTAGGAATTCCCTATTTCAAACCTCAACCATAGGATGAATCCTTGGCATGACAATAGTAGGACTTGATAGTCTCCCCGTAGTTGAGCTTGTTCTCTTCTCATCTCAAACAGCTTAAAATACAGTAATCATGAATGATTCCTTTCGTACGTTACGATCCTTAAGCTATCTGAGAAAGGATTGTTGGAGAGCTTCTTTTCAACAATCTGGATGTTTAGTATGGTACCCTTTGGGTGACATGCGACGCATTCACTCTCAGGTCATAGTCTTTAGTGCGATTGAAATTGCAAACACAATAAAAAAAACACTTCTTTCGTAAAAGACAAAAAACAAACTTCAAACCTTTTTTCCCCGTGGGCCCGTAATTCAAAAGAAAGCTTTTCTGAAGAAAAGAGTGTCGTTAAACTTCAGCGCCAATGCAAACAGGCTTTGCTCCTAACTGCTGGAACTATAGTTTAACCCTACTCGGTAAAACAGATGAATCTGAATCCCCATAATCCGTATTATCCCGAACTACGTAAGCTCTGACCACTCATGCCTGTTGAGAGTACGTAGGCACAATACTGATGCATTGGCGAACCACCTTCCCCGTAACCCGTAGTTGGTCGAACTACGTTGACTCTGATTTCTCATTCACTGATGAGAATACGTAGGCATAAAGCGCGACGCTTTGCCGAGTCATTTTTCTTTTCTGTTTAAGCCAGCCTTGATAGGTAGATAGATAAACCAACCCGTCCAGTAAACACAACAAGCGTGGATCCCGTCGAGTACGACGGACGTGAGGGGTGCTAACACCTTCCCCTTGCGTAACCGACTCCCGAACCCAGACAATGGTTGCGAGGACCTTGTCTTACCCTTTTCGTTAGGTTTTTCCGATCGTTTCCTTTCCCGCTCCGAGGGATAAATAACGAAAGGTGGCGACTCTTCTGTTTCGCCGGTACCTTATTTTCGCGGAAGCGACAGCTGGCGACTCTTCTGGGGAACGAACCCAGAATCTCTGGTTCTCCGGTTCCCTATGCGAGTCATTCCTAGCGCTTGTATGATTACTTGTTGGGTTATGTTTATTTATTGCATTTTTATTTCCCGCATTTTATTTTCAGTATGATATGATTATCTGTGCTGTTGTGGGAAGGGCATTCTGATGAGTGAGAAGCCAGACCCAGGCTTGAGTGAACATAACATTAGTTGTGGAAATTAGTGGGCGCGTGCTTGCTTGGCAGGCACTAGTGTCTCATGAAATCCACGCTCAGACGAGGTTCTCCCGGTTGGCTTCTCTTTCAACCCCTTGGGTTGAGACGGTTGTTGGTTTGGAGGATTGTCGACTCTGGGGACCGATCATTTGTGATTCAGCCGAGTGAGGCCGCTTCATGAGCTGGTGATGCTACACCTTCTGGGTATCATATCACCCCTCTTGAATGTCTGTGACGCTGATGAATGCATAGGATGCAGAACTTGAGTCAGTTTAGGTTCATACCTGTGAGCAGGGGTGGGTTTATTGCAAGAAACTTTGACCGTCAGACTACCTGGTTTTCTTGACAGCGAATCAGTTTTGTTGATACCGGAGGTTATCATCATCAAATATATGATTGTTCTTGACAGAACAGGTTTTTGATTGGGATCAGAGGATCTTATCATCAGATGAGTAGTTGTTCTTGATAGAGCAGGTTTTGATCAAAGGATCTTATCATCAGATGTGTATTTATTCTTGATAGAGCAGGTTTTGATCAGAGGATCTTATCATCAGATGAGTAGTTGTTCTTGATAGATCAGGTTTTGATCAGAGGATCTTATCATCAGATGTGTATTTGTTCTTGACAGAGCAGGTTTATGACTGGGGTCTGAGGATCTCATTATCAGATGTTTTGTTCTTGATAGAGCAGAGTTTTGGTCATCAGTTGTTTGTTCTTGACAGAGCAGATTCATGATTGGGGTCTGAAGATCTCATCAGCAGATGTATGTTTGTTCTTGACAGAGCAGAGTTTCTTGGTCCTGTATCAGAGGTCCTTATTATCAGACGTTTGTTCTTGACAGAGCAGAATTACGGTCCTATGTATATGGCCCTATCAGATGGTTGTTCTTGACAAAGCAGATTTGTGGTCCGATACCCGGGTTTTCTTATTATCAGATATAGTGGTTGTTCTTGACAGAGCAGCGTCATGGTTTTGTTGATACAGAATCTCCACAACACAGTTGCCTTGATCTCCTGCTGCATGATTGCATTTTACATTGCTTTGCATACTCATTTGCATTTCATTAACGTGTGTCTGTGTTGCAGGTACCGTTTTCCCCGATCCAGGATTTCTTGCCTCCTATCGTATTTGTTATGGGTTCTCTGAGGAAGACCGTGGCTTACAAGTTCCCTGCCCCTGATGTGGTTCGGATGACTGGTTTGATTGCTTTAGCAGATGATTCTGTGAAGGGCAAGTTCAGAAAATCTTACGGCAAGTTGCTCAGTTTGGTTCGTAAACCTTCTGTGTTCGAGTTGAATGGGTTTCATGCTCTGCTGCAGTTCTACAACCCTCCGTTGAGATGTTTCACCTTTTAGGATTTTGTTCTCGCACCCACGCTAGAGGAATATGCTGATTTGTTAAGTGTGCCTGTCAGGAGGCAGATGCCTTTTGTTCATATGGATGCTGAGCCTGATCTAGCTGGGCTAGCTCCGTCACTTCATCTGGATGCCTCCGAATTGTCATTGTCTAGTTGGAACAAGGTCCCTGGCTTCTCCTTGCAGTTTTTAGTGGGAAAGGCTCAGCAGTGCGCCAAGGACGGATGTTGGGTCGCGTTCAACGCCATCCTCGCTCTGTGCATATATGGCATCATTCTGTTCCCCAATATGCCCGATTTTGTAGACTTCGATGCATTTCATATCTTTGCTTCAAGGAATCCAGTCCCTACCTTGATAGGAGATGTCTATATTCCATCCACTACAAAAACGAGAACAGGAGGGGCAAGAATGTCTCGTGCTGTGTACCCTTGCTTTATAAATGACTTGATAGTCATCTGCCCAAGAGGGGTCCTTTTGTTTCGTCTGCAGCCACAGCTGAGTGGTCCGAGCGTCTGATGAGTTTATCTGCAGAGGATATTGACTGGTTTGACAGAGATAGGTTGGGTACCGAGATTATCTTCAGCTGCAGCAGGTTTCCAAACGTGCCTTTGATAGGCAGGAAGGGCTGTATAAACTACAATCCATCTTTGTTGGTCCGACAGTTTGCGTATGCTTTGAGAGCTCCGCCGAAGGATGAAGAGGTGCAGGAATCTCTATACCTCACTGGTCTTCTAGAGGGGGATCTGTTATCTAAGCTTCAACGCGCCTGGAATGGCATCAGTAAGAGGGGAAAACCATTGCTAGGGAGAAGCAACAATCAAGCATACCCTCCGTATGTGACTTGGATCAGAGCCAGAGGAGATGCTATAGGAATACCGTTCCCTCATGCCAAGCCAGAAAGCCCTCCAATGATTGAAGAGCCTACTACTGTGCCCATTCAACAGCATAATCAGGTGTTAGCTGAGCGAGATGAATTGAAGCTGGGGAATGAGGAACTGGAGAAAGAATTGGCTCAGCTCCAAAGCGAGAGGAACGAAGCCGTTCATTCTTTCAAAAGGCAGACAGAGCTGGTGAACCAGCTAGGTGCAGACCTGACTAAGCAGATAGCCGAGCGTGAGCGCATGGGTCAAGACTTCAAAGCTTTCAACGACGTACTGGCTACGAAGAAGAAGCACTTGGACGAAGCATATCAGAGGATATCCAAGTTCAACCAGCACTGGAAGGCCTCCCTGGCCACTAGGAAAGAGCAGGAGGATAAGCTGATGCTACAGATCTCCAAGCTGGAAGCCCAGGTGAAGGATAGTGAGAAGAGGTTTGATGAAGAAACCGCTCGCAGATACGCCGCCGAAGGCCAGCTCAACAGGGATCTTGCTAACCTGAAGGAGCACAAACTGACGTTTGAGTCCAAGAAGCGGAAGTTAGAAGATTGTTTCGGCGAAGGAGCATGGGAAGATTCGGTTGAAGGTCTTCAATACACCATTGTGCAAAGGGAGTTACTCGTCGAAGGGTTACTCATGCTGCCTGATCATCCAGAAATGAAGGAGTTGTTAGAAGAGTATCGCGCCCGTGGCCATACTTGACTGTTTGTATTCCTTTTGTTTTGATCATTGTTGTATGCTGACCATCACCAGGCTTGTTGGCTGAGGTCACGCTATTGATTCATCTTGTACTCGCTGATGTTGTATACTGCCTTGATGGGCTTCTTTCTTTATATATGAGATTGTTATTTCCATGACTGGACTCGGACTTATTATTATCAGCACTGGCACTTAGGCACTAGGATCGGGGGAGATCTCCCTAACACACAGACACATGTTTGCATTTGCATGAAGCATTTGCATAACGAGCACTTTGTCGTTTTTTTTTCTAACCCTTTTGTGTTTGACAGGTTGTTTCAGGTGGTTCCAAGATTGATCAGAGACCTATTCACCGATATCCGACTAGAGCTAATCAGACCAGGATCATGGAGCAAGTGCAAACTGATGTTCAGGAACTCCGCGAAAGAATGGATCGCTTCATGGAGCTCATGCAAGCGGTCGCCAATGGCCAGGATCAGCTCAGAACCTTGGTTTAGCCTCTGATTTCAAGGGTCGATAGCAGTGGCGTACTCCATGGTGGGACTGTGCCTACTCCTCCACCAGTTGAAACTCCGCAGAATGGTGTTCCCGTGAACGGCGGAAACGGCAGTGCCAACGACAATGTGATGGCCAACATGGGACTCAATACGACGGGCGTCGGTAATGGGAGTCTGGGAGCTAATGTTAATGTCAGGCTGGGCAACGGAAATGCAGGCGTCAGGAATTTGTTTGGGCCCTAGCCATGGCTAGAGGATCGTCAGGACGATGTGTTCTCTCAGAGAGGTGCTGAAGGGGAGCTGAACGCTGAAGTGCGGCTTAGGTTCAAGGCACTTGAAGATAAGATGAGAGATATCGAGAATCAAAATACTTTGGGCGTTGATATGTCCAAGTTGGGTCTAATTGCTGATTTCAAGGTGCCTCCCAAGTTCAAGGTACCTGACTTTGAGAAGTATAAGGGCACCACTTGCCCTCGCGTCCACCTGAGATCGTACTACAGAAAAATGTCTGCTCATTCTGAGGACGAGAAGTTGCTGATGCACTTCTTTCAAGACAGTCTTTCCGGGCCATCCCTTGAGTGGTACATGAGTCTGGAGCCTACTAGTGTGCGCACGTGGAAGGATCTGGCTGAAGCATTTGTGCACCACTACCAATACAATAGCGACTTGGCCCCAAACCGAGTCCAGCTGCAGAATCTGTCGCAGAGGAACAATGAAGGGTTTAAGGAGTACGCCCAGCGGTGACGTGAGTTGGCAGCCAGGGTTCAGCCGCCGATGGTTGAACGTGAGCTTGTGCAGATGTTCGTAGCCACCCTCCCGGGGGTTTACTATGAGAAGTTGGTCAGCGGTATGTCCAGAACCTTCTCGGATCTCATTATCACGGGTGAGCACGTCGAAAATGGGATCAAGATCGGGAAAATTCAAGGTGATTCATCCTCAGCTGGAGGCAGAAAGAAACCTTATAGTGCCAAAGACGAGAAGGAGAAGCGAGCGTTGTGACCAACGCTCGAAGGAAGGGTAAAGGTCCTCACCAGCAGGTGGCCAATATAACTATCCCGGCAGTTCCACAACAGCAGCAGCAGCAGCAACCGAATCAACAGGGATACAGAAAGTATCAGAACCGGGCACCTTTGGCGAACCGTCACCTCGAGACATTGCCCATGTCGTATGCGTAACTCTTGCAGACTTTGCTTCAGCTACAGTTGATCCAGAAGAGAGCGCTGGCTCCCTTGACAGGGGCACCTCCGCCAGGGTACGACGCGAATGCAACTTATGAGTTCCACTCAGGGGCACCACGCCACACAGTAGAGAACTGCAAAGCCTTCAAGCATAAGGTGTAGGACATGGTGGATGCCAAGATCATCAACTTCTCCGATAATGTGCCAAATGTCACGAAGAATCCTATGCCGAATCATAGGGGAGGTGGAGTGAACGCCATTATCAAAGACGAGAGTTCGGATTTGTTGACTGACGTCAGAGATCTAAAGACGCCGCTTAGCTTCGTTAAAGCTAAGTTGCTGAAAAGAGGGTTCTTTCCAGGTTGCGGAGAGCTATGTATGGACTGTGCCACACGTTCTGATGGATGTGAGCAGTTGGTCGAAGGAATCCAAAGTCTGATGACTGAAGGGATTTTACAGTTTAGCCGGAGGGCCGAATATGGATCAGGAGAGGTAGTGCTGAAGCAGGATGATGAGGTCGCCACCATCACCATCCCTCGCCAGACGATAACTATTTCTGCGCCCAGACCGCCCACAATTACTATCACCAGAGCAGGGCCGATACCCTTCGAAAGCACTAATGTTGTCCCGTAGCATTATGGGGATGAAGTCTACTGCAACAGACAGAAATTGGAGCTAGAACCGTTTGGGTCGACCGTGGAGAACCTTGCAGGAATCAGTGGTATTACTCGCAGCGGAAGAGTGTTTGCACCACCAGATGTCGTGGCAGATAAAGCGGTCAGAGCTGATGCGGCTGATAAAGGTAAAAGTAAAGTCGTTGAAGAGATCCTGTGTGGGGTAGAAAAAGACTTACTTGTTAAAGATGCCGAGGAGTTTATGCGGTTGATTAAAAAGAGTGACTACAAGATTGTAGACCATCTCCATCAAACGCCCTCAAAGATTTCCATTCTGAACTTGTTGCTGTGTTCTGAAGCACACCGCAACGCGCTGCTAAAGGTGCTGAACGCCGCATATGTACCGCAGGAAATATCGGTAAATCAGCTAGAAGAGGTCGTAGCCCACGTAAATGCTGGAAATGGGCTAGGTTTCATTGACCTGGAGCTGACGCCGAAGGGGAGGAATCACAATAGCGCCCTGCACATCTCGATAGAGTGTAGGGGCACGATTATGTCGCACGTATTGGTGGACACGGGTTCGTCACTTAATGTTCTTCCAAAGAAGGCATTAATGAAGTTGGATACTCGTGGAGTGATTTGCACACCCAGTGATCTGGTTGTGAAGGCGTTCGACGGAACTAAACGACATGTTTTCGGGGAGGTGACCCTGCCAATCCAAGTCGGGCCGGAAACGTTCGACACGGTCTTTTATATTATGGACATCATGCCTGCCTACAGCTGTCTCTTAGGCCGACCGTGGACCCATGCTGCTGGTGCCGTGACCTCCATGTTGCACCAGAAACTCAAATATGCTGTCGGGGGTAGCATCGTAACCGTGTGTGGCGAGGAAGACATAATGGTGAGCCATTTTTCGTCCTTCAAGTATGTGGAGATGGATGGCGAAATCCATGAGACTCTATGCCAAGCGTTCGAAGCTGTCAAAGTGAAGGACGTAGCTCCTGTAGTCACGGAAAAGCCAGAGATGACTCTCTCCTCATTCAAGGAAGCTCGGGCCGTTGTCCAAACCGGATCTACCCCAGGCTGGAGGAGAATCCTGGAGATACCTAACAAGCAAGACAAGTTTGGGTTGGGATATTCTCCTGGAGCTGAAGCTTCTTCTTCTTCTAGCAGTGCGTCTCGAGGTAAAGGGCCGATCCAGTTTACTAGTGGCGAAATGATTTTCGAAAACATCAACGCGGTGTCTGAAGACAGCGGAGATAGCGACTGTGACCTCGACTCTTGGATCCAGCTAAGCAAGCCAGGCGAGGGCCTCAACAATTGGTCCGTCAAGGATATCATCCAGATGACAAGCGAAGAGTAATGATTTACTTTTTCCAATCATTGTACAACCCTATGTCCTACACGGGGCATAGTGGTTTTATTGTCAGGGCCTTGTTGGATTATGTACATGCATTTTGTTAATAAATCAAAGGCATTTTTCTTCGTATTCAAATATTGTGATCTCTGTTATTCCTGTTTTATATTTGTTTTGAAAAACAACGAAATGGCAATGGGGTTTGTGCTAACCTGCACATCCTTGTTTTAAGCTTAACCCTTGTTATTGCAGGACCCACATAGCAGATGACATCGACTCTAGACCTTCTACGACTCACTTCGACTTCGATTGCCCGATCTATCAAGCCGAAGAAGAGATTGATGAAGACGAAGACCTTCCTGAATAGTTGGCCCGCTTGTTGAAACAAGAGGAGAAAGTTATTCTGCCTCATGAAGAGGAGATCGAGATCGTGAATCTGGGTTCTGAAGAACTCGTCAGAAATGTCAGGATAGGGGTTGCGTTGCAGAGTGATGTCAAGCAGAGATTAGTCGAGATGTTGAGAGAGTATAGTGACGTCTTTGCTTGGTCATACGAAGATATGCCCGGACTTGACACGGACATCGTGGTCCACCACTTGCCATTGCGAGAAGATTGTCCTCCCGTTAAGCAGAAGCTTAGGAGGACGAGACCAGATATGGCCGTTAAGATCAAAGAAGAAGTGCAAAAGCAGCTTGATGCTGGCCTCTTAGCGGTCACTACTTACCCTCCGTGGGTCTCCAACATAGTGCCTGTACCGAAGAAGGACGGTAAGGTGCGCATGTGCGTCGATTATCGGGATTTGAATAGGGCGATCCCTAAAGATGATTTCCCGCTGCCTCATATCGATGTATTGGTCGACAATACAGCCCAGTTCTCCGTGTTTTAGTTCATGGATGGCTTCTCCGCTTACAATCAGATCAAGATGGCGCCGGAGGACATGGAGAAAACGACGTTTATCACTCCCTGGGGAACATTTTGCTACAAGGTAATGCCTTTCGAAATGAAGAACGCAGGGGCCACTTACCAACGACCAATGGTCACTTTGTTTCATGACATGATTCATCATGAGATTGAAGTCTATGTTGATGACATGATTGCGAAGTCCCAAACGGAGGAAGGACATCTGGTCAATTTGCTGAAGCTTTTTGAGAGGCTTAGGAAGTTCAGGTTGAGGCTGAATCCTAACAAATGTACTTTCGGAGTACGGTCCGGAAAGTTACTGGGGTTTATCGTGAGCGAAAGAGGCATCGAGGTTGATCCTGCAAAGATAAAAGCCATACAAGAAATGCCAGTGCCAAAAACAGAAAAAGAAGTTCGTGGTTTCCTGGGCCGAATAAACTACATTGCAAGGTTTATTTCTCAGCTCACGGCCACGTGTGAACCGATGTTCAAGCTTTTAAAGACAGATCAGGTGATTACCTGGAATGAGGATTGCCAGAAGGCATTCGACAAGATAAAGCAGTATCTTCAGGAACCTCCAATCTTGATACCCCCAGTGGCTGGACGACCATTAATCATGTACTTGACAGTTCTTGAGAATAGTATGGGGTGTGTTCTCGGTCAGCACGACGAGACGGGCAGAAAGGAGCATGCCATTTACTACTTGAGTAAAAAGTTCATAGACTGTGAATCTCGTTACTCGATGCTGGAGAAGACGTGTTGTGCACTAGCCTGGGCTGCCAAACGTTTACGACAGTACATGCTCAACCACACCACCATGCTAATTTCGAAGATGGATCCGATCAAGTACGTCTTCGAGAAGCAAGTGCTTTCGGGCAGGATTGCTAGATGGCAAATGGTGTTGACGGAATATGACATTCAGTACGTTTCCCAGAAGGCCATTAAGGGAAGCGTATTGTCTGATTACCTTGCCGAGCAACCGATCGAAGATTACCAGCCGATGAAATTTGAATTCCCTGATGAGGATATCATGTTTCTCAAAGCGAAGGATTGCGATGAGCCGTTGCCCGACGAGGGGCCAGACAGGAAATCCCAGTGGAAGTTGATATTCGACGGGGCGGTTAATTCCTACGGAAGTGGCATTGGGGTGATCATCACGACTCCCCACGGATCCCACATCCCGTTTACTGCGAGACTGACGTTTCCGGTCACCAATAATGAAGCGGAGTACGGAGCATGCATCATGGGTCTAGAAGAGGCAATTGATTTGAGAATCAAAAACCTAGACGTGTATGGTGACTCGGCGCTTGTGATCAACCAGATTAAAGGGGAGTGGGAAACTCGTCAATCGAATTTGGTGTCGTACATGAACTATGCCAGAAGGCTACTTCCATTCTTTGATCGAGTGGAACTCCATCATGTGCCGAGGGCCGAGAATTAGATGGCTGATGCCTTAGCCACGTTTGCTTCGATGTATAAAGTCAATTTCAGGAATGAAGCTCCAAGAATTATCCTTTCTCGTCTTGATAGACCTGCATTTGTCTTTGCAATCGAGGAAGCCGCTGACGGCCAGCCATGGTTCCACGACATCCAGACTTTCCTTATGACTAAGGAGTATCCTGCGGGTGCGTCAACCCAGAATAAGAAGACTCTGAGGAGGCTGTCTGGAAATTTTTATCTCAATCCTGATGGAGTTTTGTACAAAAGAAACCACGATCTCGTGCTACTCAGATGTTTAGATGAGAAAGAGGCGAGTAAGCTCATGGAAGAAGTCCATGAAGGCACATTTGGTACGCACACCGGCGGGTATGCTATGACGAGAAAGATCCTGAGAGCAGGATACTACAGGCTGACGATGGAATCAGATTGTTTTAAATTCGCGAAGAGATGTCATAAATGCCAGACTTATGCTGATAAAGTTCATGTGCCGCCGTGCCCGTTAAATGTCATGTCCTCCCCGTGGCCGTTCTCCATGTGGGGCATCGACATGATAGGCAAGATCGAGCCCGCTGCATCTAACCGTCATCGCTTTATTCTGGTAGCTATCGACTACTTCACCAAGTGGGTGGAGGCAGCCTCGTATGCTAATGTGACCAAGCAGGTGGTGGCTAAATTCATAAAGAGGGACATCATCTGTCGTTATGGAATTCCCGAGCGGATCATTACTGATAATGGTTCGAATCTGAATAACAAGATGATGAAGGAGTTGTGCCAGAGTTTCAAGATTGAATACCATAACTCATCTCCTTACCGGCCGAAGATGAATGGCGCCGTTGAAGCGGCCAATAAGAACATAAAGAAGATTGTTCAGAAGATGGTTGTGACCTAAAAGGATTGGCATGAGATGCTGCCATTTGCATTGCACGGTTATCGTACGACGATACGTACGTCAACCGGGGCAACTCCTTTCTCCTTGGTGTATGGTATGGAGGTTGTCCTACCGTTAGAAGTGGAGATCCCTTCTTTACGAGTTTTGGTTGATGTGAAACTCGACGAGGCAGAATGGATTACGAACCGACTGAACCAACTCAGCCTGATGGACGAGAAGAGGTTGGCATTGATTGCACATGGTCGTTTATACCAAAGCCGAATGAAGAAAGCTTATGATAAGAAGGTGCGGCCTAGAAGCTTTCAGACGGGTGATCTCGTCCTGAAGAGGATTCTTCCTCCACACTCCGATCACCGGGGCAAGTGGACTCCCAATTACGAAGGTCCGTACGTCGTCAGCAAGGTCTTCTCGGGAGGAGCTTTGTTGTTATCCACGATGGATGGTGAAGATTTTGCATCCCCGGTGAACGCGGACGCAGTTAAAAAATACTTTGCTTGAAAGCGACCCGCTAGACAGTAAAAAGAAAGTCCAGGCAAAAATGGGGCATCCCGGCGAACCATAAAAAAGGAAAAAGGTTCGGGCAAAAATTAGGGATATAAATTGAAAAAATGTACACCCGCAAAGTCGAAAACCCGGATGGGCGACTTTGGCAAAAAAGGGTATCCCGGTGAACCGAAAACCCGCAAAGGGTGGTTCACGCAAAAGTTAGGGATTTGAAAAAGCAAATGACTGCGTTCCGCGTGTGGACTTTCTTTGTTTAGTGGTTTGGAAGACCTGAGGGCCGTTTATCTGAATCAATCTCTTCTGAAGCTGAAGCGTCGGAGAAGTATCGAAGTCGAGTGGGTCATAGAGGGATCAACTCATGGTGTTCGTCTACGCCTCGTTGCCAACATTTGTATATACTGATGTATATTTATGTTTTATTTTTGCGCAGCTTCCTCCTTCCAGGGGCTTGCATCTCTTGTAAAACATTTTTACCCATTCAGGGGTTCGTTATCAATAAAATGTATACTATTCAGCAATTCTGTTTGCCTGTTTAGCATTTATCTGTTTTATTTGCAAAAAAGAACACCGATGTTTTTGATAAAATGCGCATACATAAACTTACTGGCCTAGGCCGCTGATTGTTGAAACAATGAATTACTTAAACATTGTCATGAGATAATAACCTTGATAGGTCCTTTTGAGAAGGGTATCTTGTCGGTTTGTTTGTGTTGTTACAGGTGTAGCATATTCCAGAAAGTGCGTCGTGCGTATCCCCAAGTAGGATGATTCCTCCTTCTCCAGCAAAGTTCGGCAGCCTCTCCCCGCAGAGTCTGAACGTGAGATCGTGAGCATTGATATGTCTCCCCAGGCAGAGAAGATTCTCTCCCCAATCAGATGCATCCTGAAGGAATGTCGTCTCCCCAGCTGAGTCATATTGAAGTGTGCAGCAATTGGTAGTTCTAGACTGAAGTCTCCAGCGGAATTGGGTTTCCCCACAAAGTCATACTCTCCCCAGCAAGCAGAATGATTTCTTCTTCCTCAGCCGAGTTTGCAGATCCCCAAGAAAAGCCGAGTCCTTGGAAGCCGCTCGGGACCAAGATTGGTTTTCCCTAGTAGAGTGTTGAATAGCTGATGCTGTGTTTCCTCTCCGGAGCCGTTATCTCCAGGGAAATAGCCGTGAAGGCCGTGCAGTTTATTCCTGCGATTGACATCGCTTTCCCTCAGCGGGTCCAGGTTCTCGTAGAACTTCGTTCCCCTGCAGCAGTCAACTGAAGTTTGCTTCCCCATGCAGAGTCCGATTGAGATTGGCGTGACTTTGTTCTCCTCAGCAGGATGATTCCTTCCCCCTATCTGAGTGGTTCTTTCTCCTTGACAGGAGGATTCTCCCTTCAGCATTTATTTTGCTGACGGGATCGCATCATTTTGCATGACTGCATAGCATTTGTCATAAACGCATAGCATTTCCACCGTGTGGAGCATTGCGCCATTGCCGAAGCATATGCATAGTAAGCATGATCTAGGTTGTTACCGTTCTTGTTTTGCAGGTGTTCCGCCGCAGAATTGATTGCTCAAGATGATTCTTGAATTCTCCCCAACGGAGTCGCTTGCTCAAGATGATTCTTGAAGTCCCCAACAAGGTCGTTTGCTTAAGATGATTCTTAAAATCCCCAGTGCAGTCGCCAGAGTTGGTTGCTCAAGTTGACACTTAGAGCCCCCGGCAGTGTGTTTGCTCAGGATGATTCCCGAAATCTCCAGCATAGTTATCAGTTCAGGATGATTCCTGAAGTTCCCCGGCGGAGTTATTTGTCCAAGATGATTCTTGAAGTCCTCAGCAGAGTTGATTCACCCAGAATGATTCCTGGATCCCGGAAGTAGAGTTACTTGATAGTTCTCCAGAATCCCTAGCGGAGATGCGTCATCCCCACCCGAAGTAGAGTTACTTGAAACTTCCCCTGAAGACTTGATGATTGAAGTCCGACCGAATTAACGAAGCAGTTCTCTCAGCTGATGCGGAGTGCCTGATGGCAGAAGTTTGGATATCCCCAATTGGTTCATGATTGACCGAGGATTCTATTCCCGACTTACTGATGAAGTTCGGCTGATGCCCGAAAGTTTTCTTTGGATTCCTGACGGCATGATCGACCATGTATTACCGGTTACCGTATGACCAATTCCCCAGCTAGTTGTCGTGCAGCCATCATTTCAGTTTCCGAAGAGATTTGTTCCCATCAGACTACCGTGTACTTGTGCAGTTGGCAAATTTACGAGTTTGTTTGTATTCAACCGTCTTTTACCTTGATTTTTTGAGAGTCGTTCGCTTCTCACCCAGTCAGGTCCAAGCCGTTTGAATAGGGGCAGCTGTTGCACCCCAAAATTTTACCAACATTTCTTTACCTAGCTTGTGGTTCATCTCATTCATATTAGCATTATCATCTGCATTTCATTGACATGTGTGCAGGAGATCAAGAGCACCAATCAAGAGTTTGAAGCTAGCCAAGAAGGTTATTCAAGTGTTCAAGTGTTGATATCTTTGTCAGAGAAGTTAAGAGATCCTCAGAGAGATTGGTTGAAACCAAGGTTGTGTGCCTCCTAACTTGAGAGTTGTGGGAGCTCCTCAAATGATTATGAAGCTATGAGGATGGACTTGAAGCCTTGAGAGAGCTTATGATATGTCTTGAAAGCCATCATGAAGCCTAGAGAGGTCATTGTGCAAGGTTAAAGGAGACCCAGCCATGAGTGGTGTAATTAGGGTTTGACTGAGTCAACCCTAGGTTGACTGATGATTTGGATAGGGTTGAGACCTAATTCAAGAGCCATATAATCATGGATTGATGCATTGAGATTCTATAAGGATGATTCCAATATCAACTCATCATGATTGAGGAGTTGGAGAAGTTTCAAGCTAGGGTTTCTAAGGCTTGACAGTGTAAAATCCCCTAGTTTGACCTCTATCTTCAAGGAAGTTTAGCTCAAGATGTGATTGTCATCTCATCTTGCCCCTAACATGAATGTTGTAGAGCTTGCTCTTATATTTAATTTGAGTACTAGAAGTCCTTGATAGTATTTGTAGAGCTCAAGTTATGGCTTTGACAAGTTACAGGTCATCTGAGGTATGTGAATCTGGGGCCTTGAAAGTCACCCAACTTGCATCCAACTTTTGCCCAAGAAGGATGATTCCTATGAACTTTTGGTCAACATGAATGTTGTTCCTTATCTTCTTAGCTTTATATATAGTACTAGAACTCCTTGATAGAATTTGTAGAACTCAACTTATGGCTTTGACAAGTCAAGGGCATTTTGGTCATTTGGAGATTCCAGGTCATTCCAAGCATAAGGCCATAACACCTATTTCCAAGCTTCAAATGGAAAAATCCTCAACATCAAACTTTCTTAAAATGATGTTTTAAGGCTAGTAAGGAGGTCGTGAGATGTTGAAAAGGCTTGTAGCTCAAAATGGTAAAAATGACCTAAAATGGAGGCATAAGTTAAATAAGTCAAAGTTGGAAATTGAAATTTCCAAGCTACACATCCAAAGCATGGCATGTAATAGGTCATTTTGACTCCAAAAAACATTTTAGAAACAATGGTTCAGCCACATTGTTTATTTGAGGTTTAGATCATGGACTTGCTTTGGAAAATGGTTGCTTGCATATTAAGGTACAAATGCAAAACACAAGGAAACTCAATGCACAAGCTAGATAAGTATCGTAACATGTCATGTATCTCATCTAAGGAGATTTTCAAGGAGATACAAGCTGCTGCAAGAGGTATAGCATGAGATGGCATGTGAGATGGATTGAAATCAAAAACTCATGGCATGAGAATCTCAAATTCTCATTGGATGATTCCAGAAAGTTCTGGATGGTTTAGAATCATCCTATATAGTGATTAGAACTTGCTCAGATGCAAGTTTGGTGAGAGATTAGAGAGGAGAGTGAGATAGCCATTTCAATTTCTTCCATTGCAAGTTGAAATCAATTTCTACTTTCCACACCATTTCCATTGATTCTTTCAATCCTAACACCTTCCATTGATCATACTGAATGTGTGCATACCAAATTGAGGGCAAGATCGTGTGAGATTGAGGAGATAGCATTTGGATTTTGGGAGCTGCAAGTCACAATCGGTTTTGGATATTCAAGCTTCTTGGATCAAATCTTTTGCAAACAGAAGCTTTAACATCAATCAAGAAGTGTTTCTGAAGAGCTTGAGAGGTTGAACTGAAGATTTGACCTATCTGATATTCAAGATTTGACAGGTTTGCAACTTTTCTTCTACACCTTAATTTAAGCATAATTAGTTAGAATTGTTAGGTTAGAATGGTTAGAGACAAGTAGGAGATGGATTCTGGAATGTTTGAGAGCATTTGGTGAAGTTCAAGATAGTGACACCATTTCTGTTTACCACCATAACTTGCTGAATCTTGAGAGATAATCGTGGTATGATAGCAAGATTTAACCAGTGTGAGGTGGTGATCATTCTGAGGTAATCAATTTCAAGAATAGTCAGAATTGAAGTTTGAGCATAGTTTTGATCTTGGATCGGGTTTAGAGATTGAGGGTGATTCTTTGAATTCTAATACCATGGTTGTGATCAGGGTTGAATTTAGAGCAGATTAGGGTTTTGAACCATGGATTTTGGTTGAGTTTGGATGGAATCCGAGTTAGGTATTTGAAGCTCTGTTCATGGAGATTTCCCTCCATTTCCATGGCTGGAGGAAGAAGATAACGTTTTAGCCGTTGGATCATGCAAGGACTGGTTGACCAAGGCCAGATCATGTGGATGAGATTCATTTAAGTTTGTGAAGAGAAGTTCTGAAGAGCTTAAACGCGGCGTTTCATTAATTGGGGTATTGGGCTTAATTGCTATACACACCCCATGTCTTGGCCCATTGATGATTTGAACTGAATTTCTTTACTAAATGCACTGTGTATTTTTCCTTTTCTTTATATTTTTTTTATTTGTTTTCTGATTAAAAATTGGGCCTAGCGCATTTATTGTTTGCACCCCCATTTAGGGCTCATCCTCATATTGAACTGCACTGGGTTGCTATCTGCACCAATTATTTTCATATTTCATTTTATTTTCTCCATTTTACTTTAATATTTGTAAAATCATATTAAATCGAAAAATGATGATTTTTGCATGGGGATTTTTTTTCCTATTTCATGTTAATGTCTAGAAAATAATAAAATCAAAATATTTGCATTTCATGCATTTTTAATATTTTTTGTGTATATTCTCTTTTAATAACTTTTTAATTCCTTTTATGTTGATGCATAGATTTGTAGAATTTTGTTTAGCTAGTTCCCTTCATATTTTTATGCCATTCTTTTTAGGATAGTTAGCTTAGGACATCAGCTCCCCGATGGATTTATTCCATAATTTTGTGATTAATTTTTGATTAGCTTTGATTAGATGACTTTAGGTTGTATAGAAGTAGGTCAATCCTTAACATAGGTCCACAATAACACTAGAATTTTGTGTTTCTAGGTCAATTTAGATGTTGGAACATATAGGGTATTAAGGGTAGGTATATAGGATCCCCTAGAAATTATATTAGATTTTAATATAATAGTATACTTTTTTTAATTGACTTTTGTAGTTGATTGTTGTTTGTGTTGCCCTTGTGGGCTTGTATTTTGTTTGCCTTGCTTTGTGGGTTTTTGCTTGGCTTGGTGGGCTTGGTCTTGCTTTGTGGAGCATGGAGGAGCATAGAGGAAGACTTGAAGATTGATTAAGGAGCTTGAGAGCTTGAAGGCTTGGTTGTTTTGTTGTTGTTTTAGGGTTAGGAATTAAGTAGAGCTTAGACTTAGTTAACTTCTTTCTTAAACAGGGATGGTATCTTTCACCTCCATTCTTCCCTATGATTCAAGGTCCTTCCATGGTATTCACCTCCCTCCATTGGAGGGATAAGTGATGGTACCTAGGAAGTAGAACCTTTGAAGGAACCATTCCTTTGATGTTAAACCCTTATAGGTCACCTTTGGTGGTCAATAAGTAGTTTAATATCCTAGCTTATCCAGTTAAGTGATTTCTTCTGGTTTGAGTATCTTGAGAGATGTTGGGCTTGAGTGTGAAGATGAAGACTTCATTGAAGAGTATGGGAGAGGATGATTCCCTGGGCATTGCCATTTCAGCTGAAGCTTGGAAGAGCAAGAAGAGCAAGTTGATACTTGAAGATCCAGTAAAGACTGAATGAAGAGCTGAGGCTCAAAAATTGAAGGATAAGGTTGACATTTCCAGATGATTAAAAACTACTCTGAGAAGTTGAAGCTTGTAGGAAGAGAAGACCAAGTTGAGACTGGTAGAGCAAAGAGAACTTGGAAGCTTGAAGGCTGAGTTGACACTTATGAAGAGGATTCAATTGAGATTGACTGAAGAGCTGAAGCTTGAAGAGCAAAGGATAAGTTGATACTTACTTTGAAGCTTGAAACCTGAAGAATCAAGTTGATACTTGTGGTTAAGAGTGAAGCCTGAAGGTGGAACTGATTAAGGAGCTAAAGCTTAGAGAAGAGAGAATAAGTTGAAACTTATGTGGAAGGGTTGAAACCTGGAGAAGCAAATGGATATTTGTCAAGAGTGATAGAGGTCTGAAGACTGAGTTGCTGTTAGAAGAGCTGAAGCTTGGAATTGAGAGAGGAGTTGATCTGCTTCCTTGTCTGTTTTCTTTTCTGTATTGTTGTGCCTTGTTTGACTTGCTTGATGCATTAGAATAAGTCCATATCTAGACTAGCTTTATCTAGGAGTATGATTGCACTAGAGGTTGAGTTGCTCCCTCTGCTTGTATTGTTACTGTATGGCTTTGCTTGCGGGTATTCGGTAGAGCCCTGCTCCCTTACCCATGTGGTTTGTTTTGCTTGATAGCATGATTTTATTTCTTCTGTATGATTGCAGTTTACTGTTTTTGCTTGATAGCATGATGTTATTCTTTTCAGTATGATTACTGTTATTCATTCTGGCTTGAGGTTGAGATGAGCTTGTGGAGGCTGCTGCCCCGCACACATTTCCTCCCTCACTTGCATTGCATGCATTTTACAATCGTTTACTGTATTACTGTTTACTGTTTAAGCTGATGCTTTATCTGTTTCTGTATCATTGACATGATCCCTTAGGACTCTCATTTCCTTTGATAAGGAAGTGATGATAGAACTTTAGGTTGAAACCTATGCATGATAACTTCTAGGAGTTCCCTATTTCAAACCTCAACCATAGGATGAATCCTTGGCATGACAACAGTAGGACTTGATAGTCTCCCCGTAGTTGAGCCCGTTCTCTTCTCATCTCAAACAGCTTAAAATACAGTAATCATGAATGATTCCTTTCGTACATTACGAGCCTTAAGCTATCTGAGAAAGGATTGTTGGAGAGCTTCTTTTCAACAATCTGGATGTTTAGTATGGTACCCTTTGGGTGACATGCGACGCATTCACTCTCAGGTCATAGTCTTTAGTGCGATTGAAATTGCAAACACAATAAAAAACACTTCTTTCGTAAAAGACAAAAAACAAACTTCAAACCTTTTTGCCCCGTGGGCCCGTAATTCAAAAGAAAGCTTTTCTGAAGAAAAGAGTGTCGTTAAACTTCAGCGCCAACGCAAACAGGCTTTGCCCCTAACTGCTGGAACTGTTGTTTAACCCTACTCGGTAAAACAGATGAATCTGAATCCCCATAATCCGTATTATCCCGAACTACGTAAGCTCTGATCTCTCATGCCTGTTGAGAGTACGTAGGCACAATACTGATGTATTGGCGAGCCACCTTCCCCGTAACCCGTAGTTGGTCAAACTACGTTGACTCTGATTTCTCATTCTCTGATGAGAATACGTAGGCATAAAGCGCGACGCTTTGCCAAGTCATTTTTTTATTTTCTGTTTAAGCCAGCCTTGATAGGTAGATAGATAAACCAACCCGTCCAGTAAACACAACAAGCGTGGATCCCGTCGAGTACGACGGGCGTGAGGGGTGCTAACACCTTCCCCTTGCGTAACCGACTCCTGAACCCAGACAATGGTTGCGAGGACCTTGTCTTACCCTTTTCGTCAGGTTTTTTCGATCGTTTCCTTTCCCGCTCCGAGGGATAAATAACGAAAGGTGGCGACTCTTCTGTTTTGCCGACACCTTATTTTCGCGGAAGCGACAATGGGCTCGTTGACTTGAGCACTTATCAGTGGTAGGAGATCTCCATATTTGGCAATGAAAGCGGCGGGGTTCCTGACAAGTCTTGCCAACATCCTAAGACGGCCCAACCTAAAATCAGGGAAAGGAAGCATGTCTCTTCTCACCATGTTGTTGTCTGCAAAAAGAAAAGTTTGAATTTCCTTGAATGGTTATAAAAAATGAAATGCAAATGCGCATGGTGTCATGGAACTCATATATTTACGAACATCAAAAGTCATCATTCATTGATCAACAAGATGGGATTACAAAATATTGTTTCCTCTTACAAGAGTTTTAAACATAAACAACAACTAATGAATCCTAAGAAGGTTCCCCTAGCAGCCTCATGTTGAGCTTCTCGATTTCTTTTTCCATCTGAGCCTTCTCAAGAATGAGCTTGTCCACAATTAACTTCCACGGAGTAGACTGAGGATTAGAAGGTTCTTCTTGTGCTTTCCTCTATTACAAGAGAGTACTTCTTTGTCTTTCAACTGGAGTTGTTTCTGGAGCTCTGCATTCTCTTCAACAAACCACTTGATACTTGTGCTTCCAAGCGTCTTTGGTTTGTCGTGCTTTGACTAAGCTATTTTCATCTTTCTTCCTCAGACATGAAGATCAAAGGGCGTTCTTCCTTCAAAGCCAAAGGCTCTTGCTTAGGATAAGGCATCCTTAATGTGATAGCTCTCTTCGAACCCATTGGAGTAAGGTTCCAAAGAGACACAGTTGAGTCTTCGAGATCTTTTTCCCTTTCTTATGAAAATGCTTCCAAGCTTCTAGAATCTTCTCTTTTAGCTCTTGACTATCCTTTTCTTATTTGAAGAAAAGAAAATGCTTTCCACATGAACCCCATTGGGCTTGTCCTTCAAAGGGTATCCCAATTGTCGACGGGCGAGGACTGGATTGTAACTGATTCCTCCATTAGCACTGAGAAGAGGTACATTACCGAAATCCCCACAATTGTTAATGATCATTATCCCATCGTAGTCACGACTATACCAATCAATATCGGAGTGAGTGAGAGCCATGATCTTTTGTGACCACCATCCTTTCTTTGGATCCCCAAAAGCGTTAGCTTTGGGTAAGTGTGAAGTGAACCATTTGTATAACAAAGGAGCACAACAAAGTAATCATCCCTCCATTGTGAAAGTTCCTCAAATGAATAGAATGGTATGCATCTTCTAGCAAGGTAGGCACAAGATTCTTCTTCAAGAAGATTTTAATGGCATTGAGGTCCACAAAATTCTCGAAGCTAGGAATAAAAAGATGCCATAAATGAGCAAGGCAAGGATAGCCTCGAATGCATCCATGCTTAAATGATCTGCATAATACTGAGCTTTCTCGACCAAGAACACTGCATTTAACCCAAAAACTCCTCCTTTTGTAATCAGGTTCTTTTTAATATCAACCAATCCTAAACGTGTAGCCTTGGCAATATCTTGTTCTTTAGGGTCTTCCTGCATGATTGGAAAAGGAGATTCTTCAAGAATAGGCAATTCAACCAACTGAGAATATTCTTCTAGTGTGAGCACTAGCTGATAATCGGGAAAGGTGAAACAATGGTAGAGCGGATCATAAAACTGGAGAAGTGTAGAAAGGAGTCCACTATCCATCTTTATCTTCAAGAGTAACAACAACTTCCCATACCTGCTTTGGAATCCCTCTGGATCTGTCACCAAGGTGCTCAACCTTCTCAAGTCATCTAGGTTAAAACCCTTGTAAGTGTACTTCAAAGTTTTCTTTCTTTCACTATTCATAACAACCTCTGATGTTTACAAAAAAAAAAGTCTGAGTTCCATGAAACATGATGATATGATGTTATGAATGCAAAATGCACAAACACAGGCAAATGCAAAGATCACACATATGCACACAACACAAGCCTAGGTTTAAAGGACGAGCATGGATCCAAGGTCTACCCATCCCCAAGGATTTGCACTACGGATTAATTTGTACCTGCCGAACGGGTTCTACAGAGTTCTCAGAGTCACCAACCCATCTTTCGGATATTATCAACTTCCCAAATCACTTGGTAATCGATAATATTCTCAAGAGAGTCTCGTCCAAGTGTAGTATCGCGTATCAACTATTTCGAAAATACTTCCTTATAGCCATCGCACTACATCCTAATAAGGCCAAAGTGGGGTAGAATGTAATCTAAAAGTCCACAGTGTCATGGCTCCTTCGTCGAAAGTAGCATTGTTTTCACGAATACTCGATCGACAATACTAAACTCTCAATAGGGCCTACATTGAGCAGGGTTTCTCAAGTTAGCTTGGTCGGGAATCAACTCCCTATAAGCCTTCTTGAATATACCACCATCCTATCATAATTGCACTCAAGTCCGGGTATAGGACCGTCTCACCACTCAAAGTACCCAATATCCGACATACAAATATATTGACAAATATACATGTTAAGCAAATTTCACAAATATAGCATGCAATCAAACAAAATAGGCTAAACCCTCAAGTTTAAATCCTTCCCAGTGAAGTCGCCATTTCTGTTGCGGTGAAAATCGTGATACCAAGCTATTGATTAACTTGAATCTTTAATTCTTAAATTCACAACCAGACTTTAATTTATCCAAAGGAAAGGTCTAAAGAAAGAAAAACCCTTTTCACGATGTAACAACAACGCTAAGAGATTCGGGGATTGGGGGTTGGTTATGCAGAGGGTAGGTATTTCACATCCTAAACATCTGTAGTACTCTACAGGAACCTTTTGTTTATTTGCATGCTAAGTTTGTTAAATGTTTTCTATGGATTGGGATTGGGTAAAAGGTGTAGGTAAAGACCTAAAGATAATTCTAGGTTTGCTCACAAAGATGTCGCGTCCTCTGCCTACGTATCCTTACTAGGATAGAATCAGAGCAATCGTAGTTCACCTCACTAGAGATGAAGAATACTTGATTATGATCAAGGTTCAAGGGGAACAAACATTACAATGCTTGTATAGAGTCTAACAAAACTCTCTAGATCTATGTTGTAACACTCAAGAGGGAAGTAAGTAATCATTACTATGATTCTTACATAGAGTTTACAAATTCTACCCTAGGGTTCTAGTTGAAGAAACACTCCTAATAAAGGTGGGTTTTTAGACTTAAAGCAACGTCTAATGGCTTATACTATGGTTCAAGATGACTTCACAAAGTCAAGGGAAGAGTGTAATGAAATATCCATGACACAAGGGTCAACTGAGAGACTTTTCCTTTGGAAGGAGAGAGATGAGGCAACTTGGATGAGAACTAAAAAGTTCCATCACTTGGGGAAGAAATACTTGACAAAGCAATAAACAAATCAAGCAAGAAGAATAAGGAATATGGTTACAACCAAGTAAGCATGCATATTACAATAGGCAAGGATTCAATTGGCACAAATGTTACAACCAAGAATGACATATCTTAACAAAGATGAAGGTAACAACCCAAAGGGTACATATTAACAAATATGGAAACAACAATCATGTAAATAAGTCACAACTTAAAATGATCATGGTATAAGCTCAAATGTAACAACATTTAGGCATTTATGACAATCAAATACGCAAGGAATGTTCACAACCGTTAAATTCAAGACTTTAGGAAGGGAGTAACAAATTCATGGTAACCACCAACAAGAAATGAAGCCTCAACATGTTAACAAACACAAAGAAATCAAATATCAAGAAATCTCACAGATAAGTCAAGTATAGTATAAAGAAATCAACAAGACGTAAGGTAACGACCTAAGAATAAACCAACTTACAAGTAGGCAAAAGGCATTGTAAAAACAAACAATTGAAATTTTATTCCATTAAATGAAAATAGACATTACAATGAGCAATTTACAAAAAGAACGGATTAAAAACGATAAAGCATGCAAAAGTTATGATATTTTGATTTTTATGAAAATAAAATAAAATGCAACAAGCAAATAAAAAGAAGTGGCATGGGAAGGGATTGAACCCACGCCCTTGTGTTCACAAACACAACACAAACCAATAGGCCACAGCACACGCGCATGAATAAAATGGAAAGAGAGCAGCAAATGATAAACAATGACAATTGAAAAAATAAAAACCAAAAGAGTTGATCACCAAGGATCGAACTCAGGTCAGGCATGGCAAAGGGTACAAGACGCGCAAGTGTTTACTACTAGGGTGGCTATACATCCAAGTATTAAGCCACCCCCATAAATAGATAAACCTAAATATGATGGAATTTTTGGGCAAAAAGCAAGCCAACCAAACCAAATGCGTGAAGGATTCAAACTTTGTCAAAACTTAATCTTTTTTCATGAAATTTTAGTCAAACTTGAATGATTTTTGATGAGAATCATGATGGTCACTGTCGCTACTGCGAAAATCGGCGCCGGCTGAACAGAAGAGTCGCCACCGTGCGTTATTTATCCCACGGGAGGGAAGGAAACGCCCAGAGTAAACCTCGCACAACACGGGAAAGGTATGGTCGTCGCAACCAAAACCTGGATTCGGGAGTCGGTTACGCAAGGGAAGGTATTAGCACCCCTCACGTCCGTCGTACTCGACGGGATCCACGCTTATTTTCGGGTATGGATTGTTATTCTATCTAAACTATAGGTCAAGGGTTAAAAAGAAAATAAAATGAAAATAAAAATGACTCGGCAAAGTATCGCACTTTATGCCTACGTATTCCCGTCTGGAACGAGAAATCAGAGTCAACGTAGTTCGCCTACCTACGGGAAAGGAGGGAAGGTTGCTCGCTAGGATATCGCATCCTATGCCTACGTACTTCCACACAGCATGAAAGATCAGAGCAAACGTAGTTCGGGCCACGTACGACACAAGTCTGTTTTGATTGATTTTATTCCTTCTGAAAAAGGTTTTTTTGATAACAGTCCAAGAGGACAAAAATGACGCTTTGATGAGTTCACATTCTTTACGAAAGAAGTGTCTTTTATTGTGTTTGAAATCTTTATGTGTTTTTCTGTTTGTTTTGAGAAAGAAAGAGACAGAACTCTAACCTACGGTTGCGAAGGGAAACAAACTAACCTAATGTTATCATGCATGGGTTAAGACCTAATGTCTATCATGCTCCTCTCTTGCGCAGAGAGAAACAGAGATCCTAAGGGATAGGCAGAAACAGAAACAATATCAGATATATACAGTAAAACAGTAAAATGCATGGATGCAACAGTACAAGCGAGGCAAGGGAGTCCCACTCAACCTCGAACCTAGAAACAATAGGCGAAAGTGAACAGGCTTCACTTTCAACCCAACAGGGTAAACAGCAAACAATACAGTCCAGAAAACCAATCAATACATCAACAAATGAAATACAGCAAAAGAAACAGCATCAGCAGCTCTAAATCAACAACTGGCTTCAAGCAATCTCAATCAGCTACCGGCTTCAACAAGCATCAATCTCCATCTTCATGACCTTCAGGCAAGGGTTTTGATCATCAGTCTCCATCTGCAATGGCTTTTCTTCATGCTCAAACCTCCAGGATGAGGGATTAGTCACAAGAGTGAATTGGGTGTTAAGCAATCAGCTGACTACCAAAGGTGGTGAACAGACTGCTTCTAACACAAGAGACATTTTCTCTCAAGAGTTCTATCTCATAGACACTGTCACCAAGCCTTCCAAAGGAAGGGGGTGAGTGTCTTAGAGAGACTCTGAATCACAGAGAAGAATGGATGCAGACAAGGCAATCCATGTTTGAGAAACAATCATTCTAATCTAGAGCTCTACCTAGCTCCTAAACTCTAGTCTCCTCAGCAACTGATAGCAAGAAACTCCTCCTCAACTCTGGCAGTTGATCTTCAGCATTTGACTCTTCAATGGCTTCATCTCCACAAATCTTCAGCTTCCCAGGGCCCCAGACAAACCCAATACCCATACAAACAATCAATAAACCCCAGAGGGCACACCACACCAGACAGCAGATATACAGACAATAATAATAGCAGTAGGGGAATCCTAACTTTTCTCTAAGGGATCTAATAACTACCATAGCCCCTATAGTCCCATAACTAATCTATTCAAACCCTAAGTCCTAAGGGAGAAAATTGAACTTCCTAAGTTGTCACCTAAAACCCTAGTTTTGTTCATGATATTCAAGCATTTATTAATCACCTAAAATTAACTCCTAAAAATGGAACTAAAATATTTCTACAAGCTTAACATCTCATCTAACCAATATGAAAAGAGTGATCAAAAAATATCAAAGCATGTGAGAGAACAAAAATCATAAAAATAATGCATGAAATGAATCTATTTATTATGACATTTATTTAGAAAATATGAAAAAAATATGAAATAAAACTAAAAATGAAATTTATTTTCCTATAATATTCTAGACATTTTAATGAAAACATGGTAAAAAGAATGGATTAAAAAGCATTTTTTATGAATTATTTATGATTTTATGAAAATTGGTAAAAATTAAAAGGAATTAAAAAATGAAATGAATTAAAAATAAGAGAGAGGGGTATGAATATCAATTCGCCCCAGTTATAAATCCAGAATAGGCCACATATAGGGGTGCAATTAGCGCTTCTGACTTAAGCCCAATACCACTCTGAATCAATGAATAAAAGAGGAGCGCTGGGGGTGAGAAAAGCAGCGAAAACACGTTGAAATGGTTTGGGCCTAACACATTGGGGGTGGGGATAGCACAAGAGTCTCAGGCCCGCCCGTTTCAATTAATGAAACGGTGCGTTTTGGCCAGCGCTTCTCCCTCCAATTTTTCAGATTGAATGACAGCCCTTGGATCACGCCAAAAGTCAAGAGTCCTACACTCATTGAACGGCTATGATTATCTCTTCTTCCTCATTCAACCTGAAACCTAGGGTTTCTGCCATGCGAGCTCATGCACGAGCTACCTTACACCAAACTGTTCTCATCCTACACGCCATGAATCTTCATGCTGTAAACATGAAATCTGCTCCAAATCTCTCCCTCTACCATCCTAGGGCATCAATTCACTTTGAAATTCCCCACAACAACAAACACGATTGGATCAACATTCGGTCTCCATGGAAATGCACTGATACGAACCTTCACCATTCTTCCCAAACTTAGCCTAAATTAAACTACATCTAATGGAGACTAACATATGCTATCAAGCCACAATTATAACACACTAATCTAAGAGATATAAGCACCAACAGATTATGGCGCCTGTCACTAACCATCACCAAATCTCTCCAAATTCATCTAACTTAATCTCCTAACCACCTAGATCAATTCTACACTAACAAAATCATGCCTAACTAACTGGATCAAGCAGTTTGAATGAAAACTTACCTTGTGCAAAATCTTGCAAACAGCTATGGAGATTGATGATTTGAGGCTTTTGAGACTTGGATCTTGATCAATCCTTGATGAACTTGATTCTGTATGCAAGCTTTGGATGAGATTTGGCCAGAATTATGCTATCCACTTGCAACTTCAATCTTGATGCTCTTGAAAAAAGTGCTCGAAAATGGATGATAACCACCTTGTTCTTGATTGAATTATGCTATATGATGATGAATCAGTATGAGAAGGTTGATTATGATGAAGATTGATGAAGGTTTTGAGAGAATTGGAATGAAACTTCAATGAAAAGAATGAGAAATCTTGTGAAATTCTTGGTGCAAATGAGGCCAACCCTTGCCAAATTCTCCTTTCATGAATATATAGACCCCAAATGAACATTCTAGATTCATCTTGCACATTCCCTTGTTTTCAAACTTTGGCTCATTTTTGATTATGTTTCTTAAATGATAAGCAACCATGGATAACTTCATTTTTCCCTTCTAAACTCAAAAAAGTGTGTGAACCATTGTTCTTAGAATTGTTTTTCCATTCAAAATCATATATTGGAAGTCTCCATTTGGACTTGTAATCTCCCAAACCATTTTCCAACTTGAAATTATTCATTTTATAAGCCTTTTTAGTTCATATTTTGACCTATCATGCAACTCCATGCTATGAGCTTCTCCAATAACTTGTGACCTTCTTTCTAGACTTAAAATCCCATTTGGAGCAAGTTTGATGTTGTAAGTTTTTCCATTTGAGGCCTCCTTGTATGAGTTTTGGGTATAGGTTAAAATGACCTGTAATTCACAAATGCCCAAAATACCCTTTGCTTGTCAAGACCATAAGTTAGAGTTCTCCACATCATATGAAGGCATACCATACCATTCTAGAAAGCTAAGACAATGAGAACAACTCTTATGTTGACCAAGAATTCATTTGAAATCTCCTTGAGGGGTAAAACTAGCTTGGAAGTCAAGTCACTTTCACAGACAAAAATTCAGACACCCCAGATGACCTGTAACTTGTAAGGACCATAACTTGAGTTCTAAAATCTCCTTGAGGTCTTCCACCACTCAAATTAAAGGTCTTGAGATCCTCTACAAGTTTCATGTTGGCCAAGAAGCCATTTGAAGTTAGCATTTTGACTTATCTTGCTTGGAAATTTGACCTAACTAGGGGATTTTACAGAGAAACCCTAATTTAGTACTCCTCTTCTCCTTGATTTTTCTTGAATTCTCCTTGTCATATCTCCATATCCTTCTTCATATGTTCAATATTGATCCCCACATCTCTCCAATAGCCTTGAATGCCCTTTTAAGTCAGTCAATTGACCTAGGGTTGACCTAGGGTTGACCCAGATGAAACCCTAGTTGACTGTCTTCAACTATAGCTCTTGTGCCTTCATCAATGACTTGTTTTCTCTCCAAATGACTTTGTAAGTCTCTCAAGATGTCTAGATACTCTCCATGCCTTCACTCCACAGCTCACAACCCTCTTGTTGACCCTCAGATACCCTCAGCTAGGAGATGATCCCAAGGCTTGATCTGCTGAACTCTTTGCTTTCAAATTCTTTCCTGATGACTTGAATGAGGTCGAATTATGATGATAACCTCTTGCTAGGCCTCTAGAGATGGAAGTAATGATTGGTCCCCTGTTGAATGACTTGCTATGCTTATGCTATGCAGATGGTTAGTCTATGTACATGACTCTATATGCAAATGCTAATGATGATGAAACATAAATCCAAGGAATAAGGTTGAGCAAATTTTAGGGTGCAACAGCTGCCCCTATTCAAGCGACTTGGACCCGATTGGATGAAGAGCCCGGAGCCTTCAGACATTCGCGGTACGAGACGGTTGAATACTAGTGAAACCAGAAATTTGCCAACCGCAGAAATACACTGCGCTCCTGCTTGATGAATGACATTCGTCAGCTGAATCTGACTGTTACGATAACCCACTGATCTTGCGCGACCGTGCTGGGGATTGGCTTCATCGTTCTGAAGAGGATTCTGTCATAACAGATTGCTTGCTTGTCCACGTTAGGACTCTGTCTGTCGTCGATACGAAGAAATCTCAACTAACTTGTCCACGTTAGGACTCCACTTACTGTCAACCCAGGAAAATCTCGGCAACTCCGCTGGGATAATTCACCTGCATTTCCGTAAACTGAATTGTCCACGTTAGGAATAACACCCTTCCACGTTAGGAATAACACCTGTCACGTTAGGAATCAAAACTCTGTACCTGTCCCCGTCAGGACTAACCCTTTCATCTTTCCACGTTAGGAAACCATCTTCTTTCCGCGTGAGGAGAACTATATCAATCTGTCCACGTAAGGACTCCAATACCACTTGACATGTCCGCGTCAGGACTCCGATCTTTCCACGTAAGGAATTCCACTTTTCTTGAATCTGTCCACGTAAGGACTAATTCTTTCTTCCACATTAGGAATATCTTCTTCGATCTGTCCGCGTCAGGACTAAACTCTCTTTCCACGCCAGGAAATAATCCATTTCTTTCCACGTCAGGAATCAATCTTGATATATCCGCGTTAGGACTTAATCTTTCCACGTAAGAATAAGCTCGTCTTTCCACGTAAGGAAACCATTTTTCTTCCACATAAGGAATGCTCTTGATATGTCCACGTAAGGACTCTGATCTTTCCACGTAAGGAATACCAACTTCTTTCTGATTTGTCCGCGTCAGGACTCATTTTTCCACGTAAGGAATGCCATCTTAATCTGTCCACGTAAGGACTCTCTTTTTCCACGTTAGGAATACTGTCATTTCCACGTTAGGAATCACTTCTGATACGTCCGTGTATGGACTCCATCTTTTCCGCGTTAGGAATCTCCGTATTTCCACGTTAGGAATCACTTCTGTTGATAGGTCCGCGTAAGGACTACATCTTTCCACGTTAGGAATAACGATCTCTTTGATCTGTCCGCGTTAGGACACTGATCTCGTCTTGATTCGTCCACGTTAGGACTCAGGCGTCTTCGACTCACTGAGGAAATAAGACTTGTCCACGTAAGGACTCACACCTTCGACTCACTGGGGAAATATCCGCGTTAGGACTTACACTTTGCCAACAACACGAAGAAGGATAAATTTGTCCACGTCAGGATTCTTGTACCTTGTCATCACAAAGAACTACAAACTTGTCACGTCAGGACGCACATTTCACCCATTACGAATAAAGATATCTGCCGAAAACAAAATGATCCACATCAGTACACCAACACGAAGAGTAACCAATCTTTTGTCCACGTCAGGACCTCCCTTTCTCCAAATTTCGAGAGACCGAATCTATCCACGTCAGGACTAACGCACCTTACCAATCCGGTAAAACAAACCTGTCACGTTAGGACGCCCACTTCTGAAGAAATCCCGTCATTCTAGGAGTAAATGGTCCACGTCAGGACTTAATTCCTCAATGATCCTTACCTACAAACTGCTCAGCACTGACGTGACAGCGACTTCGAGATGAACTCTACTGGGGATGTCTGAAAACCAACTATCGGACACCTGCTTCGAAATTCTGATTCATGCGACTCGTTGATGACAAACGAACTCTGCTTGGGGATAAGAAGACACTTATCCTGGCCACTCTGGTTGGGAAAATAAGATACATTTGCATAATGACTCTGCTAGAGGCAAAGAGAGTTTTATCACGATAACTCTGTGGGGAATACCGCCGAATCACGATAACTCTGTGGGGGAATACCGCCGAAACTGACATTGTCATTGAATATCTCCTGCCGAGATCTGACTGTTTGGTGATTTATTTGAGCAAGAGCCTCCCTCCACCTGAACTACTAGAGTACAGAAACTGCTTCAGCAAAATAAATGCTGGAAGGTAACGCCGACTCGCCGGGGATAGCCTGATGCTACAAAATTATTCCAGCAAAATAAATGCTGATAGGATGAAGTCGACCCTGCTGGGAAGTTGGGAACTCAAACCACACGTCTTGTTGAAATAACCCCCTGCCCGGGGAATATAACTCAAACCAAATACCTTGCGGAGGTAACCCCCTGCTGGGGAATAGCAGATGCGCCTGGTATGATTGAGGCCTCTGCTAGAGAGTGAACTAATATCACACGGTATCTCTGACAAAATAAATGACAGGAACCACCATCGACTCTGCCTGGGAGAGTCTTAGTCTTCGAGTTCCACTGGAAGGAAAGAACATTTGCTGAAAAGAGAACTCCTCTGGGGATGGGATGATTCTCTCGGGGAAAATTAACTGACTCCACTGGGGGAGAATGCCTGACCCTACAGGGGGAGATGAACCTGTCTGAATACAGCCTTACGATCTCGGAATCACCAAACTCTGCTGAGGACGAGTAACTTCTCTGGAGCACGTCCTTTGGATAAGCTACGGCTAGCTGGGGAATTCTATCCTTCTTCAGGAAGAACATGCATGACCTGCGTGGGGATCAAGCCTTTCACTATTGCAATCTTTTGATCACCTTCCTCGTACAGTTATGAAACCTGCAAACAACACAAACAAGACACGACAAGCCTATGCAATCAAATCAATTCAGGTTAGTGACGTTACACTCAGTTAATTCAAAGCTTTAACAATTGTTGGCAAGGGCCAGTAATGTTATACTCATGCTAGCTTCAATAAACTTAGGCGTTTTATCATGCGCAAAACAGTAAAGAACAGGCATCAAGTACTGAATAACACATTTTCATTGATTGGGCCCCTGAATGGGCGGAGTTTTTGTACACGGGATGTAACTCCTGAAAAGAGGTAGCTACACAAAGCAAATATACAAGTATGCAAGTATTCA